>JAWWLV010000088.1:121659061-121671620 GCA_035041135.1 Platyrinchus mystaceus
CTCTTTGCAGTGCATGCTGCATTTTAGGACTTCCATTCAGTAGGAGTCCACCCCCTCCATTTTAGGAGGGATCTCAAAGGAGTTTGGGGGGGTTTGGTTTTAGTTCTTACCCCAACTCTCCTTGCAGGAGTTCTCTCTGCCTCTCTTGGCTGCAATGCCAGCTCTGCTGCTTGTTCCTTATCTCTTGGCTCTGTGCCACCTCTTCTCGGTCAGTGATGTTTTGCCCTTGCTCCCAGTGCAGAAGCTTCCCCCAGCTCTCCGTTACAGCACTCGGCCCAGTCTATACTGTTCCAAGTCCCTGCAGCCCCCCAACCGGGGGCTGGGGGAGGCCTAGCCCCCAAAGGGACTCCTGCCCCTTTCTCCTTGTGACTCTAGAACATGTCTACCCCTCCTACAACACAACTACGACTACCCTTCTTTTCCGGTCTGGGTGATATGTTTATATTTTGCAGGAGCGCTGATTGGGTTAATCCCAAGGGTCACCACCCCCTGGGGGTTACCATTTTTCTCAACTTCAGGGGGAAAACTGTTTTTCCCTACCACAAGAGTATTTGGGGTTTTTTCCTAGATTTCATCTGCACATTTAAGTCTGCTGAAATCAGGGGGTTCAGTTTATGCATGAAATGAAATATATATTCTTAAATCAAGTGCCCAAAGAAAAAATACCTTATTAGCTTTAAAACCACTGGTTTAAGTTATCTGCCAGCTGTTGCCCAAGAATCTGATGGCACAGCAAGCTGTAATGTTTCTTGTTTCCCAACAACCCAGTTTATCTAAACTAGGCAGGATGCATTTTCATTCCCCAACTCTTCTGGATGTATCTTCCATTTTCTGCAGTATATTTAAAAAACGTTCCTGGGCAAATTAAGTTTCTATATAACTTAAAATATATTAACATAACCTTTTAACTGAATTGGGCAGCAGTTCTTTGAGAAAAATAGTGTATGATTATAAAAACAAAGACAGTATCATAATGCTGTATCATGTTGATATGGGCAGCACTAATTACATAATGTCCTAACATACTGAATCATGTAACCTAAACCCATACCTATACATACATATCTTACAGTTTATCATGAACTGGGGCCTCATATAGTCACCCATAAGACTTTCACACTTGAATTAGAAGACTAGAAATTACTTTCTCTTCCTCAGAATAGAAGGAGACATATTGTTTTCCACTGCGTTTTGCTAATATTTGTTGACTTTTTTCACATATTAGCTTCTCATCTGATGTGATTTTCATTCTTACTTGTCCTTAATTCCTTAGCTCTAGTTGTTTGTAAGGTAATTTAGTTCTCCTTCAATGAGGCATGACTACTTCAAATTACTTTGCTTTCTCTTCACATTAATATTATCAACATTGACATTTGAGTCTTAGATTTCTACCAATAATTCTCACCCTGAATTTGAAGGTGAAACTGCAACTATAAAAGCAATGTAAAAAAGTACTGGGACTTACCAATGACAATGCACATTCAATAAAATATCTTTTAAAGTTGTTTTCTTTCTTTTCCACCAGCACGTGAGAACCCTGTTCAGAAGTACCTCTTTAGCAAGACACAAGCTACCCATTCTTCCCAGGGAGGGACACAGAGTTCTGTGCCCCCATGCAACAGAGGTTTTGTAAGTCATGTCTGAAACAAAACACAATAAAGTCAGTGAAAAGGTTCATTTTTACTTCAGATATCTTCTAGCCAAGCCTTCACTGAACATGCTGTTATACAGCCATTTTTCCTTCTTAAATCCACTTATTCCCTGATCACCTTTAAGGTGATGTACCATTAGTTTTGACTGGGTGTTTACTGGCCCTCACTTGCCAGTAGTGACCAAGCACAGAACTAAATCAATCTTTGTCAGGACTGTAATTGAGCACTTCCCTAATTTATGAGACAGGTTTTCCATTAACAACAAAATCCTGAGAATTAAATAAAAACAGACCTTCGCAAGTGCTGCTGCATTGGTGAATAAAATAAAAACATTGATAAATGTACGCCTCTTTTCTAAGGCTGACTTTGAAAAATTCTGTGTCACATACCCAGGTCATATTCTGACAACAATTAGGAACACTAAAATAAATAGTTGGCAATTCTTTGTTATGACAGGCTATGCAAAGTTGGATTTTTTTTGCCAAATAATACAGTAGTCTGTGACTATGAATGATGTTATTACAGTGTGTCTGCTAGTTCATATGTATCTGTACTGTTATGCCCTCTTCACAGCATGACAACTTCTTTGTTTCAAGTTTCATTCAGCTGAGACTTGATGAAATTTTACACAGAGGGATGAAAATATTTTCTTAAGTTTTGTTGGAATTGTTTCCACTGTTGATCTAAACCACTGACTTAAAACTCAATCTGAATGTTTTTCCTTTGGTCTTTCTAATGAATCTTTGAATGTCTCATCAATTAAGACACTTAAACTAGATCAGATAAATCACTAAAAAATGCAAGAACCATGACGGGGAGATGGATTGATTATCCAATAGGTATTTTCTACATCCAAGGGCTGCATCCTTAAAACTTACATGTGAATAACTCATTGGTGACAATTGTACTGTTTTCATCAAACTTTAATCATGACATAGATTTTGTGAAGTTAAAAAACAATATTTAGTTGTTTCATTGAATTTATTGAATTTTCTACAATTCTTCCACTTTCTGAATGTGTTTGGTCTTGGAAAAGCCATTTTATTACAGAACCTGTTGACACAACACTTTCAACACCTCTTTGAAGAGAAAATGATGTTTTGAAGGTGATTACTTTAAAGAAATACAAATATTAAATATTTGAAATTTGTTATATTTGATAATGGTAGATAATTTTTAATTTTTTCATGTATGCAAATAGACACATATATACTATCTAGCATACTGAGAGATTACAAGCTCCTGTGGACTATGTGAAGGTTTTGGATAAATCAGAATTAAGGCTGACAGTCTTTCAATCAGATTGAACCTAGTTTTTTGAAGCTCCATAGGAATCAAGGGGGGGAAAAGAAGGAATCATATATGTTGTAGAAGCAAGAAAAATATGATTTCAGTGTTATACACCATGGGGTTTTTGTCCAATTGCTAACAGATTTATAATATGAAATGCTCAGACCCTTACCATTACATATTTTAAGTACGGTAGGGTTGTGCTTTCAACAGTTCAATCGTTAAAAAATATGTCAAGCATTATAGATAGATGTGCATAAACACAAAGACAATAGAACATGAATGTATGCTGGTGCAGCAGGGAAAAGGGATACAAAAACCTCTAAGTTCTCAATCTAAAATACAGATGGAAGTAGAAGAGTTTATATCAGCATTTGATGCTCCAGAAACCGCACTGTAGCATTCCAGTGGATATCCATCCATTTGAAGTACTATTTACATACACAGAAAAAACCTCTAAACTCAGATTGGCAGTTGCAAGTAAGTAGCATCAAGTGGTCTAAATTCAAACATAAAACATAAGTTCTAACCTGTTAAATTTTGGAGTAATGGAAGGAGAGTCAAAATTGGAACCAGAAGTATAAAGCAGGACTGTTAGAGGGTTTAAAAAAAAAGAAAAAAAAAATCCAGAACACATATTCAGTGGAAATAAAAAACTGGAAGAAACAATTCTCACAATGCAGGGACAGAAATTAATCTTACAAG
Source organism: Platyrinchus mystaceus (assembly GCA_035041135.1). Classification (NCBI taxonomy): domain Eukaryota; kingdom Metazoa; phylum Chordata; class Aves; order Passeriformes; family Tyrannidae; genus Platyrinchus; species Platyrinchus mystaceus. The sequence continues at coordinate 121,662,709 of JAWWLV010000088.1, forward strand.
CCTTACTGCTGGAAAAGGTGGAATTTGGTCTGTGTTCTGTACATAAAGTATTTCATTGGGACACATCCAAATGTCCTCATTCTCTCAGCATCTGTGACTTGCCTTCCCTTTTGGGTGAAAGAGAGGCACAGCTGTGATCAGCAGCTCTTACCTGCCTGGTAGCCTGCCCACACCACGTCCCCTGGAGCCCCTGACCCAGCCTCTGATGGGCTGTACTGACTGTCACTCTGGCCCAGAGCTATAATGTGGTAAGTGAGCCAGATGTCTCACCTGAGAGGGGTGACCACATGGCCAGAGCCCATAAATACAGGAGCACCTGGGCTCCATCTTGCCTTTCCTTGGGGGAGCTGCCATGGCCATGTGAAGATCTGGACTTCCATAGGACTCTTTGATGGTAGCTATGTAATTCTCTTATTCTAATCTTTTTATTTACTCCTTCTTTCTTCCCTTAATCTCTTGCTTTTTTATTCCTCCTTAATCTCTTTTGGGTAACTTAAAACCAATGGGTTGTATTTTAGTAAGTGTTGTGAGGGTTGTTGTGTGCTAGGTACTTTAGTGAAATGCTTCTGCCTTGGTTGTACGTTACTCCTGTGAGCCTTTTGCCAAAATGCCTATATGCTCACTAAATTGAAAGAAATCTCTAGGGAAAACAGGTCAGCATTTTCTCTTTACACAACATCAAGGTATTAAAGAACTAAAAGGCTTTGCAAAAATTTGGCAGTGAATTATTTTAGAGCCTTAAATATAAGTAAAATGGCTGGATAGTGCATGGCTTGACCAGAGGCTTTACACTCCCTAACTACCATGAGGTCCTTTTCTGTCAATGGCTCCAAATACTAAGGTTGTGATTTATACCATTTTGTGGCAACTGGAACAAACTTTGGCCCCTAACTTAGTATCCTAATGTCCCACTTAGAATAGGACAGTGAACTCTTCAGTGGTTTACTCCCTCGATCAAAAATAAAATCTGGAATTTGACTAGTTCTCTCAACAGCAGTAAAGAAGTTCAGTAAGGCAAAGATTATATAGCATTCTAGAAAGAGACAATTGTCCACTGGAAAATCTGGAAAATCTTGTTTAGCTCTGACAGCTACAATCCCACCTGCCTGATCATTTGACAGGTTTCAGTTTAGATGTTAACTTTCTAAAAGTATCATATTTATTTTATAGAGTGTTTAATTTATCTCACCCCCCTGTGGTTATTTGGATGTTTTTAGTAAAGAGAGAATCAAAAAATCACAGAATGCTTGGTGTTGGAATGAACCTCTCCAGAAGTCATCTGATTCAACACCTCTGCTCAGTCAGAGCAGGTTGCCTAGGGACATTTCTAGCTGGGTTTAAAACTCTCTACAGATAGATGCTCCACAGTGTCTCTGGGAACCCTGTTCCAATATTTGACCACGTCCCAGTGAAAAAAGTTGTTTGTGGTCAGCCAGAATTTAACGTTTAAATTATTCTCATTGCTTCTTGTCTTGTCATTGGGCTCTGCTGAGGAGTTTGATACTCTTTTCTTCATTCCCTCCCTTCAAGTTCTCATACATATTGATGGGATCTCCTTAATCCTTCTCTCTTTCAGGCTGAATAGTCCCAGCTTTCCTAGCATCTTCTCATATAAAAAGTGCTGCTGTCTCTTATCATCTTTGTGGCCCTGTGCTGGACTCACTCCAGTAAGTCCATATCTTTCTTGTATTAGTGAGATGAGAATTTATGGAAGGAATCTGTGGTCTCATTCAAATGAAGTATGGACTGGTCACCATTTTACAAACAAAAAAAAGGTGTAAGCTGAAATAGTACAAATGAGTACATTTATTGGTTGTTTATGTCAACAGTGAGATGAATTAGAAAGAGAGGTTGAAATATCCTCTTACCCCTACTTTTAGTCTTTCACTTCCAGTTAAGACGTGAAGTTTGTCCCACCTCCACATACCCAAGAGTACTCACTCTGTGGATAAACAGAGGGCTTGTTTCCAGGGTTGTTAATCTGACACCTTTCACAGCACTAAATTGATTTAAAATTCTAAAAAAAATTATTCATGCATTGTTTGCGGCATTTTCATTGGCATTGCATCAGAGCCACTTGTCCTTTGGATATGATACTGTGTCAAAAGAATCATTACACTTTAATCATAATGTTTTATCAATGCTTTATACAATGGAGACCTTTTTTTCTCTTTGAAGTGCTTAAAGAAGATGCATTTTGTAAAGTAAATGTTTACATTTCAAACAAAATATTTCAGCTTACAAACTGTCAGCTTTAGAGTCAAAGCAGAGAAAATCTTTCTGTATTCTATCAATATTTTTGTATCTATATGAACAACAAAATTATTTTTAACAGCTTTAACCGACCTATGTTTTTAATAACATAATTTTTATGCAGACCGACAACGTCTGTGCCAAGTTTTAGCCTGATACAGATTAAAAGAGCTAAGGTATAAACCCCTGAAAAATGGGGTTTATAATGGAAATGGCAACTGACCCTTAGCTGTAGCGGTGCTACCGGATGCTGCTGTAATAAGCTTCCCTAGATGCCATGGTGTAAATGTATTAGCTGTACTAAGAGACCCACTCCTGGTATAATTATGTTAGGAACCAATAAGACAGCTCAGAAATCAATATGCTAAGACAGATAGAGTAAAGGACCATGGCCAGCAAACTGGGAATAGATTAGTCTGGCAGGTCCCTAGCTGAGCCATGAAGAAGGGGATATCTCTGCTGTTGTAAGAAAGCCATTAATTGTAAATTTTCCTGAACAAGGAACTTGAACGGAGAAGCTTAGGCTGTTGTTCATACTACTCAGTGTAGGTTGCAACTATAATTGATCAACAGTTAAGCTTTTTATTCTTATTTCAAAAACCAACAGTGAAAAAAACCTCAATGTGGAGTAAGAGGGTGCATCTTTTTCTTTTATTTGTTAAAGAGACAGTCCTACATATTCAACACTAGGATTCTCCTTTTCATTTGGTTTAACCATTTTTTAAATAGCACGACACTAAAATTTTACCAGATTTCATTTTCCAAAAGTAGCTAGCCTGGTATTACTGCACTAATTATCTAGTCAATAAAATTCTACAAGTGTGATATGATTGATATAATGTGATAAAAATAGGTACTGCTCTTAACAGCACTTTTAAAGAGTTCAATCAAATTAACCCAAGCCATTAAATACTATCATGTTCTGTAATAATTAAAGCTATGTCAATGAGAACTTTGCTGCTGTTAATTTTAACTAGTTTCAGTTGATTCTTTTCAGGCTTTTTTTGATGTAAAAGAGTACGTCGCTTAATAAACAGAAACATAGTGTAATTCAGTGACAGTTCTAGGAATAAAAAAATGACAGAAATGGAAAGGAAACAAAGGACAACCTTTTGTGGTTACAGTACGGCACATCTGCTCATGTCCAATCAAACTTTCAAAAGCACAGTAGTAAACAAAAGCAGCCATCAAGCAGGGACAAAGTCAGAGACATAAGTGGTTTGAATGAGTGTGCAATTTCTGCCCATATGACCATCCTGACACAATTGCTCTAATTTTCTTTCCAGAAATGACTGATAAAAGATTTAGGTAATTGCTATGGAGACAGACTTCCTTCCATCACGGGGTATCTTGAATAATACAGCCTCAGGGTCATAAGATGGAGTGTCAGTTTCTGCAGAGTCCTAAATTAATACTTGTCCCCGTTTCAGCTATACTTCCTGTACATCTAATGAAGTGAATGTAATTTATTTTGACAATGTATTGAAAATCACTTGATCAAATGACTATTCTGTAATGAACACAAAACACCACATAGCCTTGAAAACTACACCTAAAAAAAGACATAAATACACATCAATTTTTCAAAGCACATATTCTTCTTATCCTGCAAATGTTGCATGTGTTGAACATAAGATAAAATAAAATAGTTTATAAAGGCTCTGATTCATGTGATTGTTAATAAAAGAGCTTTCTGTGATGCATCAGTTCGACCTGTGTCCATTCAGGTCCTGACCTTGTCCTCTGTAATCAAAGTTAATTTATCTAGGTGATCTCTGTACTCTCAAGTATTGAGTAGCAGTCAGAATTTCAGAAAGCTCCTCCAAAAGCTAATGATTACTAAGAAGTTCTAAAAGTACTTTAGATCAGCTCCCACACAAACTAAAGTTCATGCATGAACAGTCCATTTTGAGGCAAATCTTGCAACCCACCCACCAGTAAAATTTCATCACTTCAGACATTCTGTAGTCCACTGTCTGGAGAGTTATGACACATTCAACAGCTAATGAATGCAGGTGGGTGTAAATGAAAGATACCTACACAGCTGTCATATTGCTCACAATTACATAAGTTATCAAAAAGTCACAATTTGTGCCATTCCTAAAGACAAATGATCCTTCTGCAGGACTGAATGCTTGATAATGTTTTAATTTTAAGGTATATGATATTTTTTAAGGGCTAACACAATCACTTCCAAATACACAGCACGGCATAAAAATGTTGATCATTATTTACTTTCCTTGCTCTTTCAGAGGAAATATAGCGGTTTCCAAGACTTTATTTTTTTTTTTTTAAATAGTGGATCTGAAATGATCATGAAGTGACTGAAGATGTTTTGAAAACTAAGTAAACCTGTCATGAGCTTGACAGGGCTGCCAATGTAAAGGCAAACAGCTGTACAATGGCAGCAGAGAGGCACTGTGTTGTGTTTAAATACAGTCAGGCAGAAGCCAGTGGATAATGCTCAGTAATGGGTTAATCAATACTTATTATGGTTTTATTGGTTCACTAAAGAGAGAACAGAACCTAGTGAGCACAGAGTCAAAAAATCACTGCATCTGATCTAGATAACATCTTCTCTCCCTTAGGGATTTCCCTATTCAAGAATCCAATTTACCACCCTTGATTGACAAGGATTGGATCCTAGGGAATCACATAACTCTTTTTAGGACCCAATAAAATCCTAATGGATTTGTCTGACCGGTCAGGAGATTCAAGTTTTACTAAACTGAGGGGCTTTGTTGCAATTAGCCTGTATTCTACTTGCAGTTGAAAAGCTATTAGGAGTCATTGCTTTCTAAAATGCTGGAGTCATGCTGGGTTGTGAATGCCAGATAGAGTTACCTTTCTTTGCAAAAGGAGACTGTTACAATGGATCACAAAATTCAGAAAGCTTAATGTTAAATCACATTAAATTGGTGACCCAAATTATGAAAAATAGTATGTTTCAAGTTAAAGGCGATACTTATCTTTTGCATCTTATGTTATTAAAAAGGTGCTATACAGCAGATATCAGCCTTTGAAACATATTTTGGAGAATGCATTATTTAAACTAGCATATTTTAACACCTCTAAAATACCAGAATAATTTGATGAAAGTATTATATTCAAAATCCTGTATCTGACAATCTGTTAATCATTTCAGAATACTGTTTGATAATTTTCAATTTTATTGAGATTGTCCTTTCTTTTGTTTTATTCTTGTGGATCTTTGCATGAGAAATAAGATTGTTTCAAGACTGTCTACTTGTTTAACTCAGATCCCCAGCCTGAAATGCAGTAGTCAAAAGGGTATAAGCTTTGAGAACTGAAATATTGTGGCAGCCTATTCCTGGCCTGGAAAAGTTACCGGAATGCTTAGACTGGATCCCAAGTAATTGTGTATTGCAGTCTTGGATTAACGATATAGTCTATACCAGACCATGTTTTGCTTGCATGTCTTAAGCCTAGTGATTCTTTTGTACCACAACTGAAATAACTTATTCATATGTTTTCTGAGCAGCAAGTTTACCTGGACAGCAAATGTCATGCCAGCTGACTCTGCTGCAAAGCCACACATTAATTTGTATCCCACATGAGAAAAATAGAAGCTATTTAATACATTGTTTTGGGATTAGTGTCATGCTGGACTATTTGCAGAAACGCAGCTGCTGTTACATTCTGCCTCTTTGGCAGATTTATATAATAAAAAATTGGTGCAGTATCATTTAATAGATGACTCTCATTTACGTTGTAGTTCTTGACTGGTTTAGAAATTAACTTAAAGGCAGAAAGTTATATAAAGCAAAATTAAAAGGAAGCAATACAAATTTTGATCCACAAATATTTTCCTCTGGAAGGAAAAAATGAAGAAATAGCATAGACATTACTTCTTAAATTTTTTTTTCCTCATTCCTCTAAGATACTAGAGTTTGCCAAAAACATCCGCATGTATCTGTCAAACATTCAGTCATCTGCTTCAGACTAATATCATACATACTCTACATCCTTGTTATCTCCCAACAACACTGAAATATTTAGAGTAGGAGTTCTACAAACAGACTAAAACTTTGAGCTTCCAAACATTCTTGAAATCCCAATCTATGCTTCATCTGTTTTCACAGATTTCCTTAGACAGATTGAAACTTATTTAACTCAACTTCAGCTAAAAATGAGTAATTGAATAGAATTTAGGCATCTAAGCTACTTCTGTAGCCAATGGAGAAAGCTGAGCATCCCTGAAAAGTACTTAATCTCCTGCTACTGTTGAGACCAGGAATGTCTCTTGGAAGTGCTCATATGGATAGAACTCAGATGACCAGATGAAAGTAGAAATACAATTTTAAAATGGTAAAAAAATGAACTAAGCACATCTCTCCCACAGTCATGAAGAGGTCAGAGTAAGAGGGAATGAAACTAAAGAATTGCTAAATCCTCACAACTTTAATTCTTTTCCAAACACTGCAACATTTTTTGAAGTTCAGATATTTAAATGGCTCATCTCTGTCTCTTATAGCTACATATATCTGGACATCTAATAACAATTCTTAAGAAATTTCTTTAGAAAATATTCCTTACCCACAGATCAGCTATTTTTCAGGTCATAGTGACTGATTTTATGGAAATTCAATGCTCAAGGAAAGTATATATTGGATAGCACCAGAGCCTGAAGTCTTCTATTTATTTAAAGAAAAACAACGGTGTGGTTAATGGCAAGTCAGTTATCCCATATTATCCTTCTATTGTGCCTTGTTTTATGGTAGGCTTTCAATCTTTTATAGTGTGGAACATATTTTAATAGACAGATTATTTAGAGTCTTTCTTAGTTCTCCCAACTCACAGTCACATAGACCACTTCCCTTCTTTTTGATTGCCTTACAGTTCTCTGGTAACTACACTAACTGCTTCCAATGAAAATTTATGTTAGGAAAGTGTGTAGGTCAAAATTTTCAAAAGTGAATATTCATTAGGAATTCTCACCTTGATACACCGAAGTGATGTCCCTTTTTAGAGGAGAAGTAACCATCTTCAAAAAATTATCACATTTCTTACAGGTGTTAATGTAAGATATCTCCAGGCCTCTTGAAAAAATCCTTTTCAGTTCCAAAACTGAAACAAAACTGAAATATTTAACAAATTTTCACTTCAATTTCAACCTTTGAAATACTTGATTTTGTTTTCAAAACCTATGTTGCAATGCAACAGTGAACATGTGTATAATGTTATTTAAAGCAATTTGTCATTGAAAAATGTCTCTTTGGTTTCAGCATTTCCAAACCTTTCAGTGTGGAGGCATAGTTGTCAGATATGTTGTGACCAAGTTGCTCCAATTAACTGCATCAGTTAATATACGATAAAAAGAACAAAAGGATGTCCCAGAGAAAATCCAAATATTGGAAGTTAAACTACCAAAATATAGTTCAAGATTATATGTAGATGCATGATGAGTACCTAAATTGTCCTGGATACTGAGTTTACTGTGCAGTTCCAAATATCAGTCTGATTTTCCTTGAGGGCCAAATACTGAGATGCATTAATTCAGACACTTAACTTTGAATTTCCTTGCTTTCCTTAATAGTAGTATTTCCTAACATTATTGAAATTAAGCTTTCGCTTTCTATCTGTGACTATGAATCAATTGCCTACTTTTCTTGTTTTTTGTTGTGAAGATGGTACGAGTGTGGACCATGCATTCTCAGCTTTTCTACTTTAATTACATCTGAAAATTATTTTAAAGATATTTAAAGTTTCAGTCAAAAGTGAGCTATTCACTCATGTTTCCTACAGTCACTTGGTTCCTTTTTAAAATGTAAGTTTATTCACACACAGCGTAAAAAATGCTTTTCTTTTGCTATTCATCAATGGTTACAATGGAAAATAAAACTACTATACTTACTGTTTGCAAGCCAAATTCTAGCCATACAAATAAAATTTATATTACACAAATAATTTTATACATATCACAGAATATGTCAAGCTGGAAGGGAACCACAAGGATCATCACGTCCAACTCCTGGCGCTGCACAGGACCATCCCCAAGAGTCACACCATGTGCCTGAGAGTGTTGTCCAAATGCTTCTTGAACTCTGTCAAGCTTGGTGCTGTGACCACTTCCCTGGGGAGCCTGTTCCAGTGCCCAACCATGCTCTGGATGAAGAATCTTTTTCTAATACCCATCCTAAACCTCCCCTGACACAGCTTCAGGCTATTCCCTTGGATCCCATTACTGTTCACCAGTGAAGAGACAGTTTACTAGAGAAGATATCAGTGCCTGCCCCTCCTCTTCCCCTCATGAGGAAGTTGTAACTGCAATGAGGTGTCCCTTCAGTCTCCTCTTCTCCAGGCTGAACAGGCCAAGTGATCTCAGCCACTCCTCATACGACTTCCCCTCAATGCCCTTCACCATCTTCGTTGTCCTCCTCTGGACACTCTCTAATAGCTTAATATCTTTCTTATACTGCAGTGCCCAAACCTGCACACAATACTCCAGGTGAGGCCACCCCAGTGCAGAGCAGAGCAGGATGATCCCCTCCCTTGACTGGCTGGCGATGTTTTGCCTGATGCCCCCCAGCACACAGTTGGCCTCCTGGCTGCCAGGGCACTGCTGACTCATATTCAACTTGCCATCAACCAGGACCCCCAGCTCCCTTTCCATGGCACTGCTTTCCAGCATCTCATTC
>JAWWLV010000088.1:121671720-121702021 GCA_035041135.1 Platyrinchus mystaceus
AGACGGAGCCCTGTGGAACCCCATTAGTGACAGGTCACCAGTCTGATGTCACCCCATTCACTGTTACCCTCTGTGCTTGACTGTGAGCCAATTGCTCACCCATCGCATGATGCGTTTATCCAGCTGTGCTGGACATTTTGTCCAGAAGGATCCTGTGAGAGACAGTATTGAAAGCTTTACTGAAATCTAAGATTACATCAACAGGCTTCCCTTGGTCAGCTAGGTGGGTTACCTTGTCATAGAAGGAAACCAAATTTGGTAAGCAGGACTTTCCCCTCATGGAGCCATGCTGGCTGTAACCGATGACAGCATTGTCTTTCAGGTATTTCTTAACACCTCCCAGAAGAATCTTCTCCACAACTTTACCAGGCATTGCAGTGAGACTGACAGGTTCTCCTTCCTACCCTTCTTGAAAACTGAGACAATGCTCACCAGCTTTCAGTCAACTGGCACCTCTCCAGATTCCCAAGATTGCTCAAAAATCATCAAGAAAGGTTTTGGAATGATACATATATATATATACTTCTTGCTTTTTTCTTTTTTTTTTTTTTTTGGCATATACTTAACACAGTATAGGGTCTTGCTAATACAAAGAAAATAAAAATACAAAGCACAAAACAGCTGATCTCACATCACATCTGTGAAAGACGTTATGCCTTGTGGAGTTCTGTGCCGTGTTATTCTATTGATGATTCAGTTATTTTTGCTTGGTTTCTTTAATGACTGTAACACAAAGATGCTCTGGCTTTTTAAGTTGTTTCATACATTTTATTGCCTTTTACTTGAAGATTTCTTCCTATTTTGTTATAATAATAAATAAGTTAATTTAGTAGCAATTAAAAAAAATTCTGGCTCTTAAACTTTGGCTGTCGTGTCTACTTTGGGTGCATTTAGTGCCAAATGAATGGCATTAAGAAAAAGCACGTATCAATGTTGCAGAAAGGAAAGTTCAGCTTTAGGCCTTTTTTCTCATGCCAAAGCACAGGTGCTTCAGATACACCTAATTATAGCAGTAATTAAAGTTATTACCTTACCTGTTTATTCAAGAGCACAAGGACTTCTAATGGGAACAAATCAAGATATAAAGACTTGCTGTCAATTAGGCTTGAAGGCTTGAGGAGATAATGAAGGAGGTTTGGAATCAGGTTTCAGCTCTGTACAATAACAAAAATAGTAATTCAGCACCTCTTACTTTTTCTGGAACAGAACCAAGAGTTCGGGAGAGGAAAGACAAGAAGATTACCTGGGTAACATGATCTTAAGAGTACCAGAGAATAATAGTGTTCTCCCGCAGCCACATCTATGGCAGAGCCCACTGCCAACAGAAGATGGGACTGCTACAAATATAAGCCTGTCAAGCTGAGAACAACAAATCTGTTCAGCTTCTTGTCACAGATCCTGTCAATATAGTACAGGCCACAGAAGGACAGGTGAAATGTGAGTCTGCTGTGGGCAGTGCACTCATGAGTCCTTGTCTTAGTAAAATGGCATGACATGACTAGTGCTACATTCACAGAGATGTAATTTAGGACTGACAGTACATTGAAAATATCCTTCTGCTACATGTTTTCTCAGACAGTGTGCCTCCATTAAAGTAAGGAAAGAGGAACAATGCCAACTATAGGGCAAGATAAGTGATTTACTGAGCTTCTGCACTTGTTCTGTCATTAGTTCTATCATTTTGAACCTAGCAGGTTCAAAAAAGGTATGTCATACTGACTGGGAATTTTCCTATTGGATTGTTTATTGGCTTTAATATTATTGTGTACATGCACATAATTCAGGATAAGACAACTGCAGAGTTTGTTTGTGTATTACTAGCCAACTGAAAATATCAAATGTGCATCTCTTAATGAATTCGATTAGTCACACATTTTAAATATTCTGTTCTTGCTGTCTGATTTCATTATGTGTACTTTACAGCAAAATACTAGGAATGTTGCTTGATAAGTTGGAAGCTAGTATATTTCAGTTACAGGCATTATATCTTGTTTCTTTGGAGCTGGCAGCTCCAAATATTAGTGAAAACACAGAGCCTTTTCTAAAAAGTAACTTCATATAAAAGGGAAAATGAATTGATGGAAAAGAAATACTTATATTTTCCTATTTTGATCTGGTAGGTTTTCCTCTCTTCTGCAAAGAGAGGAAAATGATAAATTGGAATAGCAGTCTTTCTTTTATTTCATGCGTCCCACAAATAAAGAATCAGGTTTTATATGCTATCACAGTGGAAATTTACAGCAGCAGATGTATGGTACCTGGTTAGAATCTGTTTGCACCAAAATGAAACACCAGCATGCCATTGACTAGAGCTAGGGCTAAATCACAGAATTTCCGTACATTTACAGTAAGTCTGGTTTGGTTTTCTGTCAAGAAAATTTGGGAAATATATCATAGCGTTACACGTAGGTGCTTCACATTCATGATGTAGTTGAGGGGGATTGGCCTCACTGTGCTTATGTTCCAAGACTGTGATGTCCCTTAAGAAGCCATCAGGAAACAAATGGGATCTGGATGTTAATTTAAAGCCAAGACCTTGCATATATATCCATTCACACATGTCTCAGTGATTTCATTAACTTTGCAAGATGCAGAATTCAGGCCCAAAGGGTTATGTTAATTCTGTATTGGGACTTTGAGGAAGCTTTCCAAGTCTAGAGGAGATGTGCAATAGGTTTCTTCCTTCAATATGCTGAAGCTCTTCTGATGTTGTCTGGGTCACACCAAAGAAGATTAGAACCTCAGGGAAAATTTTAGGAAAATGTTTTATTTACAGATAATTCTCCTTATATTTTATTTTTTTTCTTTTCCTGCCACTCTGCTCTTTTGTTAAAAGAAACACCAGCAAAACCACAGACTCTTTTGTAGTTTCCTACTGATTACTCCCAGCCCAAAGTCCTAATCCTCTATTTATTACATCACAAGTGGTTATTATAGAAATTACTGAGGTTATAAGCAAGGTTATGATTTTAGTGGTGGAACAAGCAGCAGAAAATGTGGGCATTAAGTAAATATGTAACCCTTCTGGGATTTATAATTTGTTCATGAACCAGTAATTTCTCCTTTTAAAATCAAGGGGTTTTGTATAAATCCAGTCAAACTTGCAACACCGATTCCAGGACAAACACTATCCCAAAGTCTTTCAATGGAATAACTGCTTTTTATTCCAAGTCCCATACCAAGAGAGACCTAGCTCTTTTAAGTGGGAAACAAATGTCAGTGAAGTTTTCCTATTATTCAAAATTCAAAGACTGCTTTGAGGTGATATTAGGGGAAACCCTGGAACTTGGTAAACATACAGACAGCTAAATACAAACTTCCTACTTTAACCACTTAGTCTGTATTCTACAGACTAGAATACAGATGCTTGAACACAAGAGTACAGATCACTCCATTTACTGTCAACAGGAGGCCGCTTCTTCAGAAAGAGTCTGTAGCCAGGCAATAGTAAGCACAAAGCACAAAACAGTTGATCTTACATCACATCTGTGAAAGACATAAACATGTTACAATTTTGTCCCCTTGCGATGTTCTGACTTAGAAGTCCTGCATTCTGACTCCTGCTCTCTCAATGTGTGTGCACACATGTACAATATTTTGCATTAGACTCTGTAGAAAAACAAAACCAACAAGGAGTAGGAAGTTCCAAACTCTGTTAGGGTAAGGATGGGCTAAAATTCAGGACTGCTACTTTTGTGGCAAGTACTCCTGTTGGGGTAATTTGAAACGTTCCCAATACTGAAGAATTAGCTTCACAATTGCTAAGTCCCTTCTGGGATATCCAGCATATGCCCAGCAGCTTCAGCTGAGCTTCCTCAGCATACATTGCACCCGATGTCAGCACCAAGGGAGATGCAGGTGGAGCAAAGACACAGAGGTTTTTCTAGAGTCAGAATAAGTAGGCTTTCCATGACATTTACTTTTTTATTATGACTAATTTCCTTCAGGCAGGGATCTATCACTGTTTATTTTAGAGTGAAGTCTTCCACATACCATAATGCTCCAACATTCTCAAAGCAGGAGTAGAAAAGAGAATATATATTGTGTTTCAGGGAGAGTTCCTTCTGAATACCTTATCTTTCTGTTGTTAGTTACTGAGTCAAAAATCGCCCCGAAGGCAATAAGAGACACTTGCATGAACAATGATCAGACCTGGACTATCTATTAGAGACTTGTATAGCTCATCTTTTCCTTTTTTTTTTCTTCTTTTTTCCTAAGGAGGTTCTTTTTCCTTTTTTTTTTTTTCTTCTTTTTTCCTAAGGAGGTTCTTCTTTCCCCATCTCTTAAATATATCAAGCACAATATGTCTTTCCTTTTGGTATCCATATGTTATCCCCTATTGTATATGTACAACAAACTTCTCTATACTCCTAGTAACTCAATAATCTGAAAGAATTTTAAAAATCCTTTGCATTGCACAGGATCAGTCTTGTGACAAAGGACGATTTTCTTGTTTCCTTGGAGTCCTCTTTCCAAGGTGATTTCGCTTATTCGATTATAATCTACTCAGGCAAACTTCATTCATTTATTAGTGTGAATGAATGCCAGTTTTTCTAAAGAAAATCCCTCTTTGCAAAAATACTGAATTATCAGCTCCATATACCTCCTTGATGACACCTACTCCCACTGAAGTGACACAAAAAGAGATGGGAGGATAGTAAGACATGAAGTCCAGCGGCACTCGCAGCAGAAGTCATGACAAATTATGTAACATCAAGCACCTGGGAAACTCATGATTATTGTTTGGAGTGTCAAAATATCTGCAGACTCCAATGGGAAAGTGCTGCCTGCTTTCTCACTTTGTTTTTTAAATATTCCATGCACTCCTTGAAAGCAATCCCGTGACAGCAGACAACAAACTGAACTTCAAAGAAATAACAGATTCTGACATAGTGCATGATTTCTTTCACTTTCCTTGAATTTTCCCTCTCCAGTTTTACATTTTTCTGGACCAAAAGGCAATCTACGAAAAGGGCACAGCTTGAACTGATGAAGAACTGGGTGTCCGTTTCCCTTTTATGTTGCAGAACTGAAAACAATAGATATTATGTTGTTTTTCCCTTTAAAAGTACTCTTGATTTGTGCACACAAAAGTAGAGGGGGCAAATACAGAGTGCCTTTCCCACTAGCTAGCTTGTCTTGCTAGCCTGCTTATAGATGAGAGACCATTTTCATTCTCGTGATGATCTAGAATCTTTTTTTCTTAGTGACCCTAATTTTCTAAGAAACAAGAATATGCTGACCATAAGTAATAGTTCATTTAAAATATATATAGAAGAAATGGGCATTCAGATCACTGCTGGCCATCCCTAGAAATGTCACGATTGTTCATACATGGACTAAGCCTCGTGAGGTGCTAAACAGCATACCTCGATTGGCTTCACATTTCAAAGACAGCAGTCTGTGAAACGTGGGAAGTTATATCAAGTTCTACTGCAGTAGATCAGGGATTAAAGATCAATATAAGCAGCTTTGATGCTTCAAAGTCATTTGCCTAAACACATACTATAGATACAGGACAAGAAAGGAGTTTGTCATATACACCTCTCTCCTAGAGAGAAGCTTAAAGTGCCCTCTTACACAGTGCAATTTACCCTTACTGCAGATTGCATTACAAAAGGGTGAATGGCCTCTACAAGGCAGCTATTCCCACTCCTTTGCAGATGCATGGAGAGTGAGTAATGTCTGGCTATGACCCTTGCCCTGACATACTGACCAGCACAGCCTGCCTGGTGCAGAGGGAAGAAATCATCTGTACCAGGTAAAAGGCTAATGCAGTTTATTTTCTTCCTGGAGCAAGGGGTAATCAGGGACTATACTGTGACTTTCTGAGTCATGGTTTAGTCCCTGATCTCCAGAGACGGGCAGAGAACAACTGCTAGGGATAATTCAGCAGTCTGCCCCATGACAACAAGATGTTAAATACAGAACAGAACATTTCATTAGGAGGACTGGGAACTACTGAAAAATGTGCAGAAGACATACTAAATGGTGGAGCCTTTTTCCTTTTGGGTGACTTTTCCTGCTTTGTAACTACTCTGCCTTGCCCACCCTCATGCTTTGACCCAGACTATTATCAGACACGCCAATTATTTCTATAATTTTATTGATTCTAACTTTCAGTAATTATTTTTCTAATTAAGTTTTCCCCATTTTTCTACAAAAATTAAAAGTTAGGTCCAGGTTTAACCATTGTTTGATCTTATTCCTACCAAGATAAAGAGTTCTTATACCAGACAAAATGTATCCATCATATCCTTCAGTGGGAGCAAAACCCTTAGTTAATATGGCTTTGTTTATGAATAATGGTAGGATTGGAGTTCAGATGTTCTTTAAAAATATAAATAATATGTTTTTCTAGGTTTTTATCTCTATAAAAATGTTTGTATTTATATTGTTATTTTGTTATGTTGTTATTCAAATTGTATCACAAAACTCTTGCAAATGCTGATTTTCAACCATCAGTATGTATGAACTAATTAATTATTTTTTTTCCTATGTTGTGGACCAAGAGTGGTCACTGAAAAGTTTTACTGGAGTGATAGGTTGGACAAGAGATACAAATCTCAATTTACAGATTTGATTATATCCTCTTGCAAAAGTTCCTGAATGCAAATTATTATTCACTAAAGTTCTCCTAGTGCATTTAATGAGAATGCTTGAAGGAGTGTAGATATCATGCTTGTATGATAACATATTGCAAGATCCGGCCAATGTACGAGGCAATATTATATCAAACAGTGGAGATTCTATGTGAGATAGTCCTATCTCTGTTACCCTCAGGATAATGATCGTTAGATCATTCAAGGGTGTGTCTAATGCATCCCAGTACTTCTATTATTTGCACTCTCAGAAATAAGGAGATTTAGTAAGTGCACAGTACCAGGCCTGCTTTTGCTGTTGTTGATTAAGGATCAGGCAGACAGTTTCCTTCTCTGACATCACTTTATTGCTGTTTTCAAACAGACATTTCACACTTCATGTGAACACCAACCATAATTTCTGTCATGATTTGTTAAAATCCAGCAAACCCTCCTAAGGCTACTGATGAAACTTCAGCAGTTAATATTCAAAACATGAAAATCTAGGCTTGGATTCTAATTTGCTACTGATGCAATATTAAAGCAATATATGTATAAAATATTAATGCTGTATTTGTTCTGAATTTATTTTATTTAATTTTTTACACACGGATAAAACCCTTGCGGCCTTAAAACAACATGTCTCATTTTCAAGGATGTCCTGGGGGGGCAAACAGACAAGGAATATACACAGAGCTTAGTAATCTGAACAATGGCATGGTAGAAGGACTGCGCTGAAAGATATACTCTTTCATGAGCAATAAGGGTTTTGCTGATAAAAATAAAAATGTTGTCTTATCTGTTTGACCAGTTGATAGAATATAATTTCTAATACTACATCCTTGAACCCGTCCATAGAAGAAGAAGCCTGGAAAAAGCTTGGAGATAAGGTCCTTCACTTATTCCATCGGTATCAAGAAAAACTCAGATTTTCTTTTCTGACAGACCCTTCATCTTCAACAATCAGATTAAATCATGCATGAAAAGCTTTGTGCATGATAATTTTTCAGATTAGGAAAGAATTTTTTTTGTTATTCTGGCTTCATCTCTAATGCTAAGTCTGTTGTTTTAAAACTAAACCAAAGTCTTATACTCAGATTTAGTTTAATTAACAGTCCATTTATGCAGTTCTGAAAAGCTAAGTTCTTGTATTTTTAATTTTCTCCTCACAAATACAAACATAGGATATGCTGTGACATATATGACTTTTGGGCGCTACCCACTCAGCATTAATCACACCCAGTCCAACACAACACTGACATTTATTTAGTGATTTGGAGAGAAATAGAAAATTTTTTTCTCTGTGTCTCTGTGTCCAGTGTTCAGCTACGCTCTAGCTGCAATCAGTGGCATTTCCAACTATCACTACAGTGAGGTCCTGGAACAGTAATGCTGACAAAAATAATGAACTGCATTTTAAATGGAGTTTAATAAGGTTATGAAAAAGATTATATGATGTGGCTTCCTGGAATACTAGAGACCTCAAATTGATGACCTCAGAGATCCCTCACAGACCCTTTTACCTAAATTTGAAAGGCTTTTTGCCTTTAATATTTGAGTTGTTAAGCTGCGTAAAAATCCTAGTACTACTTCATTTTCTTAAATTCTTCTTTCCTGATTTTTAAACTTCTTCCATCGGGGGACTGCATTTTGATTTGTGGACACACCACCATACTGTGAAATATAAAATGATATAGTTATAAAAGGCACTTTTTTAATACATGAAACAAGCTCTAATCTCCTCATATTCCAAACTAAACAGGATGAAAAACACCTGGCAAAGTACTTGGGTACAAGGACTCAAGTTCTACACAAAATTTTGAAAGTGCCAGGGTAATAAAAAATCAGATGAGTTTAACATAACATTCATCATTTTGCAGAGCAATTCAGGAATTATCTTACGAATTGTTACGTCTGATAGTTCTTGAGGCACCCAAAATATAACATTGCCATTCACATTGTGAGTGTTCTAATCAAATTTTCTTTCAATTGCAGTGCAAATAAGTAGGTGGTCTATTGTGGCTTCTTAAGGAGAAGCCTTGAGCTTCTCTTACTATTAATAGTAACAATTTTCCTTATTGGTTGCAGCTAAAGGTTGCTCTTGTGTTCTTTTATATTTGCATCTGGGTTTTTACAAGTGAGAGATAGCAGCCAACGGGAACACTTATGCAAGTGGTAGATTTCATGTCCTGCCTCAAAACTGTCTTCATGGAGAAAAATGGGGACTTTCAGAAGGAGAATTGTCTGACATACTCAGAATACATACCACCTACTTGGACATCGGAGTCGTAAGCAAAGGAGTAAAAAGAAGGTAGATAAGTCTGGAAGTAACAAGGGACTGGTCTTATCAAGATTTCTATTTTAAGAAACTAGACAATAAAAAAGGAATAAAATAAGAGGAAAGTTTAAACATCAGAATACAAAGGTTTAACATAAAAATTATCCTATGTAAGCAGAGTTGGATCTTGCATAGGAAATAAAACAACAACAAAAAAATAACAGTTATTTAGCCATATGAATTAAAAGAGAACAAAAGAGTAGTGTTAGTGAATCTATATTGAAAAAATCTAAATCTGTCCTACAAACTAAATTATTATCTTGCTTCAGTTTCTAATGGGTGTGTCAATGCTGAAAGTGAAAAATATTATAGGATCACTAGTGAGTTACATAAGCACTAAAGAAAATTCAAACATCAAAAGCAGAAAAAAAGCTCTAGTAGTTTAATGAACTAAAATCAAATCATGTTGCATGATACAATTATAGAAATATGAAAGCACTAACGTGACATTACAGGATCTTGCCTTAAAACTTTAAAATAAATATATCAAGTAGCAACTCTACCATTTTAATGCAAAATAGAAAATGTAGCTTGTTAATTTGAGAAAAGGCAATAAAAATGGTTAAAGGAATGTTATAATTTGGTTCCCATTTTATACAAGACAGTAGAATTAAATGCACAAAGGGAAGAAACTTAAGCAGCAACAGTTGTAACTACAGGGCTCACACCATTCACTATGTATTTGTGTTTCATTGTTGGATTTGAAAGTCATAGTAACTCACTTGATGGGATGATAGAATCACAGAATATGCTGAGTGTGGAGGGTTAACCTTGAGTGGATGCCAGATGCCCACACAGCCCACATTCACTTACCCTTCTCAAAAGGATGGGGGAAAAAATAAAGACATGGGTCAAGATAAAGACAGGAAGATAGTTACCAATTACTGTCACGGTTAAAACACACTTGACTTGAAAAAAATAATCTAGTGTATTGTTAATTAAAAAGATTTCCTAGGTTTTCTAGTTTATTTTCTTTCTTTAATAGGAACAAAAATCATTTGAGTTGTAGATTTGTTGATGGTAACAGTATTTGGGAAACTGATCAGATTCCTTGATTACTTTTTTATTCTTTATTTGAGGAGAATAAAGGGTCAGGCCTTTAGATATAAATAATCTGAAAAGTGCAATGATGTTCTAAATGGACTCCTGAGATTTTTGAGGGTTCAGAAATGGAAGAGTTGCTGAGTTTTGCACCACATTGGGAAGACACTTCAGTGTTACACTGTGTGATGTTTTCATATATGGTTTTGTTAATGTGCTGGAGTGTTAAATGGTATTTATTTAAATACCAGATAGGGTGTTGATACTGTTTATTTATTTAAATACTAAATAAGTTGTTGATATTGTTGTAAGCTTCCCTACTTTACCTTCAGTAAAGTTACCTTAATGTCAGACTAGGAGGACATCGTTTAATCCTTCTAAATTAGCTACTTTTTCATTGCTTTCTATTTATGTCTTCCACTAAGACTACAATCAATACAATCTCTTTTATATTAAGAGGCATTAGACTATCAGCATTTTGCGTATTTAGTGGTCATCCTTAATATACCTGTGTTCAACACTGAAAAGAACCTGACTATCTCATATAATTTTGCAGTGTCTCACATTTATTATAGTAAATACTAGAGAAATCAAGTAATCAAATTTAGTATTGTGGTAACTGTTAAAACTTTCTAAATGTCAATATTGCTGCCAATTTATTATTTTGTTTTGTTGCTGTTTAAGAGATATTATTTTTGTTCCAAACATATAATTTTGCAAATATTTTCTTCCTTTACTGCTCAGTGCCTGATTTTTTCAAACCTTGCATGAAAGGCTGTAAAATTATGAGAACATGGACTTTGTCTTTCCAGATTTTTGTGGAACACATTGCATACCTTAGGCATTGTATAAAGATAATAAACACCATCGTAGATAAAAATACAAAGATCCCAGAGGACATTTTTAATCTCTAAAACATTTAACAAGAAATGAAAGATTTATTCACCACTCAAATTTAAAAAAAAAAATAAAAGCAAAATACTTGAAGTGAAAGGGTCTAAGTATGTTTGAATACTGAAAACAAATATCACATTTCTTTACTAAATTGTCCTGAGTGATGATAATAGTAAATAAATTTAGAGTCATCTGAGAAGAAATAATAGAAATGACATTGTAGCAAACACTTGAAGACTGATGAGGCTGCATTTTAAACATGATAAGTACTGTACTGTATGAGCCTTAGAAAAGCATATTCATGAGAGGAAAAATTATTAAATTGTTTATTTCACTACTAGATTTTTGTTTCAGTGACCTTTCTTTCTGCTCTAGTGTGGGTGTGCACAATTTTTGCTACCATGGTTTAGAAGGCTAACCATTGGCTATGAAAAAGTTCAATAAATCAATAGCAATTGTTATGGTAACAAGAAGTGGGACACTGTGGAATGGCAGTTGTAGCATTATGCATGAGTAGAGCCATGACTTGTTTGGGTCTATTAAGCCAGTATTTATCTATGATTACATAGGGAATTTAGTCATAGAGATGGAAACTGGCAATTATTATCTAATAATCAACTTACTTTTCCATAAAAATACAATAAAGGTAAAAAAGAATCAATCTGTATCTTTTCACAGTTACAAATAGCTCTACAAACAATACTGATGTGTCTTTTTCATTTTTCACATAAAAAATGAAAGTGCGTAACATAGATCAATGTATTGTATCAGGGAAGTGGTATGAGAGTATGAAGCAAGCCCAGTACTGCTAAAGTATGTTCATGCTGGTTTTGGCTGGGATACAGTTAATTTTCTCCATAGTAGCTGTATGAGACTGTGTTTAGGTCTGTAAACAGTGTTGATAATTCTAGGGTGTTTTCCTTATTGCTGAGCAATGCTGTTTAAATAGTCAAGGCCTTTTCTGCCCCTCACACCACCACACAGCAAGCAGGCTGCACATACAAAACCAGGGGAAGAAGGAGGAAGGAGAGAACGTTCAGAGTGATGGTATTTGTCTTCCCAAGTTGCCATCATACATGACAGAGCCCTGCTTCCCTGGAGATGGCTGAACACCTGCCTGCCCATGGGAATTGGTTTGCTTTGCTTGCATGCATAGCTTTTTTCTTTCCCTATTAAACTGACTCCATCTCAACGCATTATTTTTTTCAGTTTTACTCTTCCCATTCTCTCTCAGTCCCAGTGATGGGGAAGTAAACAAGAGGCTGTGAGGTGCTTAGTTGTCAGCTGGGGTTAAACAGGATAATATTAAACAGAAATCCAGGAAAGATGAAGGAATATTTTTCCAGGGCTAGTTAGTTGACACTTCTGCTCACAGTCCTATCAACCTCCTCTGAAAAGAACTTCTATGATTAGAAAAAGGAAGATCATCCTTCAGGGCAGTTCTTGGTGTTCTTGAGGTTACTTTTTACACTGCCGAAAATATCTGACAGGTATCTGTTGTTTATGAAAGTTTTGCTGTAATTTATCTTTTGATATGGGTGAAGTCAACTGATAGTTCTTTAAGAACTAAGAAAATTTTGGGATAAATTTAACTTAAATATTTATCTGAGCCTTCCTTTTAGAACAGTTCATATTTTCTCTGCTCGTTTTCTACCTACCTTTTTCCACTTTACAAATCCTAGACTAACTCTCATCCTTACCATCTTAGCAAATAATTTTGAAAGTGGCACTGTACCAAAAGCTGTTCTGAAGTCATGACAGATTAGATCTACTGAATTTCCCTTGTCTGGAGAATCAGTTATCTTATCAAGAAAGCTATTTGGTTAGTCTGGCATGATCTGTCTTTGATGAACCCAAGATGCATTTTATCCCCTTTTCCAATCTACTTCCTTTCCTAGTTATTAATAGAAAGTTACATAGGACATGATGTGCACTTCAATTAGTTTCATAGTTAACTGTCTTAAAACTTGAAATACACCAAAGAATAAATCCTCTAGTAGTGTAAGTATATAGTGCATTTCTCTGACTATAAAAAGCACATCTTGAATATGACAAATTGCTTTTGTGACTCATTACTTGCTTATGATGCTGTTACTGAAGAAATATGAAGCCTTGACACTGCCATAAAAAAGAAAACTATATGTGAAATTGAAATAAAATATTTTATTGTGTTAATGAGACACTGCTTACTAGTATATGTAAAGACCTCGAAATAAAGAATGAAATTGTTCATAGTTAACCTGGTTATGTCTTTTCTCTGTTTTGAAGTGCTTACTCATGCTTACTGAAACATTCTTTAACCAAAAAAAAGCCATATAGAGGAGTTTGTTTGTTTCAAATGATTTTCTCATGATTTTGGAAACAAAGAGAATGATACAGGTACGAGGTGTAGTAGTCTCATGGCATTTTAGAATGCTAGGGAATTCTGGCTGGCCTCTAGCAGCTGTTCTGAAAAGTGCAGATGCCCATAAGTTTCATGTTGTATCTACTAGGTGGTGTGCATGCTCTCAGTGCCACAGTGAGCTTGTATGTTTAGCCACCAGAATCATTCCAGAAACATGTCACATTCCAAATAAATTATACAAAGAAACCAATAAAAAGAAAAAAGTTTGTAATTAATACAGTGCAGTCATGCATACTGCAAACCTTTAGAGGAGGCATTGTTATAGGTCGAGTAATGAGAACTGGCATATGAATTTAATTTTTAACAAAATCTTTAAAAAGGTACTGAGAAAGTAGTTTGTATAACACAGTAACAACTGCCACTACTGCTATTATACAATCACCCTGACAAAAAGCAACAAGCAAATTTTTAAAAGGAAAATATGAAATAAAATAAGTATTCTTAAAATCCTGTTAGACTGGAAGAGCAAAGACCTCCATTTGGGAAAAGTTGAGTGCTTTTCACAGTTTTGCTGTATTAATAGCAAGGATTTTTATCAGGGTTTTTTTTATTTTATCAGTTTTGCTGTATTAATAGCAAGGATATCCATGTCAATCTCAATTGCCATTATAGGGTTCAGAGTAGAAGGCATTTTAATTAGGGATAAGAGCTGTGGTAGCTGCATATACAGGATAATTTTGGAAGAGAATGTACATGTAATTTTATGTCTGTACTTTACCCTTTCATTTTATGCAATGTTTAAATCCCCATTTTAAATAGCATTATTTTTCTGAATGGAAGTCTTACTATTTTAGATCAAGAACCAAATCTTCAGGTGCTCTGAGTGCATCTAACTTTCTAAAATCAGAGGAGCTACATTTACCTTAAAAGTAATACCTTTGGTCTAAAAAAAGAACCAAACCAAATCAAAGAAAAAAAAACAAACATAAAAAAATTTTGTTTTGTTTTGTTCTAAATCAGTCTCTTTTATTTATATTTGAAGGATAGTTAAAATATTATCAAATAGACTGTTCCATAATAAATTTGAAACTGGTCAGTCTGTAGAATCGTATAGTAATATTTGAAGTTGTATGAATAGGCCTCCTCTTTCCACACAAGAGTATTCCTATGCATAAAAATAAGCATGCAGCTAATAGCACTGACTGATGAATAGGAACGACTGCTTGTGATGGATGATTAAATTAATGCACTTACACAAATATCTAGCATCGGTTTATTAACTAGAAGTTATAAAAAATATGTTATTTAACATAAGTGTTTATTTAATTAGATCTAGTTGGACTGTTGCAGTGGAGTGGACAGATTGAACAGCAAGCACTGCTGGAATGTAGAACTCGTAATTCAGTAGGGATTTAGCCATTTGAGATACAACAATATAATATGGAGTCATAGGTTCATGGAAATCATATTTCAGTTTGGAAGGGACCTCAAGAAGTATCTTGAGGTCTTTTGCTCAAAACAGGGTCAGTTCTGAGATCAGATCAAGTTGCTTATGTTTTTAGCCAGTCAGATCTAAACCTCCAAGGATGGAGACTGCTCAAGTCAGTTCCAGTCTTTGACTGCACTCATGAAAAAAAATTTTTCCTTATGTCCAGTATGAGCTTCTCTTGTTTCTGTTTATTCTGGTTATCTCTTGTCCTCCCAGGATACAGCAGGGTAAATAGTCTGCCATTGTGTTCCTAGCTGTTGAAATAGTTATGCTTCTCCTGATGGCACTCTGTAAAACTAGAGTTGGGTTTTCCCTCTTTATATATTTTCACTCAAGATAGGTTCAGCCTGAGTAATTCACACTCACTGTCTCAGTCAAATGAGGCAGTGGAAAGAAATCCAGTACTAATTTTACCCTTTATCATTCAAGGTGCATGGTGCAGCAAAGAGGTTGTTGTATATATATATATATATATATATATGACCTAACTTAAAATGATCCAAGATATTGCAGTCATGTTAGTTGTAACATCAGCTATAGAAGTTTGGTTGATGTACTGGATTTGTTGAGAACTTGCCTTTTGTGAAAGAGAGAAAAAGGAAAGGCCTAAAGTTCATTGCTTTAGGGTAATTTTATACATATTGGAACTGTTTGTTCAGATTTCTGAAAATACTGCCCCTAGTTATCCTACAGAGAGCAATATGTCTTTCCCTTCTTTTGTTTATTTATTTGTTTTAGTATTCTTATGTTTATTACCTGGCTAATATGATGCTTTTGGATTTTCTGGCAACTTTTGTCCATAGAAAAATCATTTGTTCATAGTACAAAGACTGAAGAATGTCTGGTGTCTCTGTCTTACGTGTTGCTTTCATTATCATCTAAAGGAGTCATCCAGATTCCACAACATGGGCTGTCTAGTTTGAGATTGAGTAAAAGTGTCAGCAGGAACAGCGTGTTTTTCTCTGGAATGCAGCTAAATGTGAAACTTAAATGTAAAACTCATTACAGTGCAGAACATGAGTTGAAATGAGTTAAGGAATCCCACTTTTTTTTGCCTTGTATCCAAAAGAAAATTTTCCTACTAAAGAATTCTTTTTTTACTGTAATGATTAAACTCCAACCTTACCAGCAAAAAGCGAAAACCTCTTTGTGGCTTTTATGGGATGTTCTTTTGTTTTTAAATCTTACAGAAAACCTCTAGAATGAAAAAGTGATGTTAAGGACACAGTTTTCATACTGCAGAGATTTCAGGAAATTTGATTCCAAAACAGCCCCAGTTTGTACCATGGACTGGTGGTGGAGTCTGCTAGGTGCTTTCTGCAGTCTATTTTAGAGTTGGGGGTTTACCCAAAACAATTTCAGTTTACATCATATGAGAACTATCTGTGATGTCAATAAATTAAAAGTAAGTAGGGACAATTAGGAAATTTGTTTCAAAACAATGTAATAAAATGCTAATGGAAAAGCATCTATAGAGAACTGAATTGCAACAAATGGGAGATTCAGGAGCTAATCCACAAAACTATAAAATCTTATATATTTTATTAAGTTTTAAAAGGAAACCTCAGAATATTAAACGTAAAAATTAAGAATTATCTATACTTCTACACCTCTGTACAAAAATATAATGTCAAAAGCAAGGAGATGGCTTGTAAATGTCTATGGACTTACAACGTGGTGTAAGTTGCATTGTCTTTCTTGTACTTCTGAAACAGATTCTGTAGGGAACCTTGTCATGTGCAGTTTGAGAGTAGCTCACTTTCCTTATTGTGACTCCAAATTAAGAAGGTTATAGCTGATCAAATAATTTACTACATGTTAAATTGCCAAAATTTGTTCTCCTTTGAATAAACCTTAAGCAGTTAACACTGAGAATCAGAGTTCCCTGAAAAATGCATAAAATCACTAATTTAACTCTGCTTGTGCAGTTATTCCATGGATATTTTCAAGAATCTGAAAGAAAGACACTTAAAATTCATATTAAAAAAAAAACTTTTGGCATTCCCATGCACAATTATTTTGTTGCTAGCTACAGAGATTTCTGCAGCTATATTGGCAGAACCTTACATGCTTTTAATGTTACATGTTTTACAGAACAACTCGCAGTGTTTTTCCTGACTACAACACAGAATACATCAGAAAAAGATCTAGAAAGGCAGCTGAAGGTAAGACAAAGAAGAAAGTCTCAATTGCTCTGACCTCTAGCAAAGAAACTTAGCAAGGAGAAAACTATATCCTTGAATAATAACAAATATTTTAAAGATTTTTTTTCATTCCAGTCATTTGAAATCTAGAAGGGAAAATTATTATGCATGTTTTCTGTATGAAAAAAATCAATACTGCTATCTGAATTTTGCATTATCTCAATTTTTTTTTTGTGAATTTAGTTGTACAAGAGCTGAGTTCAATGGAATTTTATTTTATTTGGTGTTCATTTTCTTCTAAGTAATCCTGGAGGAATTTTTAATACCACTTTTCCTTTCCATTTTTAACAAACTATCCATTTTTAACAAGCTATCTTTGATTATTGCCAACATACTTATTTCTTTGAAATTTTATTCCATGAGATTAATTTTTATTTTGTCATGCTAATAAATACAGTTAATTTTGTATCAATAGGCACAGTCTACTAGAGCAATTGTAATATGATCACAAAGACATTACTTTTTAAATCTTTCCCCTAGTCAGGCTTAGATTCTTCATACTTAGCTTTCTTCATACTTAGAATTCTTGAGTTCTCTGCTGGGATATTTTCATAAATGCATGATCACATAGAACTAGGAAGAGCATGATAGACTTTTTACAAGAGAAAAATATTTCTTTTAGGTGCTTTAGGTTTGAGTAGTTTTGTATTAGATAGTGTAGTTTTTGTTCAGGAAGTGATTTCTAGTCAGATCAGCATTGTTGGCTTACAAATAGTCATAGAATATTCTGAGTCAGAAGGGACCCACAAGGATTATTGTAGCCCAGAAAGGCAAAAATGCTATGATGACATTTGGAAACAATTCAGTCCAATCATAAACTCTTTGTAAAACACTAATCAAAGATGTTCAACATATATTTTCTGGGTTTGTTTGCTTGTTTTTATTAATAGTATTGTTGTCATCAAAATGGGAAGTCTCCTTCTTAATGCACTTGTGTGAAGCATCTTTCCATCCGTCATCATTGTCATTGTGATGTCATAAACCAGATCTTTAAGTAGGAAACCAACAAAAATAGTGCATGAAGCACTTGAGGGAAAAAAGTAAATGGGTCAGATACTCAGCTACATCTGACCTACGGATGCAGTGAAGACAGTCTTCCAAAGCTTCATGTGACCTCCTAGTCTCTTGAAATTTCTTGCAATACAAGTTACAAAGAAATAACATTATTTTATATTAAATAAGGAAATATAAAGATTTCTGTGAAACCTTTTTCTGTAGTATGAAACTGTATTACACCCTCTGTTCCCCTCCCATCAGTGCTACCAGCAGCAGTGAGATGTTTAATGAATATGTGGTAATGACAAATTCATCTGTATTATACTAGTGAAGAATTGCCCTAAATTATCTCCCAGCTGTCTCTGGATAAAATGGTCTCAGTATTTTTAGATAGACATTTGAAAAAAAGAGAAGAAAAATTAAATGCAGAAAATATCAAGTCAGGGTAAAAACTAAAGATACTAATGACACTATTTTCTTTCAGAAAAAGCATCAGTTCAGGAAAGTACTGGAGAAAATGTATTAAATCCCTAACCAAAATGGATGAAGTAGAAATATCTTTTGCTCCATAGGTTTGCTTCCTATGTACATAACAACATTTCTTACCCAGCAATTATAGAATCAGGCCAATCATTTCATTTTAAGCTAAAATTATCTCTTAAAAGCATATCTGGTATTGATGTCACAATTTAATATGACAGTCAATCCACCATTGGATGATGCAGAATGAGTTCTATGTATAGTAAGAAGATAAATCTTCCCATGCTCTTGTGCTCTTTCTCTCTGTAGTGTTCATTCTTCTTTTCCTTATTTTAAAAAGTCATATGCATATATGTTAGTTAATTTTGATACCATATAAACCAACCAACCGAAAAACATTTCACTTAGAGATTGTACAAGAATTATAATACAATATTGAGTGTATTATTCACTCTGCCAGGTCAAGTCTCTAGATCAAAGGCTGCTTAAGATAGATCCTTTTTTTAGCATACTTAAATGTTCTAAATTCAGTTCTCTGGAGAAACATAAATAGCCATATATGAAGAAAATAAATTGTTTACTTCAATATTTTGAAAGGAAACCTGTACAGCATCATAGATCTAATGAGTTTAACACCTTCTTTAATGGAAAGCTGGTGAAAGAGCTTGGAGACATTACACACACATGAACAAAAAAAAAGGAATAGAGAGAGCACTAGAACAATCAGATGAAAAAAAAATTCCAGTTTTTGTGTTTCATTCAGGAAAAAAGAAAAGTACTACAGAAATGTGTATTTCTCTCCACATGAAAGAGACTGTGGACTATGAGGAATAAATGCAAATTAAAGTCACTAGATAATATCATCACTGTGTTAGAATATAAACACAGAAGTTCTAGTCTTGATCACATGTAAAATGCATATCTAAAGATGTATATTATTATTTTGCTGCTGAATGTAGTAAGATATTTAGCCTCATAGTGGAACACACATCTTAGCAATTCATATGCTCTACCAAGATCCATCTACTCTTTTGCCATACAATTTGTTCATTCATGTTGAAGGAGCTGAAGATGAAGAAAGTCTTCAAGAAAAAAGAAAAAGATGTATTATCAAGACCAAGAGGCTTAGACTCATCCAAAGTACTCATATAGGTACCAGATTCATAAACTAGAGCAGAATGGAGTCAAGCCTTTCCTAGGCTGTAGCCCATATTCCAGGTTCATTTATTGAGTGCTTGAAGGATGGATAGTCTTCTACTGCCACGTGTAGTGAGCAGCTCTTCAAAGATCAAAGGAGAGAACCTCTGTCAATGGCAATTGCATAGACTGTTAGCTCCTCAGAAAAGCAATTCAGTGCAGCTGCATCATTGCTGATGCTTTCTCTTCCTTAATTAGCTCTGGTAATGATGATCCAGCAGTGCTCTTGTACTTGAAAGTCTTATTATTACACACAGCAAAATGAAGTGTTTTGTAGCTATTAGTTACTAACTTTCATGTTCCAACAAAACGTGGAGACATATTCAATTGAAAGTCTTTTTGCAAGACTTTTCCCAAGCTCAGCAAAAATCTTAAATAGTGTAGCTGTACTGACATGTCTGAAAAATTAAAGGCCTGTGAAGCACAGGGAACCTATATGATAATTCTCCATGGAGTTTTCAGTCTTTTCTGGTCATCCTGGGGATGTGTCTGACCCTTATTCCCCTTACTTGTCCCAACTCCAATCCCCACATGAAGTCTGGCAGCCTCGGCTGTCCCAGTCCCCAGAAAGGTGCCCGCCGGTCCTGCCCTACGACCCACTATTATGTAGTCCAAGGGAGCCCCTGACCTTTACAATGGCCTGCCTGTTAGTGCAGACAGGGCCTGAGGGGCCTGGGCTGGACTGAAATGGGGCTGTCAGGCCCAGCCAGCATGGGTTCATAAGGGGGAAGTCCTGATTGACCAGCCTGATCTCCTTCTGTGACAGGGTGACCCACTTAGTGGCTGTAGATGTTGTCTAGATGGACTTCATTAAGGCCTCGTGACACCGTTTCCAGCAGCATTCTCCTGGAGAAACTGGCTGCACATGGCTTGGACAACTGCACCGTTCACTGGGTGAAAAAAAATGTTTGGATGGGCGGTGGTGGTGAAAGGAGTTACCTCCATCTGGCAGCCACTCACAAGCAGTGCGAGTCTCCAACCCTAGAGGTTTTTAAAAGATGTGTAGATGTGGCACTTGGGGGCACGGGTTAGTGGTGGACTTGGCAGTGTTAGGTTCACAGTTGGACTCGATTATCTTAAAGGTCTTTCCCAACCTAAATGATTCTATAGCTAAAGAGAAAAATCTCTGCCTGCCAGAAAGCCATATTACCTATTTATATGATAAATCCAATTTAATTAGCAAAGAAGTGCACTAATACTTCCATAAGGATTTGTTAACAGAGGTTTTGTGAACCCTAAAAGCTTGTAATAAAATAAAAAGAGGACTGCCAATACCAATTTTTAGCTTGAATTCTTTCAATTGTCACTAAGAATGCTTCTTTTAGTCTAAAGATTTACAAATTATTGTTTCAGGAAGATCAAAAAAAGGATACTATTTAACACTGATAGTTTTTTTTCTTCTTTTTTATTTGAAGCAGAGGGCCTAATTTCAGTATATGTGTCCTTATTCACAAGTGGAAAATTAGTAGTTTACTTGTCAGTTTCCTCTAAAGAACTCTCAGTTTTCTTCAAGAAGTGCTTGAAGTCAGTTTTCATCACTTCTAATTTTTTCCACATCATTTTTCAGCCTAATCTGTTAATTAAGCTTGTCCTTAAATCAAAGAATTTTGGGAATCCTGAGACCTCATTTTTAGGATTAAAGAAGTCCTAAAAATAAAAGATAGCATTGTTTCATACACAGACAAAGAACTAAATGTTATTTGAAATTATTTTTATTGTCACAATTTTGGACAGTATAAAAGCATTGGAAATGCTGAGATAAGTCCTTGGATAAGCTAGTTGATACAAAACACAAGATGGCCATGATCTTGAGGAATGTTGCTCATGCAGAAAATTAGTCTGAATCCCTCTTTCAAAAAAGTTATCTCATTTGCATAACATTAATTATTCTCACTCTATTTGCTTCCATCTCCTGCAATGCAAAAATTGCGATGATATATCCAGTTTCTGTCATCAGTTTTCTGTATCTTTCTCAAAAAGACAACTCAAAAATTTTTTGGTTTGATCTATTTTTACTTGTAGCTGAACGTCTTGTAAAGTTTGCCGTAGGTGTAGATAGAAGGGAGAACTGGTTAATCATAATACAAATATTCCTGCAATATTTCTCTTACATTTGGATTCATATATTCAATGCCAGTCTCTTAGAATAGTCCCTTACCTTCTACTGATGGCTTTATTCTGGAAATTAATGCTGTCAGTGTGTCATAGAATCATAAAATTGTTTGGGTTGGAAGGGATCTTAAAAATCATCTAGTTACAACCTCCGCCATGGCCAGGGACATCTTCCACTAAACCAAGTTTCTCAAGGCCCCATCCAACCTGGCCTTGAATACTTCCAGGGATGTGGCACCCACAACTTCTCCAGTGCCTCATCATCCTCACAGTAAGGAATTTCTTCCTAATATCTAATCTAAACCTACCCTCATTCAGTCTAAGGCCATACTCCTGGTCCTATTGTGACCTGCCATTGTAAAAAGTTCTTTTCCAGACTTCTTGTAGGCCCTCTTAAAGTACTGGAAGGCTCCTATAAGGATGTCACTTTACAACACATAACATCAACCACAAAGAAGTCCTTATCCAATTAATATTGTTACAGAAATATTCAATTTGTAATCAGCAAATATATCAGAGAAAAATATAGAACACCTGGGCTCATATGTTCTTCATTGACTTTTTCCTCAAGCGTCCTGATCTCTTGTCCTCAACACTGTAGACAAAGTTCAAATGTGATGTGGTATCCAGAAGGAAATAAAACCATAAGAAATATGGATAGCACAGGTAGTGCCTGTCTCCCCCTATGCTCACTCCAGATCTATACTGTCTCCAAATAAGGAAGCCTAAGGGAAAATTTTTGTCTGAATATGATCACTTCTTTTGTGTTGAATGCTGTTCCCAATGCAGCTTAAAATGCTGCAGCTGATTTCTCTTAACTTGGTGTATCTTCCAAGAGTTGATTTATTGGTATATTCAAGTTCTTACAGCTGTCATAACTTGACAAACCCCAGAGCCTTCACTCAAAATAGCACTCTAGTGTAGCAACAATTGGTCATGTGCTGGAGAGATGGGGTTTGTGTTGGGTTTTTTGTTTCGGTTTTTTGGTGGTTTTTTGTGGTTTTTTTTTTTTTATTTTGGTCACAGAAATAGTTACTTTATTGCTGACTTCGAACTTGTAGGCTCCATTCTCTACATAGCCAGTGGAGAGCAGTTTGTGCATGTGTGTTAGATGCCTGTGTGTTTAGGACTACCTCAAGATATAGTTTTAGTACAAGAAGAATGTTTATTCCTTCTATTCCTATTATTTAATTGAAATGTATCTGGAAGCAATGAAGTGGGACAAAATCCTTTTTATTTACTAGTTCTATAATTTTACTAAATATAGTACTTTGAACAGCAGTGACAGTGTAGTATTTTCATGGGCTATTTGTGTAGCTCTCTATTCCTTCAGATGACATTATATATTCCTATATTAAAGTATGATTGTCAAAGAATAGATGAAAATCCTGTCATAGATAAATATGATAAAAAATCTTCAGTCCGTTCCTCCTTGCTCTTGTGTTACTTCCGATTGTATGAACTAGTTTCAGCAGATACAAATAATTTATGGCCTAAACAGAGAAAAATGTGGGGAGGGGGGTCTTTCTTCTGGGGAAAAAACAAACAAAAAACAACCCCACAAGCAAAAAAACCTCAACCTTTGAGTAAAAAGTCATTATTTGGATACAAATAGATAGTTATTATTTTGTTGTCTACTATAGCTTTGCCTAAAATTTTTTTCTTTTTTTTTTTTTTTTGGTCAAAAAGTGACCTGTTCTGTTTCATATACGAAAGGTGCACATTAAAAGAATATGAGCTAGCAAATATCTTTACTGAAGCACTGTTGGCAGCTGAGATCACTGACAACTTCCTGGCTGTGATTCATAATCTATATTGGTGCCTTTGAGACAGCAAGCTATTGATTTTTCCCAGTCTATAATCCAAGACCATATACACAGCTTGTTAGACATCTGTGGGAATATAAACTGAGTTTTGATACAATTTAGGGAGCTTCTGTTAGCAGGGCACTTAGTTTTTGTCTTTGAGAAAATCTTTACACATCTGTGTAATCTTGAAGAGATTTTTAACAGATAATTCAATAGAGTTTGGGTTGTTTCTTTTTTTTTTTTTTTTTTTTTTACCATTTGGTAAACTACTTTCCTGAGTGGAGCTCATATGAAGAAAATTTTAAGTGGGCAATAATAACATATAGGGAGCTTTTTCTAATGCTATTATATTTTTTTCTTCTTTTTGTTTCCTTTGATTTTATCAAGTATAATTTGAAAGTACTTCTGGTTTTCCATGTTTAATATCTTGTCCATTTTATCCATCCTTCCCAGGAAAACTTTCCTGCCTTTTCTGCAATACTTATGGTACTTCTGCACAAATAACATTCAAAAGAACAATCATTAACTGCAATGCAGTTCCGCCACAGTAAAGGACATTAGAGTAAGTGCACTAAAATTCTTCAAAAATGACACATAGCTAAAAAATACTTTTTGGGTTTAAGTCACTGCACACACTCCCTGATTTATTAAAATAACTGCATTTAGTGCTAATTTTCTGTCTTCTGAGAATCAGCTAAGGAAAAGGAAAAGGCTAATACAGTTTGAAGATTATTCACTAATGTAGAAATGCCATAAGGAACAGTCTTAAAATATGGTTTTTTTAATATTTTTTAATATTTGTGCAAGAATACTTTAAGAGCTACTATGTAAGGAGAATAACCAAAGTGCTTTATGGGCTTCAGATGACAGAAACATCTCTATGCATGTCATCACATTGCATATTAATTTGGAAGGTTGGGAAAATATTTACGCTATCTCCAAAATCAAAAGAAGGCATTCTTGACTGTATGTGAATTATTATTTAACTAAACTTGGATGATCCAGAAACCATATAATCAGAATGAGGTAATTGCTCATTTTATTTTAGACGATAGCTAAATTTTCTTACACAATAACAAGAAAACAGCATATTGGGATGCATATATATATAAGCAAAATTTTATGTTGGAAAACTGGTCCAATTTTCATAAGAAATAGAAAAAAGTAAACTTTATATTAAATAACATGAAGGAAAATCTCATTGGTATAGACTGCTTCTAAATGGAATTTTTGCAGAAGAGCATTTCAAATCTGTATTTTAAAATAATTTTTCATGCACTGTCAAAGGATTTTTTAGCTAGTTCATTTATCTACAGCTTAATTGGTTTACAGAAAAATAAATTAATTCCCTGACTCTTCATATGTTTATGCATTTTCTCAAGCTGAAGATCATGAATAAGTCAACTGAATTAGTATCATGCTTTAAGTTAAAAAAAAAAAGACAGTGTTGTTTTTGCAAGGTCAGAGATAATGAAATGTGCAAAAAGTTAGAAATCTAGAATAGATTGAGTGTATTAATTGTGTTTCAATCTAAATGAAACAGCAACACAACATGACTTCCCACTTTTTGTATAATTTTATAGTTATATTTAAGCTGACATATGTACAAAAAAATCTCTAAATAAGCCCCCCTCAAAAAAACTAACACAGCTTTGCCTTTTTTTATGCTATGATTTGGGATCTTTGGGATAATCTTATATTTTCCAGTCTTTGCCTCTCCTACTTTCCTATCCACCTTGGAAGACCTCATTGCAGTCTACAACTTACTCATGCGGGGAAGAGGAGGGGCAGGCACTGATCTCTTCTCTAGTGAACTGTCTCTTCACTGGTGAACAGTGATGGGATCCAAGGGAATGGTCTGAAGTTGTGTCAGGTGGGGTTTAGGTTGGGTATTAGGAAAAGGTTCTTTACCCAGAGTGTGGTTGGGCACTGGAACAGGCTCTCCAGGGAAGTGGTCACAGCACCAAGCCTGACAGAGTTCAAGAAGTGTTTGGACAATACCCTCAGGCACATGGTGTGACTCTTGGGGATAGTCCTGTGCAAGGCTAAGGGTTGGACGTGATGATCCTTGTGGTTCCCTTCCAATTCAGCCTATTCTGTGATTCTGTGATCTTGTGATCTAATAAGGAGCAAGAAGATCTCTTGCATGGACTGATCTTGCCAATGCAGACTCCAAAATGAAATATGAAGGACAAAGTGATAAAAAGGCAAGAATATGTTGAAATTTGGGATGGTAATTATATGTCACCAGGTTATCCAGACCAAGCAACCTCAAGGGGGAAATCATAGAATTAACTCTTAATTTTATGCTTCAACACTTCTAATGTCAAGCAAAATATTTTTTATTAATTATTTCTAGAAATCTGAAAGGATTTTGGATCCATTCACCATTTCAAGAATGTGAGAAGATCATCCTTTCTCATATCACAAGAGAGAAAAGGAAAAGAAAGGGAGATTGAGCAAACACTGGTCATGAGCACTTTAGAAATGCATGTGATAATAAACATGATAAAGTAGGACATGGAGTGTAGTTATCAATAGTGTATAACACAGTTTTACTAAACAAACTGCTGTTCTTGGAATAAGTAGTTCAAAATTGTTCTACCTACATGCAGGTACATAGTTCAGCAAAGGTTCATCTCACTCAAGTTCAAATACATTTTAAAAAGTGGTTACATAATGAAGAGAAATGTCACTGCTTATAGCATGTCTAGGTCTGTACACTTACTGAAAGGCTGGAGACAAATGCTCCCTCGTTATAATTTTCCAACTGGAATGTTACATACTCAACTATACAAAAGATACAGAAATTGCAGATTGACCTGTTAGTTGCCCTTTCCTATCTTCTAAATTCAGAATTGTAACAAAGGTTGTTTTCTCAATGTGAAAGTAAGTGTATGGTTTTATTCAAACCATACCATGTGAGAGACAAGTACTTCCATCTTTACTTTCTTATTACTCAGCAAAACTCTTACTCCCCCTTCACTCAGTTCCCTTCTACCAGCTCCCTACCACAATAGTCACAAACTGTCTTTCAACAAACATCACATGGTAAAATGTAAACACACCTTTTGAGAGTTCAATTGCATATTTAGTTATAGGAAAACATAAGGACTCGTTAATCAAAACAGTGTCAGTGGGTGTTATAAAATGCCAGTGTCCTTGGTCAGGATATCATAAATGCTCTTTCTTTGGTTTAAATAAGAATATCAGTCCACAAAGAGAAAGATATTTAATGCCTGTACTGCACTATTGTAGGCTGAAATTGTGTGAGCTTTTCAAGTGGCCATACCTACATTTTGCCTTTTGGTAGCTTATAGTTCAAGTCTGCCTTTGTCCTCAGCTAAAGTAAAGGAGTATATTCTAGAGCTATAAATCTAGTAAATTGTAATTCCTGTTATTTGTAGGACCTAAGATCTGGAAATCAAGAAAGGGAAGAAACTGGGCAAACCCCACTCTATATAGGAGTACAACATGTTGCAAAGACTGTGAGGTATACCCCAGGAAAGGGAGTCACAGCATATGATTATCACTTGGATTTGCAAATGGGTGTTATTTGGAAACCCCTTTTTCAGAGGAAGTCCTTAGGGTGAACTTCCTTGGTAGTTGTATGTTTGTAAGAATCAAGGGGAGAGAGAGAGAGAGAGCGCAATGGTGACCGCCCATGTCAAAGAAGAGAGAAGCATATACGTTTTCTCTGACATGTGAAAGACCAAGTAAGTTGTTAGACTTCCTATTTATTTAATTGAGAATAAGACACTGTCCTCCCAGATAGCTGAAAAGCAGGGAATCTTCCCAAAGCAAACACTGAAGGGGAATTTTTTGAACCACGTGAAGGCCTTCATGATTTCATAGAAATAGCTAATGACCTGTAAGTACATATCTTGAATTGGACGGCTTTTTGTACATCAAAAATAAGACAGGGCATCAGTCCCTTAAATTGTCACCATATAATAATGGATGATGATGATGATAATAATAATAATAATAATAAAATAGAAAACTTTAAATATTTACTATAATTAACTGAAACCTGCTTGTTTAAAATTCCCTTTGGTAGTCCATTACATGGAAAGACAAAAGTCAGTGTGACTTTACCAGACTTTCTATGAGAAATAGAGAGAGGCAACTGCTTCTTAATTTTTTTAGATTAACTTCAGAATTTCTATGTTTAGTGAATTTAAACTAGATCAACTTACAGCACAGAACTTCTAACTCATTTGATAGCTTCTTCCAGAATAGCATTTGTGTTATCTGCAAATTTAAAAAACATATGAGAAAAAATTAGAATTGCGATTTTTTTTTGTTATATTTTTATGCTAGTAACAAGAAAACTAACATCTGAAGCTCAGTCGACTCTACTTTAAGGATGGATGATTATTGCTCTTTAACCTGCTTTATTTTTTCTCAGAAAACTATATTCTGATGCTATGAAGAAAAATATGAAGAAAAATAAAGTCAGAGTCCACAGGACTAAAGTAGAGACCACAGGTTCTTAGATAAGCAATTATTTTAATGAAACATCAGAATATTTCTGTGAGTAGTCATGAAGATTTTCATTTAATGTAAAACATGTTAGGATTCGTGTTTTAGTGGGTTTCCAGCTTTTAAAGGTTTTTTTTTTTCCTACCAACTCCCAAAACTCCCATTTACTTCAATGGTAGCTGCAGGTGCTGAAAATCCATTTGAATAGTCCATACTGATTTGAAATTTTGCAGTGGCCTTTCTCTCACACACGTGCTTACACATGTTCCTCTTTACCCTTCTCTCTTTTTCCCTCCATCTGCCCAAGATTAGGACCAATCTTGCCAGACATAGATACTCCTATAGTGGAGATATAAAAGTTACAAAGAAGCAGTTAAATGAACAGGGGAAAAAAAAAAAAAAGAAAATAAAAATAAATGTGAAGTTATTATGCTGCGTTTTCTTTTTTTTTTTTTTTTCCCAGAACTTTAAAAAAAAAAAGGCAACCTTACAACAAGGAGCTAGATTTCCTAGAATATTAATCAAGACTTGGGGTACATGCAGATGAGTGAATTCTTTAGAAGCACCTCTAATGCATTTTTACAAGGGTCATTGTGTTTTACAATGTAACAAAAAAAAAAAAAAGAAAAAAGGAATCTAAATCCCATTTTTACTATACTTGAAATAAAATAGGCAATTGGAAATGCATTGTAAACAGGATTATTCAAACTCAGCTTGCCTTAAGATAGAAGCAGCTTTTTAGCAGGCTGTTACATAAAGGTCCACTATTGCTGAGATTTTTATGAGAGTAATCTAATGCATTGGTCAGACAAGGTTAAGAATAATGCCCTTGCAGTCTCCCTAGATGCAATGTCAGTATTTGATGTGAATAAAAAGGCTACACTTCCTGGGTGTTGGTGAAACTGAACTGCACAGACATATATTTGGAGATTTGGGTATGAATATTCCTCAGGAAAAAATAAAATCAAATAAAATATCTACAGGGTCTTTTTAATCTTTTATTTCCTGAGTTTTGTACTTATGCTTCGTTGTCCGTCTTTTTCTTCTTTCTCCACATTAGCTTTCAAAACACTTCCTGAGGCTTTTAGAAATGTCGTAAACTTACTGTATCATTACTGATGCACACAAACAGGAACATAAATGAATACAGTATGTGGATGATATTCTTCTTTTCATAACCCATCCTGATATTTCAATCCCGGCTATTACACTGTTCATAAATCAGTTTGGGATCCTCTCTGGCTTTAAAAGTAATTATAATAAATCCAAAGATATGTTTATGTATAGGAGGCCAATTGAACCCTTTGCTTTTCAGTTTCCATTTAAATTGGTCTCCAGAGGTCTTACCCCAGGTTATTTATTCCTTTTTCTTTAGATCTGCTGTACAGATTTAATCTTGCTTCTCTGCTTTGTAAAATTCAAGAGACGCTGTACAGGTGGTTTTGGTTCTTTCTTTTTTATTATTAGGGGAAAGAACTGTCATTAATTAAAAGCAAAATGCATGTTGTATTTTTCTCTGATAATAAATAAACTTACTAAGAAATTTTGAAGACTGGGTTAAGAAATGTTTCTAGATGCCTTGAAAGCAATCAATCAACTCATTTAGTTAATTTAATACAGAACAAAAAATGTGTTAGTCTGCTTTGCAATTTTTCCATCTGCCTGACTGTAAAGCATAATTCAGCTTCCAAGTCCTTTCTGCATCTTTCTGACTGATTAAATTCCCATACAAGAATCATATCAAGGTAAGTTAGTATGTCAGTAGGTGTGGATCAGAGCAACAGAACTGCGTGGCTGGCAAGCTTTGTCTGATCACACAGGCTTCTGATTTCACAAAGCTATTCTTCCAGAAATGCAGCAAATACCACAGTATCTTGAAAGAGGTCAGCTGAGAGAGAAGATGCAAATCTTAGCGGAGACCTGTTAAGAGCAATGTAAAAAATGAGGGAATTTGTTTCATGAAACAGAGGCCTGAGAAACATCCTCACACAGCATTTTATTTCACCTTTTTCATTTTATCTCCCTTCTTTCCCTAAACAAAATAAAATAAGCCACATGCAAATCTGTGAGGAAAAATCTCCCTTTTCAACTATAATAACTCATCAAATAAATATCTAATATTTCAAATCCTTTTCACTGTCTTTGCATGTGAAACATATAACTTACCCTTTATAGGAGAGATAAAATACAATGCTTCATGTGCTTTGATTGTGATATTGATGTTACAGAAATGGGCATATGAGGAGGGATATTTATGAAGAACAGTACTGTGCTGACGAGGAGAGGAGAGGAGAGGAGAGGAGAGGAGAGGAGAGGAGAGGAGAGGAGAGGA
>JAWWLV010000088.1:121702240-121865882 GCA_035041135.1 Platyrinchus mystaceus
TCTTTTTTTTTTTTTTTTTTTTTTTTTTTTAAGGAAGTCAGTGTGTAATTCATCACAGGAGTCCAGAGGCTGTGGCTTTAAGAACAGTACAAGTTATTAAAAAAGCTAGAAAAAAATTTTCATATAGCACTCTGGAAAGTGGGAGCTGTTCTAGAGACTGAGACTGTAGAATTACGAAGTGCTGCACCAGAAAACCAGACTAGAAAAAAAGGGCCCTACCTGCAAGGACAAGATAAGCAGGTTAGCTTAAGAACTTTCTTTTAATCTCTCAAAAAAAAAGATTCACGTTTTCTCTCTTATTACAAAGAATGTTTGTTTTGATTTTTGTTTTAATTATTTGATTTTATTTATTTTCTATTTCTAATAGTACAGCCTCAAATTTTGAAATCTTCTGGAATATTTATTTGTAAAAGGGTGAAACACTTCTACTTGGTTCAGGTTATTGTGCTGTCACACCATGATGTGCCTCACCATTTTTAAATTACCTCACATACTGGTTAGAGGATTGAGAGCTATCTGCTACTAAAGGATTCTAAGCAAACTGGCCCAACTATTTTTTGCTAATTCAGATAAATTGTCCCAAATGGTTCTGGCTTGTTTACAGGACAGTCTTCTTGGCAATGTATTGTACAAACACATCATAAATATCAACCCCAACTCTATAACTTTTAAAAATTAAAATAATCTCAATGTTCTTTGCCTTTCTGTTCTTTTTTCTAGTTTTGAGATATCAGCTATATTTCTGTTAAATTCTGAACAACTATATTGTGGTATGTCAGTTTATTAGATTTATTAGCTTATCTCATATTCAAGAATTTTCATAGTCTTATCCTAATCTGCTTGTGAAAAACACAGATTGAGAAAATGATCAGTGTGTTTGGACATGC
The DNA here is from genome assembly GCA_035041135.1 of Platyrinchus mystaceus. Lineage (NCBI taxonomy): Eukaryota > Metazoa > Chordata > Aves > Passeriformes > Tyrannidae > Platyrinchus > Platyrinchus mystaceus. The sequence goes on from JAWWLV010000088.1 coordinate 121,703,128, forward strand.
ACTAAGATCAATGTCTTCTGAACAAAGTTAAAATCCATCTTCAGCCTAACACAAACCTTTACTTGAAGTTGCATCTATCTTATTAGATTTAAACAGGTTTTGGTAATATGTGCTTTGCTTTGTTGGTTTTTATTTAAAAAAGAAAACGTAATTTCTTGTCCATTCATTTCCAAATGACTGACATCATCCTCCTCTATATCTCTCCCAGTGAAACAAGCTCCTCTAATTGTACCCTGGATTTGGCTGGGATATAGTTAATACTCTTCGTAGTAGCTGGTATAGCGCTCTGGTTTTGGGATTTAATATGAGAATAATGTTGATAATGCACTGATGTTTTAGTTGTTGCTAGGTGGTGCTTACTCCAAATCATGGACTTCTCATCAGTGTCTCATACTCTGCCAGTGAGCAGGTGCACAAGAAGTCATGAGGGAGCACAACCAGGACACCTGACCCAAACTGGTCAAAAGGATATTCCATACCATAGAATGTCATGCTCAATATATAAACTTGAGGGAGTTGGCCAGAAGCCACTGATCTCTGCTTGGGGATGGGCTGGACATTGGTCAGCAGGTGGTGAGCAATTGCAATGTGCATCACTTTTCTTTCTTGGGTTTGATTTCTCTCTCTCTCCTTATTGCAATACTTATTGTCATTAATAAATGAAATAAAGTAAAATAATAATAATAAACTGGTTTTATGTCAACCTGCAGGTTTTACCTTTTTCCATTCCTCTTGGGCCATGGGTGGGAGAAAGTGAAAGAGTAGCTGCAGAGTACTTAGTTGTTTCCTGGGGTTGAACCACAGCAGTCCTTGAAATTTAATTGAGACTTTCAAACTTATTTTAGTAATGCTTCTTTCTTCAGAAACACACTTTTACATAAAAAAAGCTATTGACATTTTGCTGGGAACAAACATTGTCTCTGTAGAAAAAGCCTGTAGGATCTTGAGCCTGTTAGGTCCTGAGATGCCATTTGGTTTTCAAGTGACTACTTAGTGCTGATTTTGACCTTAGGAATACTTATGAGGTTTATACTTCTGTCTGCCATGGAGACATAGATTTTGGAGATATTCAGTGGGCTACCTGTAAGGTTTTAAAATAAAAAATAGGAAGGCTAATACTGGGGATTCTTCTGAGGCTGTCTTTCTTTCCATTTTTCTTCTGAGGACCCCTGGATATGCAAATCATGAGGCTATGCTGGAAGGCTTATCTGTTTTGCAAACCTTTCTTGAGTAGGAAGGACACGAGGGTCACAATAAACATTTTTCTGCTGGATATATAAGTAGAGGTTCAAAAACTGCATTGAACTCTCTGTATTACTCCACAACAGTTTGGATGGTAAACAGGATTTGTTGTGGATAATATTCACCTTTGGATGTAGTTTGAAAGCTCTCTGGGTGTCTGAACATATAGAGTTTAGAAATATTAACAGGAGCTTCTCAGTGTCCTTGATTCTCTTTCAAATAGTTTTTACATAATATCCATGTGTGCCCACATATGTGCAAATATATATCTTTGGATTTAGTTAGGTTTTTTTACCTTGATTGTGGGACTCAAGAAAGGGACATAATTTGATCCAAGTCATACTAGGATCAATAAGAATCATATCACTGATTTTTCTGTGTAAATAAATTCAGTTCTCAGTTCAGTATCCAATGCTGGTCTCAGTTCCAGACATAATGTTATGATTATTGCGTGCAGTCTATCTCTAATTCTTGTTTAATTGGTCTTACATAAATACAGAGAAAATTGTTTTTTTTAATAAGTATATTTTAATATGAATAATGGAGATAGTTTGCCACTACAGAGTGGTACATTTCTGAGATATTTAGGGTAATACTAGTTAACTTAATTTTTATTATTTTTGTGCTTATTCTTGGAAGTTTTCTTGGTATGCATTTTTCTGTTTCTTACACTGTTAGCAAGTACAAAAGACATTCAGATTAAGGAGGCTCCAAACCATTCTGACAAAAAAAACCTATATCATGTTGCTGTGTGATAGCAGAATTACGCACATGAGTTCTACGAAAATGAGACTTGGATTGTTTTTTTTTGCTGGTTTTTATTGTTATTTTCTTAGACATTTTGAAAGCATGTTTCAGAACTCTGTATCAAACAGATTAATTAGCTACTATCATCTCATACAATGAAACTTGCCTAAAATATGGGGTTATATTTTCAGAGTACATACTTGCACCCATACCTTGTTTTAAGCTAGAAGGTCTAGAAAACTGAAGGCATGTTTTGCATGTCCTTGTGTATAGTTCTATTCTTTACTTGATAGTATATAGGCCATTATGGAAGACAAAAGAAGGACATGATTGAGACATACACATAATGTATGATAATGAATAAAGTTGGATAATGCTATTTATCTTCTTTCAGCAATTAAAACAGGGAAAAAGCAACTAATATAAAGAGTACAGTAAAAAATGCAAGGAAACCCTATTTTATATCATTCTTAATCTTTGGAACTCCATCCAAAAGATATCTTACTCCTGATTTTGGCAGGATTCAGAACAGTGTCTATATTTTTTATTAATTACAAATATTAAGAGTGAATAAACAAATGACAAATTATTGGGAAAATCACTACAGAAAAGAAACTTTAAACTAAGGTAGAATTTCAAGAATAAATGTCGATTTAGTGCACATGGATTTAGCTTTTGCAAAGCTGTAAAGATACACTTAAAAAACAAAAATAATTTAAATGGAGAAAATTAGGAAACAAATTTATTAAGAGGCATTAGAATTGCTTCAGAAATACTCATTGCTGAAAATAAACCTGAGGGAATGCTTTTCCACTTATTATAAGCCTGATCCTTGATCTTGCAGTATGCTGAGGTTTGCTTTTTGGGCTGTGTGCTTTAATTGTTTTGGCTAGCACCATGCTGAATTGCAACCCTGGCCTTTAACTGCTAAGAGGATATAACTCTAGTAAACAGAACAACATATCCATGGCAACCTACAGTTTTACTTCAAACTCTTCAAAACACAAAAAGGTAATTATTTTTTTTCATTATATTTTTATATTCCTATGGCTCATAATAACAGTGATGACCTCCTGGCTGGGCATTTCCAAGCTATTAATGACAGGCTGAGTTATGCGACCTTGACTTCACCTGGAACCATTAACTTTTCTATCTAGTCATTAACTGCTGAGAAATGCCCTCCCTTTTGGTCATTATTTCTTATATATGCATTTCTTAAATAGGCATTTTCTGTAACAATTACATGTCAGAGTAATTTCATATTTTTTATTAATAAGTACTATCTTATCTTTGTGTTCAAGCCACAGGGATCCTTTGACATCTAGCAGCTTGCACATCATTTAAGTTTCTAAGGAAGAGGTCGTCATTTATGCACAGGCAAATGGGAGACAGAGGGCTTAAAACAGCACGTTTTACATGGAAGGAAGAATCCTTGCATTGTTTGAGTTAAATCTATGGAGCATAATCAGAAATGCTGAGGAATTCATTTTTAGATCAGGCATTTAGATGTACAATGTATATATGCCACAATACCAGCTAGAAAACCCTTAACGTTAATAGTAAAGGTGACCTCTAAGTTATCCCTCCTGACTACCGGATCTTTAGACAAAATGGTTAGTAATTTCACTGGGATTAATTTGCCAGCATTTTGCAGACCCTTATCTTATTTTCTGGAACTCATAGAGGGATCAGAATCCACATGATATATTTCTCTTATCTGTCAGTACAGCAGCATAAGATAAAAGAAGATTCTTATTGAATGGATATATTTTTCATTGTCCTTCATACCATAGATTAAATGGTTCTTGTACAATTTTTCTTTTCCTGATAGAGCAAGCCATACTTCTGCATAAATAACTTTTGTGTAATTTGAGAACAAGTATGAAGAGCTCAGTAATCAAATTTTTAGATGCTGTAATTAGTGGCCTTACCTGGATCAAAACCTAAATGTTGCTGGAGGGGAAAAAGGTTGTAGTTATTTTCAAGGGTGGGACTTATTTGTCTGCATGGATTACAAAGGTTGTTATCATATATGCCTGGAAATATCGGCAACAGAGGATTTGTTTAATTTGTTTGTTCCTGTAACTCAGACATACAGTTATACTTCTGTAAACAATGTTTGTTCAATGAAGTGCTTAGTTCTTTGCATAGGGCAATTCATTGACAATATCCTTGACTAACAGGAAATATCTGTCTTATGAAGAAAAAAATGTTTGTTTTTCTTTTTGTTGTTATTTTATTTAGGTGTCTGGTTTATTAGAGCACCTAATTTTGTGCAAGAGAGGGGGTAAAAAGCAGAGAGAGGTCAACAAGGCCAAAAGAACTTAAATTAAAGAAGTAAACTCTGCAAATCTTGATAAATGCAACTCCACCAGTAAGTGACAATATAGGTGAAATATTTCTCTTTTAAACTTTTTCCATTAGTTTTTTGACAGGAGTACACTAGTTCAGCTTTAATGAGATTCTAGTGTAAAAACTTCAGGGCTAAATAAAAGAAACAAATCAAAAGGACCGGATGATTGCCATTTAATGTGAAAGAATGAAAGTGCAAACAATCATTGTATGACATCTAGCTGTGCTAGTCACTGCAGAATGACAGGTAGAACAATTCAAAGTTACTGATCTAAAGATGGAATAACAGCTCATATGTTTGAAGTGCTCAGAAGATGAAGAAATAAAACAGACTCTAAGATAAGACATGGTTAAGCCTTTTAAATTCCGTGCCTTATTGTCAGTATCATTTGAACGCTTTTGTACACATTTTTTTTTTTTCCCTCAGAAACTACTTTATCGAAGGAATTACTTTTAAGAGCTGATTTTTATTATTATCCTTCAGGCTGAATGGTGTGCTTTGTTTTTCAACAAGATGAGAAAAAATGTACACAATGAAAAGTATATTACTAGTTTGCTAAGCACACATATTGGATATATTCAGAAGTATGTATTTTGAGGATATATTGTTAAGCTGTGCATTTTAAGCAAGTTCAATAATTCACATGATAATTTACTCTACAGGTAGCCTGACTTTTTTAACATGCAACATAACAAATTTGTTATGAATTTCTGTCTATATTTTCCTCGTCTGTCCCTTTCTTGATATTATTTTAAAGCTCTAAGGAAAATCACCTATTCTTTCTTTCAGCAAGCCTTTTTATCAGTGAAATAACCTATTCTAGTTACTGCTGGAAACAATAATCTGTAATTGCTGCTTTCAGTCCTAATTTGGCTTGTCTCTAGTTTTTCATCTCAATCTAATCTAAACCTATTTGAGCAAATAAAATGATATTTACCTCATCCTCTGTTACAAGCTTTCAAGATTACAGGCTTCAGGAAAAATCAATACAAAATACCAGCTTAGCAGCAGGTTTGTGCTCAGAAAGAATGCTAACTTTTCTTTCCTGCATTTTCTGACTCTCTACTCCCCTGGAGTGAAAGAAAACCTTAGACTATAAGGACTGAAGAGTGAAAATAAAATAAAAAAAAAAAAAACAAACCCAAACACAAAACCCCCAGCATTCAATGACGTGTTTGGTTCATGGTTAGTAGCCACTTTTGAGCTTACAAGCCGAAGTGCAGTGCATGGTCAAGCTCCTAACCTTTAGCTTCTGCTTCCACACTACACATCTTACAGAGTTCACCAAAAGGAAGGATCTCGACCTTGCGGATGATTTTTTAGACTCAAATGCCATCTTCATTTATTATTTATTTGCCTCAAGCAGTTGGGATTTGAGGTATCATCATACCTGACTGACTGATTTAAGGAAGTGGCCACCTCTCTGTGGGGGAATCTCATGAGAACAAAGTCCTATTACTTTCCAAAAAGATTACTTCATTTGCTGCCTGAAATAAGCTTTTGATGAAAACATTTGAATGTTGAGTTTGTAAACAACCAAGAATTCTCAACAGCGATTTTTTTTTTTTAATGCTGAGAATGATGTCTGTCTGTTTTTATCTTTATTTTGCTTTGTTCTGTTGTTAGACTTTTTGACCAAGAAGCTGATTAATACAGAGATGTGTATCTTTATGATAATTATACTGCACCTATAAATATTTTCAAATTATTTGTTCTGTCTCTTTATAAAACAGAAAAGTTCTTCCATTTAAAACTTATGTTCGATTTCCTTTTCAAAGCTCTCTCCACAGGCTTCTTCTCACCCCCACTTTGGGAATGGTCTCTGATTTGAAAATTATGTGTTACTTGGTCTTTCGTTAGACCTATGGGATCATAATCATGCAATAGTTATGTAGTATTTGAAAGAATCTAAACCAAGTCAAATATTTAACTTAATCACCCCTTTCTAAAATATTTAATTCAGGACTCAAGTTTCCTCAGGTAAGTAAAAAAATAGGTATTTCCTTTTCTTTAGATGCCTCTATAAAAGTAAAAGAGACACATGCAAAAAGTTTATTTCCCCAAGAATAGTTGCAGTTGTATCAATGCATTTAGGGAAAAAATGTAAATAGAATATTAATACCTATGGTATTCACCTAAGTAGGTTTACTAAATTAGTACCCAAGTCACTCCAGGCACAGAAGTAATGACTGGGGGGATGGGGATAAGCACTTCAGAGTGCTTGAGCCTTAGGTGAACTGAACTGCCCTTTGGAGATACTTCTTTTTAATTTTACATAGAGGGTATCTAAGATAACCTCAGGTGATGCATCCTAAATTTATTTAGGATAAATCCTAAGTGATAAGTTTGCTGCCAGCAACTTCTAAGACATAGGACCTATTTTACAGACCTTGTCTCACCCATTCCGGATCTCATTTGCATATTTAGTACCTACATAATTTCAAAAACTAGTAAAAGAAGATCAGTCTCACACTGAGTCAATGACGTAATGGACCAATCTTCACTTTCATTCAGTTTTGGAATACATTCAAGCAGTAAAGTGCCATGTTAGTAGAAACATCACGTATTTACCTCTGTAAGATTTTATTCTACTAGAATGACAGTGGTTAGGAGTGACATAGTGCAAACTTCTTTGATGTAATGTAACCAATGAAGAGAAATAGCTGCCTATAGAGGACAGTTCCAGAGCTCTGTACTGGGAGAGACATCTAAATGTCGTCTATTCACTCCACTACACTACTCCAGTCCATTTATTTTAGCCAATTGTTAGTAGTCTTGTATTTCACTGGCAAGCTCTTCAGAACACTGGTTCTAATAGAGAGTACTATCTTGTAAACTCTCAGTACCCTCAGTACAGGAACCAGTACAACTACCACTATAAATGGTAAAAATAGCACTAATAGCATTCATTGTATTTATTAGAAATTATGAGAATATTGTTAACAATGACAAGGATAAAAAACTTTCTCAAATCCTAATCATGCATTTTTGAGATAAGCTCCTAACAACCTGTCAGAGCTGCCTTTTTTAAAAAGAAATAATACTTTAAAATTGTTAGAGGTTGCGTAATCTCAATATAACTTCCTCTGAAAAGTCTAAGTTCATAGAAAACTGAAAACGCAGTCAAAGGAAGCAGGCTGATTCTTAAGAGCAGCTGTTCCTTCCTCTTCTGAGCAGTGTGACAAGAAAAGGTAAACAAGATAACAGCAGAAGTCACACCTTCCCATCTGCTGAGAAACCTTTGTCTTCCAGAAGGCGATCAAACCCTAAAATTCTCCTGTAGATGCTGAGAGTCAAACCATGGCACCTTCAGACTTAAAAGAGCAAGTCTCAGTGAGCTGTGCTACTGAACAGATATTTAAGTATCTTTTGGCATCTCAGCATGCAGAGGTTTGTTTTAATTTTCTAGTACTGCCAGACTCTATACTTACTGCCATCAAAGATCTTTGGACATCTTCATGCATTGTTTTTTCTCCTTGAAATACTGTTGGGTTTCTCATTTTTTGGTTTTATATGCCTAAAATATCAGTTCTAAAACCAATCCAAAAAATAGTTCTTTGTTTCTGATCCCACTTCTAGTAATCTAAATGTAGAATTTCCGGGATAAGAATTTGTATGTAAGTCTCACTGCCTTTAGGTGTTGAACCTTACTAATTTTTTCATCTCTGAACCTTAAAACCCACAGAATGCAATCATAGGCCCTATTTTTAAATGAGAGTGTTGCAGCATTCCTACAACTGTTCCCTAGCAAATAGTCTTTCTAAGCTGCACTTTATTGTTCACCCTGCACATCCAATTGTGCTATTACATCCAGCCAAGCACAGTGAGGGTTTGGCCCTAACATTAGTTAACTAGAACAGATAACTTCTAATACCTGGCCTCTGCATTCTGAAAGGCTAAATTACATCAAAGAACAAAATGTTATAATGTGAATGTCTTAAAACTAAACATTGTTTATCCATATGGCCAGGAAATACTGAAGAACCAAAGATGCTTTTGGATGCTACACAGTGCAGGACTACTTTGCCCATGTGTGCAAATAATGATAGTCTAGAGGGAAACAGGTAAAGAGTCTTTCCCCAGAAAAATTCCCAGACTTGATAAAGATACTTTGCTTTTATCACCTTTAAAAAAGTATTTTAATTGAACTAGGGCATTTTGTTCTGATTTGCTAGGAAAGGCAACAGGATGTTGAATGTTTTGGGGATATTAGATGCAGTTCTGTGCCTTTCTATGTTTTTAAAAAGTAAACTTCCTGAAATACCGCTAAGAAAAAAAAAAAAGTAAATTGGTGTAGAATGGGTAATACTGAATGAAAATCAGACATTTGGATAGCTTTCATTTTAGTTTTCCATTCAGATACTACTTCTATTTTTTTTTTTCCCTGAAGTTTGGAACAGTTTCTAACCATTGGATTTTTTTATACTGAGATAGTTATTCTTTCATATTTTTTCCTGCTGCTGTGGATTCAGTCTCAATTGGAGGAAGCAGGCATCGAGGTCAAGATACAGTTTAAAAAAGTGTTCAACCTCTATTTCAGGGACCAACAGAAAAAAGATCCAATAGTCCAAAACAAATGAAGAAATTAATAAAGAATTATTTAATCATAAAAAAATCCCTCCCCTTCAGAAATAAGAAATTAATAGGTATAATATGCTTCTACTCTAAAGAAAATTTAGATTTCCTTAAAGTTGAGACTGTATTCAACTTTAACCATTTACTTTGTACATAGAGGAATTTGGATTGAAATGAAATTAAGCATGCTATGCAGCTGTAAAAATCTCACAGTAAACATCCTTTTTTTATTCTGTATTCTTAGCTTGCATTTCTTGTGCTTGTCAGTGGATTTTGCCAGACATGTTTTCTGCATTTAGTGAATAAATTGTAACTTTTAAGAGATTTTTTTTCCTAATTTACAGAAGCAATTTCTTTTCAAATTAAGTCATACAATAGAACATTCAGAGTTTAAGGAAATTAATTGTACAGTGTAATGAAAGATTTTTCAAGAGCTAAGACAACATCATTTAAAATAGTCAGCTTAAGAATCAGAAATATAATTTTGCTTTTGTTGAGGTTGAAAAAAGAAGGTTTCTTTTATATACTGTATATCCCAAGATGATTTCAAAGCACTTTCACTTAGAAAAGCTAGCTGCTATTACATATGAATTTTCAAAGCTTGCCAAGGCTTTGGAAGGAATGATGAAAATTACTATTGCCCGACCTTCAGGTTTTCTTTGTTTCATAAAAGGCTAAGATAGCATTTTTGTCATTTTTCTTTCAGCTCAGGTCTTTCATCATAAATATCAAAGCATGCAATTATGCCTGCTCATATCCTACTGTATTCTGCCTGTTTTCTATCCATAGTGATGGTGTTCTCTTTTAGGATACCTTTTTCTTTTGTTTTTTGTAAATCTGAAAGAAGTCCCATGTTTTTGTTGAGTGCCATAAATTGTTCATGAAACGCATATTGCAGTGATTAAAAAGAAGAGTTGATTAAAATAGCTTTTATTCTTCTGTTCTAAGGAAAAACCTAAAGTAATGTTCAAGTGTCAATCCCACCAGGATCATAGAAGACTGATTTGGCCTATAGGTGGAATTTTTAAATACTGCTCATTATAAAAAATGGGATAATCTTAAAATTTCTAGTTTCATGCTGAAATATTCCTATTGTTTCTTTTCATTTTTCATGGATAACTTGTTGTTCTGTCCTGTTTTGTGATTTCATGTGGCCAGATCACCAAAGACATAGAATGCCCATAGCTGCTGTTGCCTAAATTAAGTCATAGTTGCACAATATATTCAAAATCAGGTTGCCTCTCTGTCCTATGTACTCAAATGAGCATATATTTACATTTTTGCATGTTTACTGATCTATTCCAATTTCTAAGGCATACTGGCATCATGCAAGTGTTATATATGCTGAAATATCCTTGGCTCATTTAATTCTGAAATTTTTTTTTATTTTGTTTTGATTTTTTACAGCCACTACCTTAAACATTAATAACAAGTTATAGAGTAAAAATATTGATTTCCATTAATTGATGGAAGAAAAAAATCTTTCTTGAAAAACAGAACAGTGAGTTTTTACTAGTTCTTGTAGGAACACACCTCCCTATTTTTTGTTTATTATGCTCAGATTTTTATCAAATTTACAATGACACAAGAAATACATTGTTTTCATCAATTTGAACTGTGCTGTCATATAAATGTGAACTTACTGGCTATGTCTTAAGTTAAATGTCAAGGGATATACATTTTCCACATACAATAAAATTGATTTCAAGTTTCTTTTAATGGTGGTGGAGCAAAAAAAATCACTGCATTTTTAAAGCAAGGAGAACTGCCCCAGCATGTGTTAATGAAAATATGTATGCCTAAATAGTAAGCGTTACTCATAGTACCTAACATAAAAAATACTTCTAACAGTAATAATTAAGAGTAAAAAAATCACTATTTAATAAGATTTGCTATTGTAAGATTGTGATAAAATGAATAAAATTGTTTTCAAAAAATCTTAATTTCATTTTTCAATTCTCTTAAAAAGAGAACATGAGAAAGGAACAAGCAAAAGTGATAGGCTTTCTGAACATTTTTTTTTTGCAGGTAGCTTTTGAAACATTTCTCCTCAGCATATAAATACTCCAAGCAAAAACCTCATCATAGTGCCTATATGTATCAATACTGCAAAAGAAAGGAAGATAATGTTCACCATAGGAGAATTCATTAACTCTTAAGACTTCTAAAATATTAATATGACTTTCAAACGACGTTGCTTGCTTGTGCAGTGTCCATTCAATTCACTGTGAAGCTGAGATGATAGCTTGAAATTCTTACATTTTCTTCTTTCTACATCATAGTCTGCATTTGGTGGTTTTTTTCCACACTGAATGATGAGTATGCTTATTATACATTAAAAAAAATGCAACAACATGATAAAGTGCTATAAACAAAGCAGCTGCTTGAGAAAATTTTTTATGTCTGTAGCAACTCATGGAGTATTTTGGCTTCTGCCTGTCTGAAAACCATCTGAAGTAACTCGCTCTTTACAATGTCTCTTTCTGTCAGCCAAAAACTGCATTTTAAAGGTTAAACATCAGTAATAAAGGTATTTTATGCTGAATAATACTTTAAAATGCATTCTGTTCTCCATCCATGATACTTGGATCTCAGAATACTTTGAAGTTTATCCAAAAAGCAACTGATACTAAATTTCCTTTTTTTTAATTGGAAGAAGCTTCTCCATTTTAGCATTCCTTATGCTTACTATAGAATAGAAATGACACAGTTATTTTTTGCAGATTATAAATCTATCTCTCTATAAGCATATCATCACCCATATTGAAGTAATGCCTTCAACTAATAAAAGTTTGTCTTTGCTTTTTTTACGAAAACCATAAAAATGGATTAAAAAATATGCCAAATAATAGGAAGACATTCTAAAGTATTCCCTTTTGCCAGTCAGATACTATTAGAGACTGATACAGGTGTGATATTTATGATCAAAGCTGAAGAGACCAGAGCTTTGTTAATAAAATTAAGGTGGTTATTACCAATTGCATATGTGTTAAGTGTGGGTTCCAAGCCAGAATCAGGTAAAACACGCCAAAGTTAGGAGGTGGAAGCTTTACTTATTGCTTTCAGTATAGGCAATAAATTAAAAATGAAATAAAAAGGTGAGCTGAAGCATGTATAGTGGGAAACAAAGAATCAGGCAAGAGCGGGTAACATATATAATAACCATTATGAGTTACAATATTTATGGAACGTCATGGCAGCAAAAGAACAAAATATGCCGTGGAGCTGACAGAAATCAGAAAAAAGAAGGAGTGTCCTCGTCCCATAAAACATAAGTCGAGGAAAGGTGTCAGTGAAGGGGATTCTGATTATGAAAATCTGTATATTTATTTCACTAAAATACATGTATGCAAGTTGTATTGAACTGTTGACTTTATACTTAGGAAAAGAATATTGGATGCCTAGCAATAAAAAAGATCAAAGATGTTACTAATTTACTATTACTAGTAATCACTATTTCTGATAATTTAATAGTAATAATAGTCTGATTCATTCATTAAACCAGAGCAGTGCCTTAACAAGTCAGGTTTAAGGATGTGTGTCCTTTAAACCATTTCTTTCCAGGATTATGAATTCTAAAAGCACACAGGAGGAGTAAATTGGAAGTGATGATACACAGGAATTGTTTGAAAACATTGGGGCTACTAAACAGAAGTGACCGCAATATAAATTATTTCAAAATTGGAGGAATAAGACTCAAAAGAAAAAACAAGTCATGTAATATCAAATTACAGAAAGGATTTTTCATTGGGTTTTGTTGTTTCTTTTAATAGCATAACTAGTCAAAGTGGCCCTAATATAAAACATGGGGAAAATTAAATTTTGACTCGGGATAGACATATGTTGACTGCGTGATAACAGAATTATGGAGAGCATAACTTACTACAGCAGAAAATGTAAGAAAGTAGTATTTGTCAGTATTTGTAAATGGCAAAATCTGCAAGAGTACTTGAGTCAAACTGCTAAATCCTATCTTTCCCTCTAGAAAGAATCATAAATTCTGTCAGACATTTAAAATAGAATAATAGAGCCAAGAAGGCAAAAAGATCATATATCCAGAGACTAAAAGGCAAATAATGTATTGTTTAAGTATGAAAGAAACAGGAGGTTTGTGTGAAAATGTGTGGGTCTTCAGGGCTCCCAGGGGCTTATGGGACTGACTGTGAATGATAAGGACACAGTGATAAAACAGTTTATTCCTTCCTGACAGTATACATCTTAGGTCATAGAATATCTTCAAGAGGAGATCTTTTTTCAGTGTTAATCCTACAGTACCATTATTTTCAGATGTCTCAGTTTGTGGATGACACCAATCTAAGTTGTGCTTTGATATGCTTAAGGGAGGATGCCATCGAGGTACCTTGACAGGCCTCAGAAGTGGGTCCAAGTAAACCTCATGAAGTTCAGCAAAGCCAAGTGCAAGGTCTTTCACCTGGGTTGGGACAAGCAGAATTATCAGTACAAACTGAGGGATGAATGAACTGAGGGCAGCCCTGCAGAGAAGGATTTGGGAATAATGGTAGATGAAAAATTGGACACCAGCCAGCAGCATTCACTTGAAGCCCACAAAGTCAACCATTTCCTCAGCTGCATAAAGAAAAGACTGGCCAGCAGCTGAGGGAGGTGATTCTCCTCCTGTCCATTTTCATGAAAACGCACCAGGAATATTGTGTCCAGCTCTAGGTGTCCCAGTGCAAAAAAGAAGTTGATATGTTAGAGCAAGTCCAGAGGAGGGCCACAAAAAGATCAAGGTGCTGGAACTCCACTTCTGTGAAGAATGGCTGAGTTGAGGTTGTTTAGCCTGTAGAACAGAAGACTTTTGGGAGCCAGCTCATTGTGGATTTCTAACCAAAAATAAAGAAATAATCTGGGGTCAATGACCAGAAAATAAATTGCTAGAAGAAGAAAGCTAATCTAAGAGATCATCAGAGAAAAAAAGTTGTCTAACAAAACCCCAGTCAAGCCAAACTAGTCTCAATCCTTTCCTATTTGATTTTTTTTATCAGTGGCACCAGAGGAAGAAAGGGGGAATGGGATAGGGGTAGTACAAGCTGTTACATAGGCCACCAAAAGTAATGTGTTTACTTCCAAGTACAGTAAAGTATTTTGCAATAGAGTATTAAGACAACATACCTATAATTAAGTGCAAAAATCATTGAATGTGAAGTATCTTGAAGAAGTCTGACAGAAAAGAAAACCAAAAGTTGCAGTGCAAAGTGGTATGGAATTCAGGTGCCCTTAGATTTCTAATGAGGCCATTCATATAACATCTTTCATAAAATGGTGCATAAGGAAGTCTGAATTCACAGCAATAATTCAGATATGCAATAGAACGTTTATCAAGAGACCTTAAGGAAAAGAAAGTAAAAACAACAAGAAAAGATGAAATGTTATGTATCATCATATGATGATCCAGGATTAGTTTTAGGAAATTTACCACTAATTAAATAAATGGAATGATTTTCAATACAGTAAGTTGTTTCCAGGAGTATAGGGACCCTTAGATCTGTGCACTGGACGATTCTTACTATGCCACATATTTCAGTGCATTTCTGTAGGATACTGGAAAGCTATGCTGGGACACTGCAAATGAACTGCCCAATCATACCTTGTGGCATGCTCTCCAGGATCACTCTGATAAAACAATCATTTTCGGTGTATACGTGTATACATATATATTTCCTGGGTTCAGGGAGCAAAGAGAAACTACTTTAAGACTCGTGACAAAGAAAAGGCTGGCTGGTTAGCGGAAATCTGTATTTAGCAGAGGAAAGAAAGTTCTAGCCCCTCATATCTGTCTTTCCTTTAGCCTTAGAGTAAATCAAGCAACAAGTTTCACTTAAGATTGCAGAAGTTAAACCTCACATTTGTAAATCTAGTTAATTATGTCATATATGTTTGTTTTTCCAGCAAATTCAGTGAGAAGGGAGGAGGAAGGGATACACATTAGTAAGAGTCAGGTGTAAAGGAGTTCATCTTTGCTTGATTTTCAGTTTCTAGTCAGCTAAGATTGTTTGGATTTTTCTGTATTGAAAGCTAGCACAAAACTTTCCTAAATGTATTTAGCTTTTCTTGGGCTAATCCCTTAGCAACTCATTTGTAACTATCCATTAAATTAGCATAGCACCTTGTACCTTGAAATTCTAGGGCTTACTATCTTCGACAAACTAAAGCTTTAGGAACTGTTAATTAGGAGTTACGGGACTTAATTAAGCAGGAGGAGGAAAATAGTTCTCAAACTCCATATTGTATTGTAACACTTCTATCTATGCAGAATAGCAGTTAATCTGTTAGAAATAACAGTTACAATATTTTAATTTGAGAATCTATATATCAAACAAGAAGAAAAAAATTGAAGTTGACTTGCATAGGCTTTCTGAAGTATGATACATTATGTATCAAAAGCCACCTCAGTGCCAGCATTATTGCAAAAGGGATAACTGAATGGCAGAAAAAAACTTTACTCGTGTCCTGTGATTCAGGTAGTGTTCCATAAAAGAAACAGGCAATTTCCAAGACTCTCTGGCTGGGATATTTAGCATACTGGACTTCGGCCTCTAAAGGTCTTCAGTGCACAGGTGTTAAAAAAATTTCTGAATATTAAGGATTCTTCCTTCTTCTAGTGAGAATCCCCTAGGAAGGAAGAAGATTAGCTAAAGGTGTGTTTTGACGAGAAGAAACATTTTCAAAATATTATTTCCTGAAAAAAGTGCTCGGGAAGAAAGATGTGGCAAGTTTTTAACCTATGTCAATGAAAGAAGTATTATTGCATTTTGTCTTTTACTGTGTTTATATATGGTTTGTTCTCTCGCTTCAGGAGGAAAATGTCTGATGAATCAATATGGGTATATATAGATGTATTAGGCAAAAATTTTCTCACTGAAGTATCTTGATTAGAACAACACTTTGCACATGCTTAGAAATCTTATCTGCTAAGATAAAGATATCTACTGTTTTTCTGAATATACTGTTCACCATTTTATCCTCCAAATCAATTTTAATTTTTAAAGTGAAAAATGTTAACAAACTCAGAAAAATGTCTTCTGACAAGATAAATGGAAAAATCTACATAGAAATCAACGAAACATCTGACAAACCACCTAAAACTAAATTGATAGCTATTAAAGGCCTTATAGGTCTTTTATATTGTGATCACGACTATGGGACAGATGTGTCTTGTTTCGTTCATATTGCAGCTTCAAGGTTGCAGTTCATCCATAGGAAATATACTGTGTTAGTAAGATCCAATCTGTAGACATAGACAAAGCATGCAAAGATTAAGTTTTCCTGTAAGGTGATGTAAAAGAAAAATGGGTGTCCCTTCATTCTGTCTTGGTAACCGAAAGAGACAGACTTAACACCATCATGCTGCTTCAGAACAGTAAGTAGATTCTACCACTGAGTACCTTCTTCAGCATGGGTCCAGAACCATGGAAGTTAATGACACTTTCTACTTTGTTTGAGCTAGTTAGAGATGGAATTGAGAGTCCTGGTTGACTGTTTTCCTAAATAGGGTAAATGTGATAGAAAGGTCAGCAGATAACAGGGTGAAGTTGGTAGCCAAGAAGTGCTAAAGGTCAGCTGTGGATTAGAAAATACCCAAGGAATTGCAGAAAAGGAATAGTTTTGAAGAATTTTTCCCTCCCTGTGTTGCTATTGATGTGGGTGCGGCACTCAAATAATGCAAGTACAGCATAACCACAATCTCTGTGTTACATATTTTCCCCTTAAATTTTAGGTCACAAAGTGTGATGGCATCAGTTAAGCATGATTACAAACAGTCCTTTGATGTATTACCGTACATTGGTTATATTAAACCATTTCTTGTTTCAATCAGAAGCAGAAGAGACCACTTAATTCTGGATACATATATTGTAGAGACAAAGAGATGGTAGAAACAGTGTGATCCTTTTAAGTTTTTATTTAATATATTTATGACCCATATTTCTTTTGCCTTCAAAGAGATTCAAAGAGTAAAAAATTTGATAATTATATAAAAAACCTGAAATGACAATAATATCAGTATCTGTATAAAAGAGCACTTATGTAAACTGTGGTTTTTATTTTAGCATTTTTTTCTTCGGGCCTCCTAAGTTACAAAAGATGCAGACGCCTTCTTATATCTAGCCTTGAAGGTGATGCAGTGTATTGATTTGACACATCTTGAGACCTAATAATCAAGTACATGTTTTTATGATTGGGTTATGTTGCCTTGTGTCTGGCTGCCTAAAGAATGTTAAGTTGACTGAGGTCATCTATAGCCTATAGATAATCTACACGACTAATAAAAATGCTAAATAGACTGTCAATCTGTTTTCCAATCATATCAAACCTCCTAATCAAATTTGTAATTTACAAGATGAAACTAATATAAAAAATAAAATAAAATATATCTGTTTACTAGAACAGGGTGATATATTACCAGTACACATCTAACTGCATTTTCACATTTGAGCTTTCTCTTGAAAGGTTATGATAATGAATATCATAGCCTGGTAAATTTTTAACAGATTTTTATGGACAGAACATTGTACTAGTGATTATTATCTGAAAAAAAAAAAGCTTTATCTGAGCCTCAGATATGTGAAATGCATTACTCTATAACCTTAAAAATCCATTTTGTGCTTTCTCATAAGGTATTTCAGCTGCAGATTCATATCTGAGGATGGTATCTGGTTGAAAGTATACATTATATAAATAATAGTAATATTTCCTGCTGCATACAGTCAAACTCCAAATATTTTCTTTCACCGATGCAGTAAAATGTATATTTTACTTGAGTGGACTTATACATAAAAAACATCAGAACTGTGGCTGTAGAATAGTGCATTTCAGTTCTACGACAAAGCCCTAAATTTAGTGATACATCCAAGACCATTCTTCCTCAAACTAGTGGGTATTAGCAAAGAAACTGTGGTCCAAAAGTTCACAGTGTTGGAGAGTATTATATTTTCTTTCCCAGATGTACAGCTAAAGAAAATCATTTTAACATAGACTATGAACTTCCAATTTCATTATTAGTTAGATAATTTCCTAAATTTAGCTAGGCTTGGTTTAAACTCACACATAGCAATATATTATAGGGTCTTTGATAAATTGTCTGTCTTGTTTAGCTATGTGAATACAGATTTTATAGCATAAGCCAGTCTGCAAAAAGTGACTTTCTGCTGTAGGCCTTTTAAATCTGATGGGCTCACAGGCAGATGTGGCCATTTCCCAATTTAATATTTGTCAATATATGTTAAATTTATTTGCAGTTTGCTTTTTAAAGATCATATGCCTGAAATAACATAAATGTATTTAGTTGAGTACATTAAATATTGATTCCTACTGTTTTTAATTATATAATATAAAAAACCCCAAACACTTTCACACCTGAGAATCCTATTATTTAGCCTTTGTTTCCAGTTGTAAATCTGTGTAAATCAAAAACAGAATAAGGAGTTAAAAATGTAAGGTCTAAAATTTGCCTTGGCTTCTGGTGACCTGTTCTTCAAACTGGGGAAATCATAATATTTTCCATACAGCCTAATGTCCCCATTTTATTTCCCATGAAAAACAGAAAGAAGAGGAAAGGTTGCAGTGTTGCATTTCTCACATCTCATCCTAAACCAGGGTGAAATCAAGATCATCCAGACTAGGAGCTAAGAGTTGCTTCCACACCCCAGCCATGCTCCGCCACTAAAGACTAAGTAAAAAGAAACAAGTAATATTTTGCTTACTAGAAGAATGATAAGAATGACTTTACATGCTCTCTTCTAGGAGAGGAATTCACAATACTGATCAGGGTGCTCAACCTCCATATACAGTGAATGCAAAGAGCTTCATACTTCATGACAAAATGTCAGGTGTGCATGATAAAGGATGTAAGACGAGACAGAAGGAAAAAGTAAATTAACAGTAAAAAGATTGATATTATTTTTGTTCAGTCTGTCTTCAAACAGCAAACCTCTAAATAAGTGAAGTTGTAAACCCTTTTAAATTGACTTTTAAGTCTTTTGATAAGCCAGGCACAATTTATTTGCCTAAATGTATGTCTACTGCCATTTAAGCCATTAAGATATCACACCTGGCTTCTGCCCTCCCTTCATAATGGAACAGAACTGCAAATTTTTCCTATATTTTTCAATCATATATGAGAATCACAGCTTATTTTCTACAGCTTAATTTCTTAGTTACTCCTGTGGATCCTTTAGAAGTAATGTACAGATTTCCAGGGCCTTCCAGACAGCTGAAAGAGGACATTCTGCTTCCAGCTAAATTTTGATGTCATTTGCAGATATTTTGACACAGTTATTGTTTCTTTTAAAAACAAATAAACAAAAAATGTTTGGACAATTTTTTTTTTTTTTAATAACAATGAACTTGATTAGGGTTTTGATTACTTTCAGGACAGGGAATTTTAAAAAGCTTTCCAAATATAAGACAAAATTAATTTTAAAAGTGCATCACTGAAATACTGCAAAGGGACAGAATTAACCTCAATTCTTAGTGACAGATTTTAACAAAAGTAGATTCTCTACTATTCTTCTTCTTTACAAAATAAAATTACTGAATCCTACTCATGTAACACAAATGTGATTTTTTCTTAAATTCTTTTGGATATTGTAGAATCCATGTTTTTTTCAGGCCTTTCAACTTTAGGAATTGTCTATAACAAATTTACCTGTAGTTGAACTATTGCACACATAATCTCTTGAACGAAGGATCATTTCAAGTGATTATTTTCTACATGAGATAGTTTAATTTGCAACAAAAATATCAAAACTGCAAGTCAAAGAAAAATAAAAAATGCTATGAAGTGTTACTTGGAAATTTCTTGGACAATTATAGCTAAAGTCTGCCTACTTCCTACAATGTGTAATGAAAAAAAAAATCTACCTTCCTTTCTTCTCATTTCACCAAGTAGAAACTTATCTGATTGTGATTTCAGCCACGTAGAAAGATAATGGTAATGTCTTCACCCTTTCCATAGTAGAGTATTGGAAAAAAAACCCTGGTAGCTCTTAGGAGAATTTATATTCTTTCTTGTTTAGGGCAGCCAATCAAGAATGTTGAAATACTTTCTGAAAAAGAAACAGTGAACTCATTTTACCTATGCCAAAGTAAGGGTCAATTTGAAGAAATTCACCTTACTCTAGGTGATGCCTAATGTTGCAATAAACTCCCAGAAGGCCATGTCTGAGCTGATTTTCAGTAATTTCAGTTAATTTTAGTTAGTTCTCAGTAGGTAAGAGAATAAACATATCTTCCTTTTTTCTCTTCCTGTTCCTCTAATTGGCAGAATTTCAACCCAAGTCTTCAGATCTGTGACTTTCATTTTTTCCTGACCATGCCAAGAATACTTTTTGGCATCTGGCACTTTAATAGAGTATTTCCAGTGACCAGGCATTGGATGGAATCAAAGAATTGGCACTGTATTTTGTAATTTTCACAGAAGCATTTGATTTGATTGACTCTAGAATGCTGATTAGAGGAGATAATACTATGATGCTCTTGAGGATAAGTCACTTAACTCAGATTCATGACTGTTTAACAAGAAGAGCACACAGACTTGTTGTACAGGGCAAGGAATCTGGCTTGGCTGAAATGGACTGTGATGTCCGCCAAGACTCAGTCTTCAGACCATGTTTATTGAATTTATTTGTCAATGATTTATTCTTGATTGTATTAAATCTATTTTACAGCTATATAGATGATGCAATGTTACAATATGGTTCTAATTCATTGGCCATGGTAGAGAGGATTCAGATAATTTATGGAGGAAACTTTAAAAAGAAAGCATTTTCTAATGAACAGGAAAAACTGCTTCTATTAATATTTCCAAACAAACCCCAAACACTTTGCAGTCTTTAGTCAAAAAATAAAAAGAAAGCCATCCACTGAAATACTTAAGTCATGACTTAAGGGTTGGATCAACACTGCCTAGTTACTCTTGAGCAATTTTGTGTTGAAATGCTGTTAATTGGAAGCAGGTATCACTTTAAAAGGTAACAATTCCACAGAATATATTGTACTTAAGCAATAGATGAAGGAAGAAACAAAAAATTTGCAATGTGCTGTCAGATTAAAGGTTGTTTAAATTTAGAAGACAAACAGACTGTGATATCGATAAAGAGCTATGTAGATTTGTTTTATATTATTGCTATGGATAGAAAAAAATTCAATTTGCCTTTAGGCAAATTTCAGATTTGTAGCTTGACAGAGTATAAGAACACATCACTGCAGCTTTTATGTGAATAAGTCAACTTACTTCCTCCTCAGTGAGTCTGGAACTATGCAAATGTATTTTATGTTTGGAGAGGCCCCTGGTTATATGAAAACAATGTTGTTGTTTCTTTTAGATTTTAATTTAATATTCTGAGCCTTGGAGGAAGAAATCATCATAGACTCATTTACCCTACAGTCAGTGTGACAATATGGGAGGATACATTTAATGCCTTAGCAGTAAGCATTTTGAACAGGCATCCAAAGGCGATAAGAACTGAAATAATCTTTGGCAAAATTCAAATGCAGCTTAATTGAATATTTAAAATAGTTCTCAAGGTATATCTGAGAATAAATTATGTAATGATGTGGTAGAAATGATTTGATTTTATACTTCCTTCTGCTTAGTATTACCACATATGCTTGGATAGCAGTAGGGCAAGTTTCTTGCTGTGAAAGTCATTTGAGATGCAATACAAAGCATTGTACATTAATGAGATTTTATTATCTCCTGTTCTGATATTTTTATGAATGAAAATATAAAGGTCTTTATACAATTCTTTAAGGCAGGTGCTGGTATAGACCTTCATTTCAGACTGAAATTTTCTCTTGTATGTAAAATTTTTAATATTTTATATTTTAATATAGATATTTTAAAAATCAAAGTGTTTTCATACACAGTGAATAGATCATATATGAGAGTATGTCATACAGCACATTCCGTCTTCAAGGCAGAAATATTCAGCTGCCTCTCCAGTCTCTTGCTTTTATGTTTTAGGTTTTGGTTGGGGGGATTTTTACATTTCATGATCTGTGGAGAAATAGATAAACATCTATGCCATGAAAATCTGGTTATGCTTTGCTTCATATTTTATAAACTAAACAGAATAACCTATGTCTTGGACGCATGCATTACTGACATCTAAGCCTTCTGTAAGTACTCCAAATGTTGGAATATGCTAATACTAAAAAGGAAGCAATATGCATTTATTTTGAAAAATAATGCTTTTCCCATTTATCAGAAAGTAGACAAAATTATTTCTTCAAACTACAGCCTCAGTAAGAATAAACAAAAGAGTTTTAGCTCCAAATTTCAGTGACAGTTTGATACCTGTCATCAAGTAATGTAAATGTCGAAAATATGTTTCCATGAACACATGAAACTAAGAAATGCATAATTTTTTCATAACTCCAACTCTATTGCAGTCCAGGCTTAGAGGGTCTCTCTCGTGGATGTTTATCAGGGTTCCTCTGTTGTTGATTCTGCCTTTGGTCCTGTCTTCACTTTACATTTACCTGTATTGTGCTCCTTCTTCTGCCATAACTATGCTGGCAAACTTGAGAAAATAGGGATTATGTTCACTGGAAGAGCTTACTCAGGTCAAGGAGCTGCTATAATACAACTCTTCTGTATACTAAAACAGAAGAATTCTATCTAGGGAGAGTGTTGCTGGCATTGCTCTTTGCATGTATCGAGCCTGTATTCATAGATAGATAATCACGCAAGTCCTTCATCTTAAAAATGAAAAAAAAAAAAAAAATTAGGCTGGTTTCAAAGTCAGGACTCATTCTCAAGAGAAGAGTGAGTTCTTGTAGTGCTGATGCTGATTAGCAAAGAGGGAAAATCCTGGTGTTCAAGAGGGTTCCTGTATTTAACTCCATGGAGCTGACTATCCACAATAGCCTCAGGGGCAGAGACAGAGATGTCCTTGGTTGCTTTTTGCCTGACAATTCAGTTGTTTTAGTCAGACTCCACATATGCAGACTGGACATGACAAAGGTCACTTTGAACTGAGTTATTCCTTTTTAATTGCCAGTTGTATTGACAATTCCTTTGGGACCTCAAAATTAGGGATTCTGAGACACACAGGTTGGCAAAACCCTGCTCTTAAACAATTATAATTTTAGATTTGCCCATTTTATTAAAGCCAAATGACTTAATGACATTATAAAGTTTGAAAACAGTAGCATCAAATACAAGTGTTCAAATTCGTTTTGATAATATTACCTTCTGTGATATCCTCCTGTAGCATGGTGAAAAATGAATCAGCCAAGTGTTTGCTACTTTTTAAGACTTTCTTTTTATCTAAGGATGATATGTTTTCCTTCAATTTCTTTAAATACTTGTTGACACACTTGTTATCTTTGCCAGTTACTTTGAAGATCTTTTGAAAGGATTGGTCTGTAAGTGATAATGAAGATAAAGGCATATAATGTTTAACCATTCTATGATTTTGAAATTATCACTACTGAAGGTAAGCAGGAAGAGCAAATGTCCCTCTTAAATTGCAGATTTCCTTCTCTTGTGAATTCACATGTCAAAGCTGTCTTGCGCATGCTGAATTTTTGTTTACTGTCAGTTAGATTTTCGCACCTGCAGGAGATCAGGCTGTTTAAACAGGGGTTTTGAGAGGCTTTCTCAGAAGGACAAATCTTAAAAAATAAGCAGAGGTGAAAATGCCATGAGCAGGTCAGTAACAGATCTGTTTCAACACCTCTCAAGCAAACTATTTTTTCTGTTCAGTTTATACCTTAATTTATGTTTTGTGCAATGAATCACTGGGATAACCCTAACATTTGCATTCCACGACTTTTGAATGTTTAAAATAGAAGCCTTTATGTTGAATTGACAAATGGTTTGTATTAATATAAAATTAGATTTAGGAAAATCATTTAATCTATAAATGACATCTGGT
This sequence comes from Platyrinchus mystaceus, assembly GCA_035041135.1. NCBI lineage: Eukaryota > Metazoa > Chordata > Aves > Passeriformes > Tyrannidae > Platyrinchus > Platyrinchus mystaceus. The sequence goes on from JAWWLV010000088.1 coordinate 121,726,948, forward strand.
ATTTACAGCTTTAGAGACTGATGAAGATAGATGAACTACCTTACATGTTTATAATATTTTGTAAATTTGCAAATGCATATTTAAATTGATTGTGTCCCTCTCCCATCCTTCAAATGTCACTGGCCCTCTAAGGACCTAGCTCAAAGCTCATTTTCATTAATGGAAAGACTTACAGGCTAAATGTATAGCCTAAAATTAAACAAAGACTAGGAATATTCCTCATCTCTGGAATACTACTCTTTCTACTGTTCAAGTGTTAGTGTGTTCCTCAGCATAACTTGGGCCTGTGCCAGCTAGTCTTTGGCTGGCTGTTTCCTAGTAGCTCAGAAGTTAACGTGAGCGATAGAAAATCTTGAACAGACACTTTGAGTGTGGCCTCCATGTTCTGGAAGGTGAAAGAGTTTGGTAGTAAGAGTGTGGGATTGTGTCAGCTGGCCTTCGTGTCTCTTCCTGAGTAATCACAATGAAGTCTAAATCAGCAGGTTTGGAGGTTGTTGGGTCTTCTTGTATTCTCACAGTTTTGCACTGTATTAACTTCCTTGCATAAGGCTTTGTTTTAATAGAACTGGTCCGGAGCTTATTTTGATCATAAAAAAATACTTCATTAGAATGTCACTTCCAGTCCCAGTAAGTGTAGAATTCCTACTTAACAAAGTGCACAATTCAACTCATCCAAGAACAATAACCATCTGGAGTGGGAAGAGTAAGGTCCTGTCTTAAAAGAATCAACAACTGGGGAACAGGTAGCCTCCAGCCTACAGGAGTTGTCTTCTGTGAGCAGGCATGATGGTGTCTGGGATCTCAGTGTGAGGCTGAGGACAGGTGCCAGGGTACCCAGAGAGAGAGAGTCAAGTGGGATCAGGCCTTTTAAATTTGAAATGGCTCTTTTCAGTACCCAGAAGACTGGAATCCAACCCCCTTGGCTTGGAAAAGCAATATATTTAAAGACAAATATTAAAAGAAAAAGACCCCTGGACTTACTTCAGTTCTTTGTATTGTATTTCTTCTTCTGTTTCAACTAGCATCTTAAATGTTTTTGACTTGTTCAGAAACATGTCTTGAATTTTAAAGAACTTTTTAAGCAACAGGAAAGGTAAGGATCATATAGATGATATCTCTGTGCATGTGTGTGTGATAAACACTCCAGTAAATGAAATTGTACATTCTGCAATAAAGATACATTTATTAATTATATCTAGTTTATTACTATTTGTTTCTTCTCTTGGTGATAAATATGTTTGTTTGGAGAATCAAAGGACAGTTCATAGGGTTCTTTACAATACATGGGTTAATACAATTTACTTTCTTATCAGGATGTCTGTGCAAGTTTAGACAGAATTTGGGCCTTTAACATTGTTTTATATGAATGCAGAACGCAATTATTTGTTATCTTTTCCTTCTGCACAGGAACATACAAGTCTTAAACCTATATTGCTCCACAACAAACTTTTATTATATATATTTTCTAAAAATCGTAGAAACAAATATGTAAGCTGCAAATTCTGACTAAACTACAATTATGACTGAAAGCAAGTATCCCTGAGGTACATGTCTGTGTGTCTCTTACACAATGTGTAGTCTCACATAGAAATAAGATTTTTATTTTGCTAAATTGTGGCCAAAAAATTGTTTTATGCTTAATGGAACTTTGTCAGAGTGAGAAAGAGTGTCAATGGATAAGAGTCCCTGAGACATCCTTGCCACAGTGGAAAGGACACATCATTCCTTCAGTTGTGCTCATAATTCCAGTGGCCAGCATGCTTGCACATGTATTCCTCAAGTGCCAAGAATTGTCTTCAGTGCTCCAAAATGATAATGTCTGGGAGAACAAATTCATTGCCAATCTGCAGAGCCAGAAAGAGTGTGCTTTAGGAAAAGGAAACATGTGTTTTATCTTGCCTATAATGCCATTGCTCTGTGCTTTTCTCCAGTGCTTTTGTAAGGTTTATGGATAGCCTTGGCCTCTGAAATTAGGATGTCTCCAAATATTGCTGCTTCTCAGCTCCTCTGCCAAGACAAAATAAATCAGAAGAATATTAATGTTAAGACTGAGAATATTCATGGAACTTCTTCAGGTTGGTCAATCTTTTTTTTCCCAGTGGCTAAACTCTGCTTCTTTTATCCCTGTCAAGGAGACCTAGGGAAAGCAAGTTTTCTAACTTGAGCAAAATCTAGGTTTTATCAGCTATAGTAAAAGAAGGACAAGTTTTTCCTATGCAAATGAATAACCTCTGTAAGACATATAGGAAATGCTATAGACATTAAACTTTTCTTCATTTTAGTTCCAGTATTTGTGTCTCTGTTCAATGGTTCTATTCAATTTCTGGTTTTGTTTTTCATCTCACTTTTCTCCACATTTTATTTAAAAGTTTATTTTCTCTTTTTCTTATCTCGGCTTGTCCTATTGGGAATCTGCAAACATACTTCTGTTGAAATTTCATTCACAGATCTTCAAAACTGGTTGAAAATGGACTAAAAATACGATTTGTTGCTGGCTAAAATGTGGCTGTTAATTTCATATGCATTAAATGGATACTGTTTACAGCTGTATATATCTGGATATTGTGTGACAAGACTTTTTGGGTTCTCTTTCCTGCTACCTTTGACCTTGCCTATCCAAAGCCTGCTTTACAGTATCGTCTGATGTGAGCAAAAATGAAGTTCCCTGTGTAGCAGAATATCAGTTTCGTAAAGCATAGATGAGAATGCAGTTGTCTCATTTAAATAATACCTCATAATAAGATGTTTTCTGAAGAAGCAAGGGGAAAATAAAGCTATGTCTGTAAATTATTGGTCAAAAACCATTTTCTGTATGACATATAGAAACTATAAGGAAATGCAATCTATTTGGAGTACTTTTGTCATGGTTAATGGATTTTAAGTTTTCTATACAATTCTCAAAAAATGTCTGTAGCAACATAGAGGTACAAGCTGTTTCCGTATCTCTACTGAATTTTAAAAAGGAAAAGCAAAGAGTTCTCAATCAAAAAAGAGACCTGAAATTATGATTGTAAATATCACTAACAATCAATTAATGATAGCTGAAATAAATGGGCCTAAAAGAAAGCAATATAGAAATGAAATAAAATACAACTAATACACCCAAAATTGTAAAATTGTTTTAAGAAGAGCCTTTCTCATTACAGCTGAATGTGATTTTCCAGATAAAGGCATTGTAATATGACCCTGTGTGCTGTTCTGTGTGTACAATAAAGCAAGCAAAATTAATCCCTTCCCCTGATGACCTCTAGAAATGAAAACCCATTATAGTAATAATATTTGTACTTAGGCCTTGATGTTTTTGTGCTGAATCTGAATGCCATGAAATGATTGTATACAGTGGCTGATGAGGACACATGTACAGATAAATACATAAATAATCCTCTTTATATAGGTGCAAGGTGACTTTTTAGATCTGGTATGGAAACTAGTTGAAGTCTAATAAAACTGGTAATCATTTTCTTTACTGCTGAGGCCTGAATCTTATTATGTTGAAAGGTCTATTAGGAATGTTTCCCTTTTTAACATGGAATGTATGTAACTGGATCTTGTGCACAATTTTCCTGTTTGTAAAACTTGAATTAAGTATTGAAATTTCTGCCTAAGATACTGGTTTTGGTGTTTGCCAAAGTATATATGGTATCAAATGCTGTAATACATCTTTGTTGCCAGTCTGCGGTTCGGTTAGCAAACCCCACTTAAAGGGTAAAAGATCTTTTAAAAAACAACATTATTTAGCTTGGAACAAGAATCAATACTCCATATGATATGGTAATGAAACACAGACTTTGCAACATATTGATGGACAGTGAGAAAGTGTGTGTGGTGAGAGGAGTGGGTGTATTTGTGTGCATGTTGGAGGGACCACAATAGTATTAATAGCCTGTAAAGTAGGTTTCTGACATTTGGTAAACACATGAGCATGACACAGAGTACAATAAGAAACTACAGTTCAGAAACAATGATACATACATTACTCTGGAAGGCCATTAAGTACATGTAAGCTTTCTTCTGTCAGCATTTGTATTTTCACAGGATGTAGTAGCAAAACATTAGCTTTGTGGAAAAGGAGGTCAAAAAAGATATCCATGTATTATTTTACTATTTTGTTTTACTTTTAATATTTGTGTATCTTTCTGATGTGGGCCATATATCTAAGGTGGCTGAGTTTTACAGAGTCTGGCTTTCTATTTGTCTAAGTGGTAATAAATTCCCATTGATCAGAGCTTAGTGGAAATTAGAACACCCTCCATGAGCCTCAGTTGGGGAGGCTGCTCCCAGCAGACTCTCACTCACATTAAAAGCCCACAGGAATGTTTCAGGATGGTTGGTGTTGCTGCATATTACTTCACAATGTCAATACCAGAAGGACTATTGATTTGGACCACTTTCTTTAAATAAAAAAAAAAAAATAGTATTTGAAAGTAATAAAAATAGTGAACTGGTGCAAAAGTACTACCTTGTCTCTTTTTCATAGGCTGTTCATCATGATGGGAAAGCCCTGAATTACACTGTAATTATTTTTAAAAAGCACATATTATGTGTTGTACTTTCAATATATTGATTGTAAAGGCTTAGAGTTGTGACTTCAGCTAAAGAATAAAACTTGAATTTATTAATTTCATTTTATTGTAGATTAAGATTAGGGAGATTTCTTTTAAGCAGTGTGTATAGGGGTTTTGAAGAGGGTGACCTGAGAAAGATACAGATACACACAAGACTTACCAGTCTTACAGACCTGTACTTCTCAGTGTCAGTCAAACAGCACTGGCAGAAGAGATGTGAAGAGGTCTCTTTCTAATGCTGATTTCCATACCATTGTCAATAGACTGCTAAAAAGTGAGAGAGAAGCTAAGAAAGCAAAAAGGGCAGATATCAACTGGAAGACAATATATGCTATGCTAGCATCTGCACACATGAAATGCTTTATAATTAACAAATACCTAAGTCAGCTGTTTAAATCCATATTCTAAGGAACTAGAAGTCAAAATACATCTGTATGAAATAAAGGTTGACAATAAAGAGTGTGTGATTTGGTTTCAGAGGTGTTTGTTTTTTTTTCTGAAGAGGTTAGGAAGGCTGGAACTCAGCCATATATCTAAGTGTACCATATGTCAGGAAGGATCTGTCTTCCCTGTATCAGCAGCTTATTATCTAATAGCACTTTCAGTATTTTCACCCAGATTGTTTCTCACCCCTTCTTTTGGGTTCCATTTTCCTTTGCAAGATCCTTCAGGATCCTTCGTGATATTTCCTCATCCTTGCATGTATGACTTACTGTCAGTGAATGATGAAGCCTGTTGAAGAGATGCAGCTCCTTAGGCTGGTTGGAAATACACAACTCTACTCCTCCTTGGCCATTCCTCTTCGGCATCCCTCTGGAGCTCTACCACACTGAGGATCCTTTTTGAAATCCTAGTGCTACTCTATGAAAATAATGCAACTTTCTATTCTAGTTCAAAATGTGGGGGTTTTTTTCAAGAATGGCATCAGTTATGCAGAGCCAGTTAAATGAACACTTGTATTCAAATAACTTACTGATTATGCAAAACAACTCTGCCTGTTATGATACATATTCAGTGCAGAAAATTGCTCTGTTAGTTGGACTGCTTTTCCCGTCACAATGAAACATACATCTGCTTACAGCTAAAAGTCCAAGGGCCTGATTTACTAAAAATTAGTGATCCATCAGATTGATGGGCAATCTGCACTCTTGGTGCCTTGAAATTTCTTGCATCAGTCACCAGATCATGATTTACTAATAGGGTTTCAGGGCTTGCAAAATAGCACAACTCTAACCACATATTAATATTTAATCTGGCATTTTAAGTGCACCTAACAAAAGACCCCAGAGCTGCTGACAGGACCCTAAATTGTGAATTTCTTTAAAAGGAATTGAGTATTTCCATAGTGGTTTCATGTGGAAATCTGAAATAAAAAGAAATACATGAGTTAAGCCCTGCTCATGAACTTACAAGCTTCTGAGTATATTTTCTTGAGAAACTGTTTATAGTCTGGGATTTTTTTTTGTAATCTAGCTTCATTATTATATGACAGAGCATTCTTTGGCCGTTACACTGTCCATAGCTCATGATGGAAGAGAAATTTCGAGACCAATTTCTATATTGTGTGCAATTAAACAGTCTGCTCTTTAAACACTTAATCCACTTGGAAACTCTAGAAAGCTACTAAATGAAGGTAAAAAATAATGTATAAATCACAAAGGTCCCTTTATTACCATGAAATTTAATAATTGAATCTGCATAAACTTAGTAAATTGGGCCCTCTGTGTTTTGTATAGCATTTTTAAGTAACCAAGATAGGCAAGAAGCTGAATTACATATCGATAGTGTTTCTACCCTTTCACAGCTTAAATAGAGCTGTAGAGTGACTTAATAAGCAACTTCTGCTGCTGCTGTCGGATGAATATTCTAATTTTACAATATGTATATAGTGCATGTCTAGAAAAGAGTTTATTTGTGTCTTCCATTTTCATATGCCATAATTTATGAAAGATGTTCCCAACACCACCTGTAATAACAGAATGTTTATTAGTGTGCAAATGAGGGTTATAAATGATGCTGCTTATCTATGGAACAAAACACAAAAGACAACTTATTAGCAAAAGACAAATTGCTCAGCAAGTTTCAATGAGCCGCTATGTTCGTCATGAAAAAACCCTTTTATTTGCACAGATCAATGTTTTTATAATCCATTTAAAATAATATACTTGCCACTAGGTGGCTATTTCTGATCAGATCATTTTACCATTTTAATTACATTTTTAATATCCTGGCTGCATAAACAAAGATAAATTACAAGCCTTGCACAATCTGGCTGCTAGCTCAGGCACAATCTGTAATAATATCAGCTTTTGTTTGTGCCTCCTCTAATTAGATTCTGAAATCTAGGCTTTATCAATCAATAATTTTAATTTCAGAATTGCCTTTTGATCTTACATTTCATGTTTGTTTGTAGAAAATGATCAGTAGGACAAAGCTGATAATTTATGCAGAAACAATCTCTCAGCAGAGTTACAAGCACATTCCTAGCCATCAACACAACCCGGCACACTAAGCTTGACACAGGTCTAATTAGCATGCAGATATGTGTCGCCTCATTGGCAATTCAAATTGCTTTTTTATAATGTACCTCAAATTGTGCTACTCAAACATTGTATTTGATTTCCAAAGCCCCCTGGGCATCCCATAATGTCTCCCTTCATCCTGGGTATGAAGCATTTATTGAACAATCTGCTTCGACTCTGGCTATCTTTTCGAAAGCACCCAAACATCATAACCGTGGGACCAGGTTTTCCTCCTTGTCAGACAGCAACTTGTTCTTCTGCAGAGCAGCGGGTGCCACATCCGCAGGTTCCGCGATGATATGTTACCTTGTGAGCTCCTGCTCCCGCAGTGGCTGCTCTATAGAGGGCTTCATTCCTGTGCCACTCATCTAAAAAGGGGGAGGATGTCTACAGAGCACACATTAATATGCGGCACATAACCACGTCTCTGAATGCCAGCCTTCCATTCTTCATTAAACAAAATGGCTGGATTGCAGTGATTGTTTTCCCCTCCACGCGCGCGCGCGCGCACAGGCACACACACCACGCATGCAGGCACATACCCACACACCCCCCACACGCACTCTGGCTTTCTCTCTTCTTCTCCCTCATGCGCACACACTCACTTTCATACACACACACACACACAAACACACACATACACACGATGTTCCCTGCCGTAGCGTGTCGTTGTCGGTGCAGCGAGTTACATGTGAAAAGTTGTCTGCGGCATGTGTGACACGCGAGGAGATTCCTGCCAACGTCAGGGCCCTTTTTTGCCATGCAGCAACAAGTGGCAGAATCAATGGTGTACAGTTATTCAGCAATGTAATTCATTTCACTGGCTTTGGCTCCCAGCCAGATCCGCCATCTGTCTCTTGCTCTCCCTCTCTCTCTCTCTCGCCTGAATTTGTCCTACATTTCGTAATGTTACGTGCTTACCATCCTTATTCTATGCCAGAGGTACAACACAAGCCTCACCCCTGTTCCAGCGTGGAGTTCTGTGAGTTCGGTGGCACTTTGGATATTCCACTTCAGTGCCATAGGAAGAAAGGGGTAAGCAAAAAACAGAGGGATAGCTGCAAAGAGAATGGTGCTCTTCTATCTGAATGCCAGTGCCTCCGCTTTTTATTTAAAGCATTGATATGGATCTGTCTCACATGGGAACTTTTCCTGCTTCGTTAGAGTATCTTCGTTTTCTTTATTGGATGCTGGCACTGTACGCCACTGCACAGCTCTGTGGAATGCCTGCTGTTGGATACTTGCAGATCCCTGCCACCAAGCAACCTCCTGCATTGGAAATCGGGTGACTACTCCAGGATCTTATGCGTGCTTGCTGTTTGAAGCTGCAGAAAAGTGAATAATCAATTAAGTATTGATTTCTTGTAAGATTTGGTAAATTTCAAAGGCAAGACAAAGAGGATGGCTTAAGGAAAGCACTGCAGGGACTTGGCGTAAATTAGACAACTAACAGCAGTGCAGAATAAAATAACACCTCAACTGAATATTTCCTTGGAAGAATTAGCACTAGCTATTGGAAGACGATGGTGGATTTAATCAAGACGGCAAGCACGCTTGAGTTTTAACCGTGAACCTGAAAGAGGAGCTAATTATAACCACCTTTTTATATGGAGCTAATTTGACTGAATGGATGCAAATGTGCTTTATTTATGGATGAAGAAGCAAGCCTTACAGCATTGACTTTGGGATCATCGCATATGCTAAGCTTTACAGCTTCTCTAAAAGTCAAGCCTACAGTACATTTTTATTTACTGAGAAGGTATTTATATGTAAGCATAAGCTAGCCGTACAAAAGATTCATCAGAACAATGTACTCTGGCACTGAGGATCTAATTATAATTTTGCAGCATTTCATGTTTTCTCTAATTTGGTGCTTTTCAACCCTTGCTTGTGATGGGCTATAAATGGGACAATAAATGTATGATTTAAACTATTGTGATTTTCATTGTATAGTTTATTAATCGGACTGTAGTTTTCTTAATGTGTTTCTGAATTATTCAGCAGTAATTTATAATGAAAGAAGCAGAAATGGTGGGGTGGTTTTAAATTCATTTATAATCTTCTTACAGATCTAAATGTACAGGTTCTACCAGCCGATGAGCTCTGTAATTATGAAAGAATGTTAAAATTTTCAGATAAATGGGGCACTGACTTTACAATGGGCACAATATTGTATAATCAGTAAAAGGAGGATTGTTATGTTTTGACTCTGTGGAGAATGGTCTTGGTTAGTTAACTCCTTCTATGCTGATAATGGTAAGCAAATGTACCTTATATGAGAAAACAGGGGGAGAATGTAATGCACTAGTTTGACGTTTTGCTAGTCTGAAACCTTAGCATATTTTTTTCCATTTATTTCCATTTCTGTTACTTTTCTTTTCCCTATTTGCTTGTCTGGTTTCTGTCGAGGTTTTTTTTTCCCTCCTGTCTTGCAATCTACATTCCCTGAGCAACCACAGGAACCAAGTTACATTAAGCTTCAACACAAAGACGATGTAAGAATAATGAATCCTCATTTGCATCGACATTTGTATTCAGATTTGCCAGGCTATAAACTTGGCAGATCAAGCGGAATATTAAGTAGAGGCTTCCATGGTAAATTGCGACTCTTACAATTGCTGAGTCGTTTCTCCTATTTTTTGCATGAGTGTGTGTATGTGTGTGAGCATGTGTGTAAATGTGTATCTATGTGCATATCTGTAGTGGCAGGTAAAGTCTCATGACTACTTGATTTCTGAGAGGCACATTGGCCGTCTTTCTCTTTCAGTATATGATGTCAGTTTATGCAAAATGAAGCAGGAATACACCAGCAGTAAGCATTTTTGCTAAAGATACAGTGTGAAATATGAATAAGGTATTCACTCCCTTTTCTAGAGACTGTGTGAAATAATTCTTTAAGCAAATGGATAAAGACTATTGCAAAAGCACACATCAGTCGGAGGTTTGATTTCACTGCAGGTAGTGTCCAAATCACAAACTCTGAGTTAGCATTAAACCTACCTGCTTCATAACATGATACGCTCTTTGATTTGTGGTGGTGCTGCATGTATGCATGTATGATTTCCTTTAAAATTTGGGCATTGGTGTACCTACCATCAGGTGCTTTGGTGTGGTTGGACTGTCTCCAGCTTTACAGCAGTACGTGCAAGAGCTAAGTTGGCCTTTCTCTTCCAGGTTGGACATGGAACCTTTTCCTTCACTGACATTTGCTTAAGAAAAGGTGGTCCTAAGTGATCCGTTTCCTTAAGAATTCCTCCCTTCTCTCTCTGGATAAACCTTTTTCAAGATTAATAATTGCAAAAGTGAAATATTTACCTTATCATTATCCTTTTTAACTCTGTGTTATTGAAAAAAATTTATGCATGAACTTTGGAAACTTTAAGTTATCCATAACATTGGCTTTATTATTTCAGCAGCAGTGAAAAAGTAGTCAACACATGCTAAAAATCTTCAAGACTCACATTTGCTACCTACAGATATTCAAGTAGTTGTCTCAGGACTTCAACAAAGCCCTCTGGACAGAACTTCAGAGTGCCATTGAATTAGGAGATGTAGGAAATGGTCAGGCATGCAGGAAATGCTTCTAGTGCCTTCTTTTTATACAGAGCCCCTCCCTACCACACCCATAAAAACAGACCTAACAAGTACAATGTCAGTACAGTCCACAGTGTGTGTTTTTGTAATTTGTAGTAGGCTTCTATATTAAAGAGGTACTATTATAAAGAAAAATCCTGAAATTTTTTCCAGTCCTTTCTAAACAAGTTAAGGGACTGAATTTATAAACTTAATCTATGGCTTGCCATTTAGCTAATCCATTGAAAAGCAATATAATGTAGTGGCCAAACCTGTGGTAAACAATATTATACTGTACAGTTATTGGCTACAATTTCAGCTGAAAAAGTTGAATTAGCTTTGTTTTCTGTAAAAACACACAAATCCCTAATACTGTTTGGATTTACTTTAATTTTGTTTTCACACAGTAATAGGATAATTGGTCATGCAGGGAATGGTCAGTTGTAATGCAATGTTCACTAAGAGCAAAAGATGATATGCTGCTTATGTAGAACAGTAACCTGTGGCAGGAAAAGACAAACACATCATCTGTTTGCAATTTTTGAGAAGCTTTAGAACTTTATTCTTTTATTATGGGGGTAAACATGGTATATGTTGTTTCCTTCCTTTGAAAGAATATTCTGGGCTACATTTCCAAAATCGTACTTAACACAGAAGGGAAAGGTAGAACTTTCAAGGTATGTTTCCATACTTTACTCCCTTATGGACATCATCTTGATGAAATAATATAAAACTTTGTTGTTTGGGTTAATATATACCATGAATTGTTTTGGAAATTTACCCCAAAACAGCTAAAAAAGTGGTCCTTTTCTGGAAAAGGAAAAACAAAACAATATCTCAGTGGCTTTCAAAAAAAAAAATCAATTGAAAAGAGTTTTAAATTACAAATTTATAGACAATAGCAGATTATTAGACTGAAATATTTTTGCTGGACAGTCATTCACTAAGTGAATCCTTTGAAAAATTAATTCTTTGGGGCGGTTTTTTGTCGCTTTACAGAATTTCCCAGATTCTTGCTGCCTATGACTATAGAGCCCAAAGAAAGGAAAGAGGAATGAAAAGTGCTTTAAGCTCCAAATACATTTATCATATTCACTGACAAAAAGATAAAAACACCTGGAAAAAAGGAAGATGTGAAGCTAATATTTCAAGGGAGAAACTCCAATCTCTTCTCTGGCCTTTCAGGTGTACAGTGTTGTTGGGTAAAATATTGGAGTGCTATACATAACAAAAATGTACTGTGTGATGTGTATTCACCATCAGTTGACAGAGTGTAGCACGGTCAGTCTAGGCAGAGCATATGGATGCTTTAGAAGGAAAGCTCAAGGCCCGTTACAGTATTTCAGTCTAGTTCATTGTATTGCTATAAAATTTAAGATTCCAAAACCACAGAGCTCACTATATATACTAAGGGTCAAATCTGCTGGCCCATAGCATTTAAAGGGAAGCTATCATTTTTTGCCATTATTCTTCTGATCGAAGATCCTTTTGTGTAACCCACTGTTGTGATGAGTATCATTCAAGTGCTGTATTTCTTACTGGCAGCTTCGTTGTCTGTTTCTGTCATTGGTGTGGACTTTGTCTCTGGACTGAACTGTAAGCGTTCTGCATCTCAGGAATATAGTTTCCTAAATAGTTTTTTTCAGATTTGTACATGAAACAGCAGCTTGAACTTGGACAATTTAAATGTTACTGTTGTATAGACAGTAAACCATTTCCCCTTCATGGTTTTTTTTGTTTTTTTTTCCCCAGACACAAAGGAGACAGAAATTATTTTTAAAAGAAGTAGATATGTAGATATGCAAACCAGGAGAAGAGAAAATAGACTGACACTCAGAAGTGCCTTTGCACTGGCTTTTTATAAATAATAAGAGTTAAATCCTTCCAAGGTGAAGCTTTGGTGCTCTCCTGCCTTATGTTCTTCAGTGGTATGTCTTTTGAGACACCGTATCTGTAATCTCTATGCACATTGCAGTAATTTACAACTAACAATTGAAGGTTTTGTGCAAGATTTTCTAGTTTTGCTGAAGACTTTGCTGGGAGAGTGTAATCCATTGAAATGTGCTATATGCCCTACTTTGGCAGTCCAATAAGAAGTTCATGTTTTCCTTAATAAAATAAATATGCTTTCAGTACCAAGAGCTTTCACATGGCAAAGCTTTTAATTTAATTGCCTGGATTGAGTTAGCTATTTTCAGTTTCAAGAAGTCTTTCGATTACTAAAGACAAAATTGTAATAACTATAAATATTGTTAGATAATGAATAAACTGGATATGCACAAAAATCCCTCAGACTTGAGATCCCTTTCTGTGGTTTGTTGCTTATTGAATCTTGTATCAAATTACAGTGCAATCCTGTAATTTGTGTTTATATAGGATCTAGCATAATAAGGCTCCACTCCTGATCAGTATCATAACATAAATAATCCTAAAAATGCATTGTTTTAGACAATAGACAAGCTTTCCAGAGTGGTTATTTATTTGCATAATCAGCACTGTCTCATTTAGTGTAGTGGTTACTGCTTTTGGCAAGGTTCTGTGGTCATTAATTGTGCTTTGAATTTCATTGGGAATTTCGCTTAATGAGAACAGATTTTGATGCATTTTTTCAGCTCTCTGAAAACCATACTGACCTACACTTCATTATTGTCATGGCGAGTTGCAGAACAAGCAACATGGAAATCACTTTATTCTGCACTGAACTTGGCCAGCTCTAGGGCTGAATTCAACAGTTGGGTAACAAAACTCAGCAGCTGAGCACATGAGGAAGACTGAGGAAAGGAGAATCTAATTTTTACATTTTAGGTTATTACAGTGCAGAGGGTAGAGGTGGTGGAAAGTTTCTGTGCTATAGAGGAGGGAATACTGGTAAAACAAGTACAGGGAAATGAGAAATTAAACATTATTTTTGCTGTTAACCCGATGTCAGTAGTTAAAAATAAGAACAAGAAGCAGAACACAAATTCCAGTAATTGCAACTTGCAACAAGTTTCTCCTGGATTCATCATTTATGTTGGAACTTGCAATGAACCATGCCACATAGAAGTAGCTGCAGAAGATAAATCTAATGACACATCAGCTATTGCTGCCTGCTTCTGCTCTCAGTAATGTAAGCGGGAGTTTTTCTGTGGACTACACTAGGAGCTGTATTTGGGCTTATTCACAATGCACTGAAGTTACTTATGCTATACTATAGCACAGTCATAAGCACCAGATAGGGGAATTTTAAATATCTGAAATATTCTGGAGCCATTTCTCAAATTCATGTTAACTTTTTCTTGCATCTGTATCCTAACTGGTCAGTAAATTCCCCTCTAAAAATCCTTGCAGCCAGAATGATCTTGGTAAATCCTCAATTCACAGTAAAAATATGGGAATGAACTGGTATGCCACTGACGTCTTTCAGAATCTTCTTGACCATTAGCAAGGCCACTACACCTAAAAATAGAGGGGCAGGCTATGGTGAAGCTTTTGGTCTGTCTGGAGGGGAAAATAAGAAAAGTGAAGAAGGGCAGACCTATGCATGTGTTGTTGCATCACAGATGACATACTGGGCAATGCTACCACAAAGAAACTTCCCCCCTTGATACAAGAGGCAGAAGGAGACAGCAGTCTTCTAGGAAAGTACTAGGAAAATGCAAGAAAATACAGAGCCTTACAGTCCCCAGAAACATTATTTACATTTTGAAGCAGTAGAATTATTTTAGAAAAAAAAAGGACAAAGTACTTTCTGGAATCAACAACTGAGTTTTTTATTCTTCTTTCACAGTTTCATAAATTTTCTCACTAACTACTTTGTTTTGCACTTTCAGCAATACTGTGTCTGACTTTTTTAGCTCCTACCATCAAAATTGTTTTCCATTTCTCATACATACTACTTCAGGAGCACTTCTTCTTATACATAATGACTAGAACTGTCTGGACAACCTGCTGAAAGTGTTTCAGAGTTTCTCAGCAGGATGAAAGTTAAAAACAGAAAGAAGTTGTAATCTTCTTGATTATTTGCAGGGAGATCATGAATTGAGGGAGAAAGTTATCTTGTTCTCAATGAAGGATTGAGAAAAACAAATGCTTAGCATCCTGGGGGGGTTTTAGCAAGTTGCCCTCTAGTTTTATCTCCAATCTTTTGTTCAGTCATTTTTTTTCCAAATGAGTCTAAGTTCTGGTGTTTTTTATTACTTACATTTTCTTTCCAATTTATACTGTAATCTAATTCTACAGCAGGATTCTTCCAGATGTTTATTCTTGTGAAGTGTTAAGTATCTTAAGCATATGCAGATCCTCTGACCCCAGCACCACATAGGTTTTGCTCAGAATACCTTAGTATTTCTTGAAGATTCAGTTAGCATGTTCCATATAATTAGAAACAGAATATAGTGATGGTGATTCTTGAGTTTTGCTTTTATTGGCATTTTTCATTAAAGAAAAAATAAACTCCTAAATGAGCTAAATCCAAGATTTTGAGGCTGGACAGATATTTGGGATTATTTTTCTTTTTATTTTTTTTCCTTTCAGATTGGTAGTGCCCATTTCAAAGGGACATGACTAACAGTACTTTCTAAAATCAGGCCTCTGCCCCAGCTGTAGAAAATGGCAATATCCAGTCTTTAATTTGCCTTTTGAAAATATTAACTTTAGTCAATGCTGCATTTTTAACTGCATGTCTTATTTCTTTAAAAAACAAATCATCACTGATGTTGAATTTATCTTGTAGAAAAAAAAAAATTCAAACTGGTTGTAATGTTCACTTTACAGTAACTATGTATTCATGCACAATTACAGTCAAGATTTTTATTATTCAGGCTGTTAATATTGTAGGAAATGCAACGCAGAGAAATGTAGCAGAGATAGTTCTTGTTTCTACCCCTGAAAAGGCATTACTGGATAGAGCTGGCTTCAGCAGTGTTACAGCCAATACAAAAAGGGAGGAGTTTCTTCCATTCAAAAGGAGAAAAAATATTATCTTTTTATCATCAAATCATTTAGAAAAGAAACCACAGGTGGGAATCCTGAAAGCTTACATGAGTCAGAAAGGTCAAAAACCAATTTCTGACTTGTTGAAGACATCCTCCTGATTCTTTGAAGTGTGATTTTTTTTTTCCTAGTGGTTTTCTTGGCCAGCCAGGCAGCTTATTAGACAGTCAGACTGCTGCATGTGACTTTTCTAAAGACTGTGTTGGCTTCTTATTGCACCACTATTTAGTTTAAGGCTTGATCTGAGAAGGCTATTTGGTTTGTATTTGGTGATATCACTCAGCCCTAAGATTTGCAATTTGCGAGCATGCCTAACTCTGTAGATCTTCTAAACATGGTGGAAAAGCCCATATCTATTTTAAAAAATAGTATTTTTTTATGAAGGTGTTGACTTACAGAAAAAAACCCTCAGTAACATCTGAGAGTGGGGATCTGCTTTTGAATGTATGACTGTGTATTGTGACATGGCCTTAATAGTACACCTGGTAAAACGGTTAGTAATTGCTGTTAATAACAGCTAAGCCAAAGAAATATTTCTAAATAATGCATTTAGTCAAAGCATTAATTTTTATATAGTATCGCCAAGAATTTGTCTCCCAAAATATGTACTTACCTCTTACATTGTAAATAAAGCAAAAGGAGAGGGAAGATCAAGCATAGATAAGGAAGGGAGAAGATCTGATACCCCACCACTTGATAGCAGTCACATTTCCCATGTCAAATATGATAGATATTGCTCATAAAAATAACTTTGTGGGGGAGGGGAGAAAAAAAAAGAGGTTATTGACTCTGTTACAGTCCTGATACTTCATCTAAATGCCTTACCAAAATGTAGAAAAATAAAAGAAAAATTAAAACAAAATAATAAAAAATACCATAGAGGTAAAGTCTCCTAGAAATTTTTCATACATATTAATGATTTTAGCCATATCTGTCTGTTACTTCTGTAGTAATCTAACAGCAGCATCTAACAGTAAACAGGACTGGGGGAACATTCAGTGCTAGACAAGAGTCAGTCCTGAAAGACAGAATGAGTTTTTGAATTAGAAACAACCTTCTTTTTGTATGGACCTGCCTGAATCATTAAATTATTTTTCCTACTTGCATATCCTTTTCTGAGATCCACTTTTATCTTGAAGCAGAACTATGCCATTTGTAAAGGGGTGAAATATCTCACTACTAAGCTCCTAGTTTATATTGTCTTTATATGAAACATAGATCTGTCATTATTTATAATTCTTATTTCACTAAAAGTTTACCTTGAAGACAAAGTTTTTCATATTCTTATTCTAGACATACTAGGAACAAGTTTAGAAAAAGTCAGTTTGTTGTTGTTTTCTTAGAGAAGGACATTTCACATGTTGTCCAGAAGTTGCTGAGGTATCAATTGCAAATAATCCATTGAAATTCAGAGCCAAAAAACACACACAAACCACTTTCACCAAGAAAACAAACAAAAAAAAAAAGAAAACCAAAACCTATTGGTTTTCAAATGAAGGTTCGTAAATTATTGTGTGAAATACTAACCTTTCATCTCATTCAACAGGTCCTATTCTGTGACAGTATGAATCTTCTAATCAAGCTCTTTAAAACCCTCAGGTCATGGCTTGACAATACAGTGAAACTTGCTTCATAGCTCTTGTTATAGGACTGGAAATGCCACAGCCACTCCTATGTTTGTACCACCAGCTTTTTGCTGGACCAGGTGTCATTTTTCCTCCTACAACTGACATAAAACACCTATAAGAGAAGAAAGCTAATATAAATTCCATATTGCATTTTTGACCAGTTCAGCAGTAATGCAATGGCATATCCACGCCTGAACAAAATCAAATTAGTACTTGATAGTGCAAAAGTCTAGCATAAGTGGAGATGAAACTGCAGCCTAAATTAAAAATAATTTCCTCTGTGAGGGCATTCCAAAATATCTGAAATTGCTAGGAGCACTCATATGCTGAAGACTCATTTTAAAATTTGTTCTTTTTTCTACATGTAGACATGGGCACTTAGAACTTTTAGACTCAAAAATTTAGTAAGCTTCACTATCACGTAGGGCTCATTATTAGTACTGTGAGTAAGACTTTGCAGTGTGAGATCCTAAAAATCCTGTTGTCCTTTGCCATACAGTGTATGAAAGTGTGGGAGTTCATTTTTTGGGGTTATTTTTTCAGTTGCTACTGGATGTTGACCAGAAAGTTGGAGGCGCTGAAATCCTCCCACAGTAAGTTCTCACTGGTTTTCACTGACAAAGTTTTCATGATAATCATAAAAACTTATAGCAACAATTGTCCCTGACTGTGCTTAATAGTAAAGATGGAAAGAACACTTTCAAGAACAAATTGTTCATTTGTATGCAAACTACTTGTCCTGAATTTGTTGAAAACCTCTTGCCTTACGCCCACACCAGTACAGTTCCAAAATATTAAGTTTCAGCACACTTAATTCTTATTGTTCCTGGCATAGCTTGCAGAAGAAAAGGATTCTGAGGAGATTTCAAAGCTACTTGTGTGCAATATGACAGTTGTCTACAGCATAACTGAACTGTATCAGTTAGCATCCTGCCTTATAATAACATGCTTGATACTGCTATACTTTAAATACAAATTCTTTTTTAGAATAAAGAAAGATTAACAGATGACCTAACAGTTATTAGTTGTCCAAATAATAAGGTTAATTCTTACTTCATTGCATTTCTGAGGTGCAAATATGTTATGACACCCAATAAATTTATTCTTGAAATTCAGGAGTTTAGAGCAGCTGCTCACCTAAATAACTGCTCTAAGACCGAAGATAAAATTATTAATCAAAACTGGAAGATAGTCAAAGGCAAACTAAATGCATGTTCATAAAGTTAAAATTTTGCAAACAAGTTAGGTAAAAAGATGCTAAAAGGAGAAGTGGAGGAAGCAATAAAACATTTGTATTGAAATACAAATATTTTATATTAAAAAAATTGATAAAATAAGTATGTTGAAACAATTTTGTAAGATTCTGAGGAGAAAGTGATTAGGCATTATTGTAATACTTTAAGTAACTTGGATCATTTCCTCACACCTTTAAGCCCTAAGAAAAAAGTAGCTATAGATACCTGTTTTCCAGCCACAATCCATGACATCATATTTCTTAATAACAGAGTCTGAAAGAACCATAATTTTTCAAAACTTGTTCTCTAAGCAAAGTTGGATTTATTTTCTGGGAAATGAGAACTAAAAGGTCAGGGTGGGGGAGCAAGGGGGATATGAGGGATGCTTGGGGTGTTTTTGGCATTGGTTTTATGTTTAGGATTTCAGTCCACCTGGGTATGACCCAATGTGACACTCAAGTCTTATCTTACCGGTGTTTGAATGTCCTTGACCTTATGCAAGTGATCTGAAAGTTCATCTCTCTGACTGTTGCAGAGAATACCAGCCAGCAGCTATGGTGATATTTTTCCTGGCTATTATGAAAGTACATTGGATATAAGCTTTTCTTCTGCCTGATGTGTGTAAGGTGATGAAGAATCCCTTTCCATTTTGGAGAGTGCAAGCTGCCTACAAGTCTGACTCTTCATCACCCTTAGAAGTGATGGAAATAAAGTGGTTGAAATCCCCCTATAGCTGAAGCTGCCAAGCCTTTGTCTACAGCCTTTGTTTCTGCTGAAAAACCAAAACAGGGGCTGGTATTTTTCAGCTTTTCTCTGATCACTTGACGTGTAGTTCCTGACTTCAGAGGTAAGTGCCCTGTCCTCTTCCAGTAATGGCAGTCAGATAATTCTGTGTGAGTACAGTTTTAACTATCAACTGGAAGTAGTTTAATGCACCTAATAAATAATATGATGATTGTCCCTATCTGACTTTCTGTAAATTATGCTATCTGTAACTCTTTACATTTTTATGCACCAGTATAATAAAATTTTAGTCACATTTTGCTCAGCTTGACTGCTTAAAGAAAGTGGGTGTGAGTGTCTGCCTGTCTGTCTCTGTGTATACATATATCAAAATAGGTTTTCAAGGTGGTAATGCAAAAGATACAAGTAAAGAGTTCAGAGATTGGCTGTAGGCCTAATCATATGTCTCATATTGAAAGACAATTACTTGGCTTAATTTGTCTCAAAGACATTTTGGCAGCTCTTCGGTTGTATTTTTTGCCAGTAACAGACATCAAAATCGGTGCAAAGATTTTTTTCCCCCTAAACTGCTAAATTAAAACATTTGCTGTCAGTTCCTTCCAGTTCACTGCTTTCATAGAATCATAAAGTAACCAACTATGTGAACAAAAGAAAGTCTAATAAATATTTGTGTTGGGCTTTTTTCAATCAGAACTTCATGGAGATGTTGTGTTGGAATAGACCTTAAGAGATCATCTAATCTATCCCTCTGCTCCCTAAGGGATTAGTTACACACAGTGTTACTGGCAGACATTTGTCTAATATTCTTAAAAAACAGCCAATTCAAGGCCTTCCTCAACTTCAGTGAGCAACTATCTTACAGTAAGAAACTTTTATCTATTACTTTAATTATTTTTTTATGCAAAAACACTGCTTCCTTCTTTCCTTACCCCCACAGAATACGAAGAACAGTTGATCACACTTATAACAATGATTTATTTATTTGACCACTTTTATCATTACTGTTCTATCTCAGCTGTTTGATTCTGTAGATTGCCTCAGTAGCTGTATGTATAACAATAGTCTCACTGGCAGTAGAGTTTGACTCTGTTATCTTTAATAAATATAGCTCTTTGCTAGTGAATCTGATATTATATTTTATGCATAATACATAAAAGAGAGAGAGAGACTAAAGTTCTAAGTAAGATGTCTGCAAGAAGTACAAATATTCAGGTAATATATTTCACAATTTCAGAAATTATGAAGCACATACAATATATATTTACTAAGTTGATATATTTTACTTTCCACTTGCTGTATACATATATTTATATGCTACTACAGTGTGGGCAAATATAGTGCAAAATTGTGAATAAAGTAAGAATACAAAAATTCATTTCATATCCAGAAAGCGCTTCTGTGGCTTTGGTATAGTCCCATTCTGCCTAGTGACCAATGTATAAAAGGGAGTGTCAGCTTCAGGCTAATTGTTTCATAATCAAACCTTGTCCTTATGTGTAAGGTACAAAAGCACAAAACCACACACACGGTAAATCACAAACCCCTCATGCGTCTGAGTTTCTAAAACAGAAATAGAGAAATACTATTAAAAATATGTACTTCAGTTTGGTTCAGATTTTTTAACCAATGAACTCTGGCAGGTTCACATTTTTTTCCAAACAGTTCACCCAACCATCATCAAAATGAGTTGTAATGAAAAGAACTGCAATATAAAAAAAAAAAAAAAAAAGCTTTGAAAGACCTTAAAGTTCTGAAACTTTTGATCCAACACATGTTGTCCACAGGCCTTCTTAAAGAGATTTCCAAAAGGGGAAATATATCCTTCTAGTTCCAAATACAAATCTGGAAAAAAGGTCAGAAGGGGACCGAGCACCCTCATAAAAACTGCAACATTTGGGTCATTTTGCCACAATATGATATATTTTCAAAGTCTACTACTCATTTTCTGGCTTCTAGTTTTTATATTCTTTGGTATTTCATAGCAATTTATCTTTCATGTCACATGTTAAAAATAGGATTCCATGTCTTAACAAATGAAAGAGTTGTAAGATTTCATTGGTACTGCTCCATACTCATCGTTTGTATAGGAAGCACAGAGATACTGAGTTACAGCTTCATCCTCCATAAAAGAGAGCACATTTTTATTCGGGGAAAAAGTAGTATCAAAGTACTTTCTAGTTCTTTGCATGCACTTGTTTAAAGAAACTTTTTCTCTCTTTCCCTTTCTCTATATGCCTCCTCTGCTCACCAACCTGAGAGAAAGTGTGCTTTGATTAACTTTTGTCTGTCATGTTGTAAGGCTTATATTCTCTAAAAGATATGTTTGGACTTAAATTTGTAAAGTTTTTGTAAAATAACGTTTAATGATCCAATCAGTACAAAATAATAATGTTGTCAAAAGAAATTTTTGTATATGGGTGTGTGTTTAATGCCATGGCCTGAATTTACAAATTCAGTCTTACTTGATATGTATCTGTAGAGAATGAAAAGAATTTTGAGAGTTAAAAATGATTGCCTTGTTAAAAACCTTACCCTTTTTCTCATTTGATCTTCATCTTTGAAACCATTTTAAAATGTGACAAAGGTAAAAGAGGATCTCAGAGAAGGGCAAGCTATAGGCAGCATTTGAATACCTGGGGATCTGCCATATTTCTATACCAACATATTGGCTTAATGAAAAAATTAATAAATTACTATTTATTGATTTTTTCACTATTTATAAATTGATGAAAGAGTCTGAAATCATGCCATTGTAATAGAATCATAAATGAAACCCACCCATGAGTTTTTATCAGGGAAGAATCCACATTTTCATTTTATTTTACTTTTTTCCTGGACTGCAACTACTAAAAATGTCTTTACTGTGAAAATGCCTGAAGTATATTTTTCGCCCACTTCAATAGGTACATCCATGTTTCCTACTGCTTGTAGTTTCCCTAACGTAAGGTGGTTAACAAAGGAAAAACGCAAAAGTAGAAATTTTCCGTGTTCTAGAAGGCAGATTGCAAAGGACAATTGCTAAAATGTGGATCTAAGTGTACTGTGTCAATCAATGATGACACATAGATCATTTTTAGATACCTTGTTTTAAAACAAAGAATTTCACCCTGGAGGGAGCTCTGTTGGGTACAGACGGTCAGATGACTAAATGACAGTCGATAACTGAGCCCTGTTGTTGCTCTTGCAAAACCTGGCTAGAGGGTAGAGAGAGACCAGTGTCTGTCTTCCCACTTCTTACGAGCATGGAGTACCAAGAAATGAAGGTAATGGTGGTCTCAGGACTAAAGTAGCACTGAAAGCTATGCAGTCTGGATCATATCCTGACAGCCATACAAACTTCTGGGCAAAGACAAACTTACCTGGACGTAGCCTAGGTACAACTTGATTGAATGTGCTTCCTAAAGAATTGAAGTATAGAGCTTGTGGCACATTTTAGACGTTGTTTCACTGGCATGACTGGAGCAAGCAAAATTACTTTGGAAGCTGTACTTGCAAACTGGAAGGTAGCACAGAGGGAACATATCCATGTAAATGTACTGCTTGATAGCATTTTTAAAGGCTCTAAGCAGGTATGCACAAACAGTAATAAAGTCAGATTCTGACTGCCAGAGAGCTTCCATGTTAATTTTATCAAGCTTTGTACTCAATTACTAAGATTGAACAAATCCCAATGCATAATCTTAAGTGCAATTAGGCAAAATATGGCTATGACTTGCTAAGCTTTACTCATAGTTTAAACATCGAGAGTTAAAATGAGATTAAAAAACAACAAAACAAACAAAACCAGGAAACCAAACCAAACCAAAACAAACCAACAAAATAATATTAAAAAAAAAAAAAAAAAACAAACAACAAAAACAAAAACCCCAAGAATAATCTGTCTCATATCGTAAAACTAAGATCCAGCATTCAAGGACCTAAAATGTGTTGGTTTGGTGCTATCTATAGTATTCTAAAATATTTATAGTACCTATACACAAAAAAAGGGTGCATATAAAATTGCACATCACTCAGAAGTGCTTTATTTTGTCTAAGTCACACCCTGAACATAATTGTAACATAGCATTTGAATTTAATTATACCATATCTAGGAAACACCCTGGATTTTATTGCAAGGCTGAATACGCCAAAGGTTTGGGTGCTTCCACTGCCAGCAGCCAGTAACACAATAAGAAAGTCCAGCTTCCTGTAAAACAGGATAAAACAAGAATTTTTATGGACGTAGTGAAAATACACATATATTCATGAGTCAGTGGAATGAGTCAAAAAAACCATGTTTTCACTTGAGAGGAAGCAACTTTAACCCATCTTACTGAGTTTTAGACAGGTCAGTCATATTTTCTGTTGTAACTAGTTTTATGACACTCTCTTCCTGCTTCTCTATTACATACCCTGTGAATAAAGATCACACATTCTCAGGGTTCCTTTAGGTCTTTAGAAAACTCACATTTGAGACACCAAAGAGCTTAGAGGTCTTCTTTCAGCTCAAAGAAAAATAATTTCCTTCAGGAGGAGAAACAGAATAGTATAAAACAGAAAAATTGCTATAGAGAACACACTAGAAGCTACAGGTTTGTTAAATAGAAAATATCTGATATCGACCTTCTCTATCTGCTACTACAGATATTCACCAGTGTGACACTTTTCAATGAAATAGGGAATGAGGTGGCTAAAACTCTTACATGCTCTGAAAATTTAGGACTGGTATTTCTGTTTCCCCAAATACTCTGGTGTGCTCCTGACCTTTAGTGTGATCCTCTAAAAAAAGCATTTAAGGATCTGGTTCTCATCTTACTTAATATGCTCTCACTCATACGTTTTGCACTAGACTGGTAGAAAAGTAACTGCATCCATGAATATAAGCAGCAATTATAAGAATCACAAGAGCAGAAATATGTTCCTTGGGTAAATTTATATCTTACATGAAATAACCCAGGAAAGAAAATGCAAATATCACAATTAAATTCTTTATACTTAGTAGTCTGGCACTGATTTCCCTCACCTTTTTGCATGTACATACAAAGTGTGTACAATAACCTTTGCTGGAATATGCTTAGCATATATTTGGTGAATATCAACAACAGGAATTTTATTACTTTGATGCATAAGTAATTGTTACAGTGAAAATTCCTGATTTTTCAAAAATAAATGGTGCATAGAACCACATAAAAGATCAGTTAATATGTCTGAACGTGCTCAAGAACATGGTCAAGCTCAACCAATGGAACTATTTTTTTTATTCAGAAGAGACCTCTTAAATTCATTGCCTTACTACACAGTAAATCTGCTCTTTGAGCAGGTTTTTCTTTTAGCGGGTAAAAGGGGGGGACAGGTGTCCTCATGAGGTACACCATTGCAGTGAAGTGTATGTTCTTACAAGATTTCAGTTGTCTTTAAATTTCATCACATATTATTTAAGGAGTGGTATCTTAACTAAGTTTAAGCTTTGCAAGGGTAACATGATTATATTTTTAAGCACATGGATGGTGAGGGGAGAATACTTTTATTAGTAAGTCTCTTTCTTTTCACAGTCTCAATTCTGTATATGTTAACTATGGAGGAAATATAACCTCTTCTTGTAATTCTCACCCTGTACTCTTCAATTAACTGGTATACGCACTTCAACTTAATATGGATAAATAAAGGAACATCATAAATTTATCATTTAGAAATTAAGAATAAGTGGCAAATAGACTATTTAAAATGTACAAGCATTACATTTCCAGTATTCAATATTAGGGGAATTTTATAGCCTAAATATCAAACAGGACATATAGGGATTTGGTGTGACAGAACAGAAACAGTCCTGTAACATTTATTGGATTAATTTTTAACTTCTGAACCTTAGAGTGATGACACTCATTGCTGTAAAAAAATAGAAAAAGGACACCAGATTCTTTCATCAAGCGAATGCCACAGAAGCCTAAGTTTTAATTAAATTTCCTACAATTTAGTGATCATAGAAACAAAATAATTGAAATATTAGATGACTCTGAAATGTAAACCTTATTTCTAATGTAAACATTAAAATGCTGTTATAAACAACCATTCTATTCTTAATTAAATTTGCAAAAATCTCTGTTATTTAAAAAATAAATGTACTAATGGGGTTTGATAAGATTACTGTAACTGAACACTGCTATAAGCTCCAAATACTAGGAACACTGTATATACTACAGATGAATTAGCTGTTCTTAAATTAAGGAATATTACAGTCAGTAATGGCATGACATTCTTTTTTATGGCCATGGCTCGGGTTATAATGTGACAGAAAAAAAATGTAATGTTTCCAAAATGACAGTTTTTAGATTTGTGTTGCCTGAGGTAGTTCAGCTGAACAATAAACTATAATTTGATTGATGGAAAATTGAAGTGGTTCATCTAACTTGCCAGGCTGTCTTACCCAAGGCTTTGGTTTTGCATGTATGATGATGTATCACAGTTTTAGAGATAATGTTGTTTGTATTATACATGAGATTTTTTTTTTTTTACACATAAAAATGAAGACTTCATTACCCAGTAAAGATCAAAATATGCTATGGATTAGCAGGGAATCAGAGTTGTTTGAGAACGGATTTGTACATCAAAATGTGCTCTTTGTGAAACCAAATGATAAATAACATATAGGACCAGAGTGCCTTTATTTTCATGAGCAAATCAGCCATATCACTGGTTATGAAATTATTAACTTAAAAGAAAGGTGACATATCCACCCAAGAGAAACAATCAGAGAGTGGTAGCTTTTCCTTTATCCAGAATTAATCCTGCAAAATAACAGACTGGTCAGTAGAAATCTTTTTGAAAGAGCAATAACATTTTTATAGATGTATTAATATATACTTAAGGAGGAAAAAACAGATGAATGAGAAAATAATAAAGACACTATTAAATACATGTTGGTAACCTTTATATAGGGTTTGGCTTTTTTTTTTTTTTTTTTAATTACTGCTGCTTGTTTGCCCAGAAACAGCTTCAGAAAAATTACTCTATAATTTTTTAGCATCTGTGAGAACAGTTTTAAATTTCTTAAATCAGTCAGTAACCAGCCACTTTTTTCCCTTAAATGTTTTGCATCCATCAGGAAGTTTGTCCTCTGCTCTTCTGTCATCAAACTAGTAACACCAGCCATCTCTAACCAGCTAAAAATAAGGCATGGCATCTAGTTTCAGCTGCTAAAGGAAGCAAGATTTGAGGAAAGGATCATATAGCTGAGAGTGTGATTATAATGCCTTGTTTTGATTCCTTTTTTTCCCTTTAATTTCATTGGAAAGGAAAGGCCAGCTGTTGAGCTATTTTGAACAAGGGTCTTTCTTACTCTTTTTCTTCCTCTCTAAGAACACGAAATAGCTAATATTGGCTTTCCAAGTGAAACTGTAACACTTGAACTTGAAGAAACAGACATATTACATCTCTCTCTGCTATTTATTACCCTGCCAAACACTAAACAAGGCTATGATCAAACAAAACTCTGGTAATCCAGTCTTCTGGGAGATTTAATTGGCATACTACACTATTTTTTCTACACAATGTCCTGAATTACAGATGTTCAAGAGTTGGGCCTTAATCAGCAGATAGAGCTTCTTATTACACAGAAACGCAGGGAAATTGTATTTGAAACTATCCTTAAAGTAACAGAAGATCTGTCTGTAATGAGATTTCCAAAATTACTGTAGGGAATTCTCTACAGTGGAAGTGCTTTCTTCTTGGATCATTACATTGCCATAAGTCTTAATCTTCCAGGCATTTTATGCCTTCTCCCTCTGTGTCATGCTTTTTGTTAGGGTTCAAATGTGGAAATACCATTGTCTTTTCAAAACTGCTGCTGAAAACTGAACCATACATTCAAGAAGATGAACAGAGATGATGCATCAACAGTAAGATATACCTTCCTCTGTTAGAAAAAAAACCAAAACAAACCAGCCAAACAAATAAAAAACCAGAATAAAGGTCAACAGACAGCTAAACCAAAGACTAAAGGAGAAAAAAATTTAATGAAAACTGCTTTTATTTCAGGAATATGGAGAGAAATCTAATTATGGAAAGAAAATAAGGATCAACTAGAAAATACGACCAGAGAAGATAATTTGTGTCTTCTATTCAAATCAACAAAGAGCACATCATATAATCCCTTTTATAGAGTTATTAACTCTCTCTGAAAACAATTTAAGTTTCTTTTTTTTTTACTGCAAATGTATTAGAAGGACACCAGAGTCTTACTGTTTGTTAGAGCAGGCAGTTAGGAATGTCCTTCCAGTTTCCAGAAAAATGTAGTACTGAAAACTTATTTCCAGTTACTCAGCTGGGAATAATCAACATAATATTTCATCTGAACTAGCAGTTCTTTCATCCTAGTATTACTAATGGTTTATTGATAGATTATTTAGGAAAACCATCTGACAAAACAACTGAAGAAGAGTTGCTAGGAGGAGTATTAGTTGATGAACATGGGATCAAAACTGTTTTGGAGACATGAAAAGGCAAATTTACAAAGTAAGGAGTCAGAGCTAACAACAGGGAGCTATTCATAATAGTACACCTTGGTAATGACTACAGTTCCTGTTGCTATTGTTCAAGTATTCAATGAAACTAAAAGAAGTATACTAAAGGAAACAAAAGCAGAAGAAAAACAGCTAGGATGACCTGTTTTTCCTGAAACCATCAGAAAGGGGAAAGGAGAGTTGAAGCAAAAGTCAATATTGATCCAAGTAAGAGTGGTGTGAAATTGGTCCTGAATGTCTTCAAGTTAGGGGAAAAAAAATGAAGTTTGGAATTGGTTGGCCACAGAACATCTTGAATAGTCTTCTACTTGAAGCAGTGGGATGAAAGCCAACCTCCTTTTAAGACACTTCAGACACCTTATATCTCCTAACTACATACCAACTTGACTTTAAAACATTATCTTCGTTATCATACTTTGTTCCCATTATTTATATGTCTCTGGTTACACAGGTTTTGAGAGGGTTATGCACACATTAAACCCCTTTTTAGAAGGTCTCTTCTCTTTACCCGTGACACATATTACTCTTAGGTTTAACACTTTTGATTTGGAAAAGCTTCAGGCTTCAAGTTCTTGAGCTCAGATTGATCGTATTCTAGGTTTTTTAACCCAACTGACTTGACTTTACTACTCAATTCCCATAGTAAAAAAAAATCCTTCGGAAATCCCAAACCTTACCAACTGTCCTACTTTTGTATATTTTCCTTTTAATTTAAATTGAATCTACTTTTTAATTAACTACATGTTAATTAATTACTTAAAGTTATTTTCACCAAAAGTACTTCTGGGGGATAGTTGATTAAGAAACACATCAGCTAAACACATTTAGGAATACAGAGTTCCTTTGGCTATTAGTTGCATTTGTTCTCCAACACATACCCTGAGAATTAAAATTTCTCGGTGTCATAACTGTTGAGAATAATGTTTCTCTCCATTAATTTTACAGATAACTCTATCTATAGATGCATTGCTATCCAATTCCCTGGGTGCAGAGAAGACTTCTATCATTAACTACCCCAACTGAGTTTCACCAGCCTTCCAAAAGTGACTTTGGCATTGGAAGAACCCTTTTAATATATGTCTATTCCTTCTTCCTTTTTACTTTGTATTTGATCATATGCTGTGTTTTTCTGCCATTTTTTCCCTCTTTGTCAGTATTTCTGGATAAGCCCAGGTGTGTATTTCATACCTGTTTTCTTCTCCAGGGAACGGATCAGCCAAGTTCCTCTTGTCCCCAAATGTCTGTTTCCTGTTCTATATCATTAGTTCAGGATTCTCTAATTTGCTGTACGGGTTTCTGGCATTTGAGACTTCTTCAAAACCCATTTAAAAAAAAAATCTGCAAAATGAGCCAGAAAAGATTAAATTGGGCCTATGTCAGCAATTCAACTGTCATGGTACCTCAGTGTCTTACTAACAAGCAGAAAATTTTAGATAGGAAGTTAGTAGTATCCAAGATTTTCGGATACAGAAAACCAAGTCAGACTGACTAAATGTTTATCCAAGGTCACACTAGAAGTTCTTATAGAAGGATAAAAATATTTACTGTAGTTTTGTTCTATCTCCAGTCCCTTGCCTTAATCAGAATACCTACCCACCCTCCATCTGCCTGCAAGGCAGAATGTAGAAATACTATGAGATTGTTCAAATGGCAATAGGGAAAGACTCTCCATATGCAATGGCCTGTCAAAGTTTGTGACAGTTCACCCTTCACTTTTTCCTGTTAGTTATTGTCACAGCCATCTGTATGCTGATTTGTTTAAAACATAGTTTGTAGAATACGCAACCAAGCATCTGATCCTTAATGTACACATCTAAATTCCTGGAGCTCTTTGAACATTAGAGAAAAGCAACCATTTGTGACTTTTTAATTGGTGTCAGTTGGCTGTATCATTGTTACTACATGACATATGTTACAAGGACTGTTCCTGCTGAAGATGCATAGAATGTCACTTTACATTTTTTGCAAGTAGCCAGTATCTCATCAGTTTTGCATAGCACATCATTAGCAACATCACGCAGTGTGACAATATGTTGTGCCTAATACGAAATGTTGATTCCTAGATGAAAATATATATTTAGTTTGGAAAGCACTTTCTATATCATAATGCAGGTTCCTGAACCAAAATAATCCTGTGGTTTGTCACAAAATTGCAAGCTGATAGATTCTACACAGGAACCTTTTACG
This sequence comes from Platyrinchus mystaceus, assembly GCA_035041135.1. NCBI lineage: Eukaryota > Metazoa > Chordata > Aves > Passeriformes > Tyrannidae > Platyrinchus > Platyrinchus mystaceus. The sequence continues at coordinate 121,756,874 of JAWWLV010000088.1, forward strand.
TTTATTCACATCACCAACACATTGCAAACAGTTACTCTCCCATTTGTTTTGACCTAAGGTCCTCTTCGCCCTGTATGAGTGCTAGTGGGCTATTTCCAAGAAGCTAATATAGAAACAGATTTTTGATCTAAAGATTTCTTTTTTCCAAGTACCAAATATCCATGTCTTTTTTCTAGTTGGTTGAAGAACATAAAAAGTTATGTTGGTTCCTATTTATATTTTAAAATTTTATAAATTTTTAAAAGAGGTCCAGCTACAATTCATACTCTTTCTACTTTGCTCTGCCCTCAGACAAAGAGACTATGTGGTCTCCTACTCCTATCAATTTGATGAATAATAATAGATTCTTTGACTTTAAGAGCAGGTGAGTCTGTTTATCCTTAGGGAAGAGTAAGACATGACGTGAAATCCTAGATTCACTGAAAGCATCAGTGGAAACTTTTGCAGAGCTGGGATCTCTCTCATTGTTCTAGGCATAGAATTCTATCTTAAATATGCAGAAGATTCCTGAAAATAGGCTTTCAATTCAACTATCTTTTTCCACAGCACAGCTCACTTTCTTGTACTGGATGATTTTGAACCAAGACAAAAGCTGGCAACCATTGATAAAGTCTTTCTGAAATACAACAAATATTCAGGTTGAAAAATCAAAAGGCTGAATAGACTGAAAATATTATTAAAAATAATATGACAACTGCTATCATATATAACATAAGAGGGCATGCAGACATATAGAGTTAAAATTCCCATCCATAAAAAACTTATAAACCAAAATAAATTTATATAAATCTTAACTATAAGCATATCTCTAAGTTTACAGGATTATAATTATAGATTCTTAAAGAAAACAGCATCAAGACAACATACCTCTCTCTTTGCATTTAAAAACACAGGTGAGATCTACATTAAACAAAAACTTGGGGATAGGGAAATACTAAGGGACATATGAACTGATTTTCTGCAAGAATGAAAAATACCTTTTTTTTTTTTTCTGAGTCACCAGAAGGTGATAACCAGATACGATGTGTAGGAGTAGGATTGATCCTCATGACATCTCACAGCTGTAACTAAGACTCTATAAGGTGGCTTTCCCTGGATATAAATTATGAAACTGATCTTACAATAAGCAGAATATCAAAGATCTGATAACCTTTCTGAATGACCTGTTAGTTAAACCAAATGACATTAAACCAAACTCAGAGAATGAATGTGAGAGTTTGTGACCAAGTACCAGTTTCCTATTTTGAGAGATCAAAAATCCTAAGAAACTTTCTAAAGAGCAGCATCCATAATTGCTTTTGAGTGTAAAAATGCTACTGTGAAACACAGAGATCTCTCACAGCCACAAGAGATGAGTTTTAAAATGACTTCACAAATTACATTGGAAGGCCCACTAGAAAGCTGAAAAACAAGGGACAGTATTTATATGAATCTGTTTTTTCTGAGGACAAAACACATTTCTAAAAGTGCAGTCAGAAAACCTGGGAAAGGCTGGTTTAGCATAAGGTACGGAGAAGCCAAAGCTGCCAAGTACCACACTCAGAATGCCTCAAATTGTACTGAAATCAAATGCACATGATGTCTTCCTCAATATATACTCTGAGAAAAGTTTCATACACAAAAAAGTAACATTAAAAAGTACTTTTCTGGTGCTGAGAGGAAGCTGTAAAAAAAAAAAGGATATAGAGGGGACATCTTGCCTTATAAATAGCAGAACCAAAAAAAAAAAAAATATTAATTCAAACAAACAAAAAACACCAAGGAAAAGTTTTAGAATACTTGTTCTCCTTTTGATCTTTGTGTGTTTCCTTTGAATTTCTCATTCCCCAGTCTGCTACTGCTGAACTGATTATCCAGGACAGTCCCCTGTAGATGTTATAACTGGCTAAGCAGCCTCCTTAGAGTGGGGAAGTAGAAAGCTTGCCAAACTGCCCTGAGGTTTGGAGGGGCTTGGGCCCCTACCCGCCGGGACAAAGCATGAAGATGGCTGTAATGAGGGGTCTGACACACACTGAAAATCTCCTTACAAGTGGAATTCAAGATCACACTTTTCAGCAAAAGTATATGATATCTCTCAAGGTAACAGCTTTGTTTCCATGCAACATCTCCAGTGGGGCCATCCTCCCTCTCCTCATATCATTATCCACAGCATCTCATGCTCTGCCCACTTCTTGTAATTGCAGGTGAGCACTTCCTTAGCCTGTAAGAAATCATCATAAGGCCAGACCATGAAGGAAGATAGAGCACAGCCTATATACCACATTGGGTTTTTGCTTCTTATAGCATCTGTGAAGAATACCTAGGATCAAATGAGCACTCCTGACCCATGGGCACTGACAGACGAGAAAATCAGAAAGAGTCCCGGAGTATTTATGTTTTGCCTGCGTGACGGGAATCACATTGCAAGTGTGGCATGGGAATCATAGACTCATTCAGGTTAGAAAAGACTTCTAAGATCATTCTTAACCTAAAACATCCCAAGTCCCCACTAAACCATGTCCCTAAGTGCCACATCTAGGTCTTTTAAACACCTACAGAGATGGTGACTTCGCCACTTTCTGGGCATTCTGTTCCAGTGCTTGACAACCCTTCCAGTGAAGAAATTTTTTCCTAATATCCAATCTAAACATCCCCTGGCACAACTGAAGATCACTTTCTCTTATCCTATCACTTGTTACTTGGTAGATGAGACTGTCAACCACCTCACTACAACCCAGAAGGTACATCTACACTAGGAGTCTCTGAGGAATGAGAATGTTAAAGGAAGACAATGAGCAAGGTCCAGCCTGAGGAATGATTCCTTCCCATGCCCTTGACTGCTCTTCCATCATTAGCAGTGCTGTTCTCTTGTTCCTCCTCTGCCACACTAAGCAGTGGGAACAGATTCTTGGAAATTTTGCCACTGCTTGTGACTGGGTGCCCACAGAGACTCAGCTTAGTTCTTGAAGCAGATCCCCAGGAACATCATGTTCTTCTCCATATTAACTCAGGTACCAGGGGCACATAGTCAAGTTACAGAGCTGGCTCACAGTCAAATAACAGCACCTTATTGCCATATGATGAGAGTTGACTCTTTTGCTAGGGAGAGGTATTCTGCAGCTGTGGGATTAGTGTTATATTGACCTGATTAGTGGTTGCCTCAGCTGGACTGTGGTCTTACAACAAAGAAAGTCAGCTCATAGCTGTGAATGTTAAACTCCTGTCTTCCCTACAGATATTCTTGGTCCATCTTATAGCCTTTCTTCATGTCCTCTAGCTTAATCTGGTACTGACGACAGACTGTCTATAACTGTGTTGCATCAAAAAGGCAGCACTTTAAGGATTCACTTGGAGGAAGAAACAAACAGGGTCATCAAAGCCATCATTGTTAGCACAGTGGTTGGCTGCACTGCTGCAGCAGCAAAATCTGAAAGACCTGCGTAAATATTCAACTCTGTCTTCAGATGTGAAGTTGTTTCTTACAGTTAAAAAATATGTTTCCACTCTGTTACAATTATTTTTGCATCTTATGAATCCTGCCCAACATTATTAGTTGCAGTTAAAAAAGCAGAAGCTAAAACTACTAGATAAATTTATTCATGACAGTAGAATGACAGCAGACACCATCTCTTGAAAGAACATTTGTTATAGATTCTTTACAGAATTAAGGAATGGCTAAAAATTATTAATATTAATTTTTTTGTGAAGGGATCTAAATTGTAAGAAGAGATTTGGTTGCACATTTACTAAAAGTATTATGTCTTTTGTACCATTTTGTTTGAAGAAGGCAGACATAGAACTGATTGAAATCATAGTCTTATGCAGTAAGTTATGGTTTCTGTAAGTATAAAAGTCCATGAGAGAATGAAAGGTCCCTAAAACTCTAGCAAACTCTTTGGAATATGATTTAGGCCAACGTCTGTTGTTTTGTCTTCATATAACACTCTTAATCAAGAAAAACATAAAAATATGTTTGGAGTTAATGAAACATGGATTTTTTTTTTTCAAGGATGCAGTAATTTTTTTTCAGTCTCATTACACTCTGTTTCAGACATGGGCAATACAGTGAACTGCTTTCAGGAGCTGAGGCATTTAGTGTTTATTGCTGAGTTAGATATAGACATCATAAACACAGATCTTACTCTGCACATGTGAGAAAGGTCAGTTCTCAGAAAAAGCCTGGGGTTTTTTTTGCTTTTGAAAGTAATGTCAAGACACCAGTCACAAGGTCTCATTTTTTATCAGTTAAAAAGATTAAATAATTTTTAAAGTATTATTTCTTAATTCAAAATCCATTAATGATGTTAAACTCTAATTCTCAACACAGAGCTTGTGGAGAAAAAGAAGAGCTGAAATTCAGAAAAGGAATGTTGATATCACCAGTTTAATCTTGGGGGCAGGCACTGGCAGAAGATTGAATATTTTAGTCTTATATATGTTTACTATAAATACATAGCAAAGGGGATACATATTCTTTTTTTCACTTTCACATTCAAGAAGCAAGACATTTTCAGCTCAGAAGTGCAGCTAGTCACATTGATCTATGCCTCTATCTAAACTTGTGATCTTGTTCTGATAGGGAGCCACAAAGGCCTCCTCAAATTCTTCTTCAACAGCATATTAATTATATGAGGTTGAGAAGATCTTTGCAGTAGTTGGTATTTTTCTTTCAGTGCTGAGGTCTTGTTTCAAGGTCCTCTTTTGAGTGGTAAAAGTTTAGTGGTGGACTTGGCTGTGTTAGTTTAATGATTGGACTTGATGTGTGAAGAGCTGTCTCTGAAGAACAGCCATGAGCAGGTAGAAAGTCTGTGGGTAAGAATCAGAGACCAAGGCAACAAAGGGAACCTAGTGATCAGTGTCTACTACGGGCTGCCTGATCAAGTGGAGTCTACTGAAGAAGCCTTTTCGCTCCAGCTACAGGAGGGATCATACTCACAGGCTCTCATCCTACTGGAGAGAAGGTGTTTTTAAGATTTATTCTACTTCTTATTATCCTGCTCTGATTTTGTCAGTAATAAATTCAGTTAATATCCCCAAGTTGAGACTGTTTTGCTAGTAATGGTATTCGATGAGTGATCTCTTCTGGTCCTCATCTCAACTCATGAATCTTCCATTACATGTTGTCTTCCCTGTCCACTTGTAGAAGGGAATAACACAGCAGCTTTGGTGGGTGCCTGGCATCCAGCCAGGGTCAACCCACTACAAAAGGTCACATCCAGGGGTAGTGGTCAACAGCTCAGCATCCCAATGCACATCAGTGACAAGTGGTGTCCCTTAGGGATCTGTTTTGGTACCACTGTTATTTAATATCTTCATTAATGAAGTAGAAAAGATAGAGTGCACCCTCAGCAAATTTGTAGATAACACCAAGCTGAGGATGCAGTTGACAATCCTGAAGGATGGCACGCCATCCAGCAGGACCTGGACAAGCTCGAGAGGTGGGCCCTTGGGAATCTACTGTGGTTTAATAAGACCAAGTGCGAGTTGCTGCACCTGGGTTGGGGCAACCTTCAGTATCAACACCAGCTGGGGAATGAACAGATCAAGAGCAGCCCTGCGGAGAAGCACTTGGGGGTGCTGGTGGATGAGACTGGACATGAGCCAGAAATGTGCTCCTGCAGCCCAGGAAGCCAGTTGTGTCCTGGGCTGCATCAAAAGAAGCACGGCCAGCAGGTCAAGGGAAGTAATTCTTCCCCTCTACTCTGCTCTTTTGAGACACCTAGAGTACTGCATCCAGCTGTGGCGTCCCCAGCACAGGAGGGACATTGACATGTTGGAGGGAGTCCAAAGGAGGGCTACTAAGTTAATTAGAGGGATGGAGAACCTCTCCTATGAGGAAAGGTCAAGAGAATTGGGATTGTTCAGCCTGTAGAAGAGAACGCTTTGGGCTGATGTAATTGTGGCCTTCCAGTAGATGAAAGGAGCCTACAAGAAAGAGGGAGAGGGACTTCTTACAAAAGGATGCAGTAACAGGACAAGGGGCAATGACTTCAAAGTGAATGCAAGTAGGTTTAGATTAGATACTAGGAAAAAGGTGAAGGTGGTGAGGCACTGGAACATGTTGCCAAGCGAAGTTGTGGATGCCCCATCTCCGGAAGTGTTTAAGATCAGGCTGGACGGAGCTCTGAGCAACCTGGTCTAATGGTAGGTGTCCCTGTTGGTAGCAGGAGGGTTGGAACTACTGATCTTTAAGGCCCCTTCCAACCAAAACATTCTATGATTCTATGATTTTAAAGGTCTTGTCCAGCCTAAAGGGTTCTAAGATTCCGTGTTCCCCAACTCCTTCCAGGAAGTGGCAGTGTCTGCAGGAAGAGATACTAGCAGCAGTGCACTGTTCTGAGAAGGGGCACGGTAGCATCAGGATATGTAGTCACCAACTGTGGTCCAAGCAATGGGCATATTTAATTTCCCTATCAGAACTGCATGTTGCCATCACAAAGGCTTCAGAGGTAGATTTCTTCACTGCTTCTGAGTTGTTTAGCTTTACCACTCAAATATTTTGGCCCCAAATTTTTTCTTATTTCCATCTCTCCTAATTTCAAATGAGGTCACACTGTCATTGCCAATTAATGTGGTAGCTGCAGACTGACTAAACAGATTGAAATCAGTGAAGATAAGTCATTAAGAATGACAATAATTCACTAGAAAACTAGAATTTGTTGTTCTGATGTGCCAGGACTGTTAGTCTTAATTATGCATTTTCTTTTTGTGATGCCATGAGGAGGATTGGAAGAGTCTAGTGAGATTATGAGTAACAATCACATAACATTTGAAAGGTCTGAGAGAGTTGTTTGATTATTTTCTTTTGCAAAATTATTTTTATCTTTCATGGGTCATTTTCACTTTTGCTGACATTTGTATCAAAACCATGATTCACTGTTCTGAGACCCTACTCCAAATAACCTTGCTGCAGCATAGCAAACAGCTCTAAACCCCATCACAAAACACCTATGAGAATTCAAAAACTTTTAAGACATTAGGTCCAGCCCATAAGGTATGGTTACACAGTGCTTCCCTTTCATATGACTTTCATTACACCTCTGTTGTAATTGTACCTCTGAAGAGTCAAGCCTCACCCAAGGCTTTACTGCCGAGTTCTGCCCCAGCTTGTCTGGAGCACATTACTGACAGAACTTGGCACCACTGTCCTCTGAATTCCCTTCATGGATACATGAAGTGGGAAATCCTTCCCTCTACCGCAGTATTTGTTTTGCCTTCCCTCTTGAATCCATAATGAATTTCACCTCCATTTCACACTACGCCTACATATAGTAAAGAAAATTCTAGTCCCAAAACTGTAGAGTCCGTGCTTCCACTATGTCTCTGGAAGCTATGATGTAGATAATATTGTTGACCTGTCTAATGCTGTTAAATGGTCCCTCCTAGTCTGTTTACAGTTTTCCTGCCAATCTGGGATCAGAACTTTGACCTTTTGCCCCACTTCATATGTCTAAGCCTTAACTTGTCAATCATACCAGATTTTCTGCTTTTGCTGTGTTTCGGCAAGGTTATTATGGTGCACTAAGGCCATAAACCCACTTACTCTCTTGTGGAAGTCCAGCACATATGGTGCTACTAACTCCTCTGATGATTCCAGAGTGATTTTCTGCTTGTCCCTCACAAGATCAAGGGACTCTCTCACCCTCCTGCAAACAGGAGCATGTAAGTCAAAAACCCCAGGGTCTCTTTTGAGACCCCTTGACATGCAAGCAGAGATTTCTATAGTTATTTATTTTCTTATCCCTACTTTTGGCTTTGGAAGTCTCGACATGACTTTGGCTGTCCAAGTCGGCCCTCACAAACTGCTCCCAGTTCTCTTGTCTTCACACTGCTGGTAATGATATAAGAACATCTAGAAACTTCAGTCCCAAAATCACCCACAAAGACTACTTTGAGGGTATTCAAAAAACACTTGTGTTTTGACTGTACATTTTCTGAAGAATTTTCTCTTCTAGCCCATCTCAAAGGGCTGCCCAAACAGATGACTCTGTAATTCCAAATGTACTTTAAAGGATAAAATATATTTTATTTTGAAATACAGAAGAAATTGTTCAAGAAAACGGCGCCTAATAATATCTATGATCAAAACCATATTAAATGGGAAGCAGATGAGCGTGCTTGGTAAAGAGCCAAATAAACCTTTACTTGGTCACTTGTTTTGCCTCTTACACTGGACTGTACTAGATGAAGGATTTTAATACACTGTAATGTATAATTATTAAACTTTTCTCATATGAAGGTTTTTTACAACCCTTATCCCTTGAAGCAGGAATCTTTCACTTTTTTGTTCTTTAATATTAATTTTTTTCCTTTTTATTTCTTTAATTTTACCTCAAATGAAGAAGCAGCCTTGTTCATAGCCTTCAAAGACTATTTTTAGGAGGAAAGTTAATTGGAAGTTAATAACGTCATGGAGAAATGTATGGCAGAGGAATTGTTTCAAAAAGGCCACATATCCTTGGATATTGGAGCTATTTCTTTTTTGTTTCTTTTGGTCATCTTCCACATGGTATTTAAAAATATATGGTACACATTGTGCTAATATCTTGAAGAAAATAAGTATTGGAAAAATTCCACAAAATAAGAATGTTTTTACGCTTCTGAACAAACCTAATATCTTACTAATTTTGTCTTGTATGAACTTGTGAGAGTCCCAGTTCTAAGTAACAGCTACATTTAACTTTATTTATGTGGTATTCCTTTCCTATACAATTTATTTTATTTATATTAAGAGTCTTTTAAGGCACTGTTTTGTACAGGTGCATAGGAAGAGTCATGTCAATACTTTTAATCTTCTAATTAAGTAACCTAATTTCACATCTGGAAGTTTTAGCATGCAATAATAGAAACACATTTTTAATCTGAAGAGAAAAGGGAGATCTTATTCAGTGTGAAATCAGATTGACATGGTAACATTTGGATTAATGAATTTTTTGTTAATTTTAGAAGACTTACCTTCCAAAGTAATTTAAGGTTTCTGTATTTGTTGATATTGCTTTTTAATGTGACAACTGTGACATGCATTTCCACAACAGATGGATTAATGTAATTTTTTAAAAAAATTACTTCACCTAGACAGGTGTTTCCTGTATATGTTTGACACGAAATTAAACATTGCTCCAGATGTTCTGTTTGTAACAAAGCCAGTTAATTTTATTAGAACATTTAATCACAGATCAACAGTATAATATAAATGCAGTCTATGTGAAGAAGATATTTAACAGAACTTCCTAATGTGGAAGAATCTGTACAGAGGAGCGAGGTACACAGTTTTGTAGGTGCATCCCATAAATGTATTGATATGGCATGCTACATTTTCTGAATTCAGATCTGAAGTCATGTCATTTGCTTATCTAAAAGAATTTTCATGCAGGATAGTTATTTTTGATGGGAGGATATTCATAGCAAATACTTTGCCCAATATATCATTGTCTTAATCTAAGGTACAGTTTCAAAACAGTGTATTATGAATTATAAGAGATTCTGTATCTTTGACTGTGGGGAGTCCTGCACTGTTTTAATGTTTGGCACCCTTTCGTTAATCTAGAGTTGCATACATTCAGAAGTAATTGCCCTGCTTGTAATGCATGAGGGAAGATCTTTTATGCCAGACTTAAATATCATTGCATGCCCAGCTATTCTTCCATTAAGATTAGCTATAGATTTCCCATTAATTATTACATCAGATTTATTCATCATTAATAAATTAGATCTCTGTATTCTGTCATGGACTTCTTGGGATTCATGAAATAGGTGAATGTAGGCCTGGTGATTCCAGGCGAAATATAAAAATATTCATAATTTTTTACTTTGAAATACTAGTTTATGTATATGGACTAATAACAACTTAAACCCCTGTGATGATTGATGTTTTTTGTTGGCCCGTCACCTCATTGTATAGAAGTTTGTTTTAATGAGTTTCTCTAATGAATATTTTATACTGATACTTGGATGAATGGCATATGGTAAATGCAAGGTAAATTACAGCTCTTTAAATAAATATTTTTCATAAATTATTTATTTTGTGATGCCTATATTGGTTAGATGTCATGTCAGATGAAGACTGGAAATTATTTACTCTAATACTTATTTGAGAGTTGAAAAAGTAAAAGATTTTTAATTATTAACAAGCTTCCAATATACTCGTGTAATTTATGGGAAACTACCATAAATTGTGGAAAATTACAATTTTGTGAGGACAGTTTTATTTGTATCATGCCAAATAGAATAATCTCTTGTGTTTTTACAAGTTTTATTTATTCATACAAAAGTATTGTGCTATTCCTGCTAAAATTTATTTTGATGAATTCTGGCCTCCAAAGCATCGTGAGTTCTTGTCAACTGTCATTATTTCCATTACAAGTCCTTGGTTATTTTAAATGGTGTCAAAAATTAAAATTAAAAACAAGGACATACATAGTGGATTAAGTATCTTTCTTTTGTGTTGGAGTCCACAACTTTTGCAAATAAAGCTGCAGAACATAGCTATTTCAATATAGTGTAGTAACGACCCAGTGCTAGATCCCCACTGAATTATTCCCACTTTTGCTATTGTCATTGAAATTAGAGAAAGATGGGGGCATTTTAGCATCTTTCTGAACTTTTTTTTTCTTTCAAATATGTCAGTGACTACCATATAAAAATAAACCACACAGGTGCAAGACAGCTACTGGAAAACAAGCACAAAGCTGCAACAGTGTCTAGACAGTGTAATTTTTAAATGTGCCATGTTAGAGATGAACAAATTTTATTTCTGGTCACCTGAAGATAACTGGACAAAAGTGGAAGATTTTAACTTTAGACATAACCTACTATGCATACTCCTTGAATACTAGGAGCTAGTTTCATGACTAATATAGTCCACGTCCTAACAAGAATAAATAGAGCAGAGTCCTCAAAAACTGTTTTCAAGAGATTTTTATATGTCTGTGATCTAAATTTCTAATTCATGGCATAATTCTGATGTGAAGCTTTTTCTCATATGTATACCTTAGAGGTCTGCTTTGCACACTGCTCAGGATAGTGGCTAAAGGCATGATCTAGTCTTTAGTTAATAAAATATTTTGAATGTACTAAAAATCACCAGAAGTCTTTAAGGAATAGCCCATGAAAATGGTACATAGTGGATGCTGAGAGACAAACTAAGTGAAAGTGTTAAGGACTCAATGATCTTAAAGGTCCCTTCCAGCCTATGCAATTCTATGATTCTGTGTCATGTGGTAACTCTCTCATTGAGATGAATGGCACCATTCATTAGTTTTTCAATTGAGCTGGGTCTTAGTCTAGCGACCAGTTTAAAACTGAACTGGTTTATTATGCCTTACAATTTTCTTCAAGGAAAGCTAGTGTTCATTTGTTAGGGACACTTCTGTAGCAACTGATATTTTGAGTTGACTCAAGAAAATTTCTCAATAGCTATATTTAATATGGTGGATACACTTCCTGTTACATTTGCACTTATCACATTAGGGCCATATTGGATTATAAATCATGTAGAAAAAAAATTAATTTTAGGCACACTTTAGAAGTATTTGTCTTAATTTCCATCCTGTGTTTTGCCTATGGTCCTGTGTATTTTAACACGGCTGATAAAAAAGGATAGCATTTTCTTGTCTACTTCAGAGCTAAGCTCCACTCCAGAAAATAACAAATATTCAGAACATTATAATTGAAATTCCTAATTAAGCAGAAATAAGTGGTGTGGTATGTTATTCATGTGCATGTTATTCAATATTGTCTAATTTTGCATGTACACCAACTGTGTAAAACAATGGTTGAGACAGTAGACCACTCCTTCAGTCCAATATTAAAACACTTATTTGAAAGAGCAGTTCTCCTTTTTCAACAAATCGACACTAATCAGAGACCAAGGCAAACAAAAAACTCTTCTAGTATTTTTGGAACTTCCTTTCCTAGACCATTAAAAACCAAGACAATAATGTATACTGTATTCCCCAAAAATGCACATTTGCTCATATTTTAAATAAAATAAAATTTAAAGACAATCTCTAAAAGACATAGATGAATGCTGTAATAGTATTTCTGTGAATATTTGTCTTAGAAACTATTCAAACAAACAGTACACTTCATACATTGAGGCTGTCAACAAGTTCAGGCAGCCATTCATATGGAAGGCCACATATATAAGCTGCGTTTTCTGTTTTATTTCATTTTGGTTTTTTCACAACTATACCTCCTTTCCTGAAAATGCTGACCTGTGTCTATGCCCAACCCCTTTGAAAAATTACATCTCATATTGGAAAATTCTATTTCAAAGATTGACTGCACTTTTCTGTTATTACAGGCTGATTCGTACAACTGGATTTCCTACTCTGTCTTTAGAAACCTCAGTAATGTTAGTAGCCTTATCTTTTTGTAAATGTTATTCTATTTAAGGTTTTGATTTGTCTTCTCCTGGATTCTACTAAGTAAAGAATCCCCTTCCAATAAGTACAAAGACCTCACGCACGAATGTACATGTATAAACTAGTGACGAGTATGTGTTACAGGTTCCCCTCTGTGCTGGATCCACAGGAAATATATGTCTGTTATAGCCACAGCTACAGGGGATTGGTTTGTTTTCTCAAGCTGTAGGAGCTCATGCTGTTAGCTCTGGAGGTGCCTGGTGTAATCTACAGCGAGTTATCCAAGATGGTATCTGTTACACAAATGCACAGGTGCCCACACAAGCATGTTCATTGCACATTTCTATTGTACAGTTCTGCAACACAGACCGGAAGTTGCAGTAGACTCTGGGCATAAAAAGGAAAAATTATTCTACCTATTATTCTCCTGAGTGGAATGGGTCTGCAGAAGCCATTCCATTCCCAAGCTCTTTCTGGAGTATATCTTTTTCCTCACTATCCACATCACCATGATGTCTGACCAGGAACAGTTCAACATCACAATATTTCTTAGCAATGAGCTCTATAGATAGTTTGCCATCAACAGAAGGCTTTGCAGTATAGCTGGTAGCTCAGCTGGAAACTATGTTGTCTCCAGAGCCAAGTGTGTTGCTGCTCAGACATCTTTCCATGCTGGTAAGCACTTGCAGTTTGCCACCAGGGGCTCCTTAGTCTGTCAGACCCAGGCTGTCAGCTGTGTGGGGAAACACTTCTCACCAGTCTGAAGACATTGCAGAGAGAGTGCAGCCATTGTTAAGAGGCATGATGGGACAAGAAAAGGGGTGGACAGTTGAAATATGAAAGTGTTTGGAGTTAAAAAAAAGACTGGGATGGAAGGTACAGAGAATTTAAGTGGGAATTTGAAACTTGTGTGCACCTATCCCATTGTTATCTATAATTAATGACCCTCTTATGCTCTGGGGCCTGGAAGGGGTCACAGGACACAGATACAGGCCTTGCAGCACACCACATCCTACACCAAATCATTACGCATATGCCTACTGAAAAAAGAGATGTTAATGCTGATGAACTCAAAACATTTAGCATCATGGTGAGAACTGTGTGTTACTGATAACTTAGTACATGTGATTTTTTTTCTACTGGGGTGAAAGACTGCTCTTTCTTGAGTGTTCTACATAGAGTAACAGAACAAGTAAGACACATTGCCAAGGAGTTGCCCCTGAGTGACTGATGCATGCACTTACAGTGGAGCTTAGTTTATTATATGAACATGAATACATGCATATTTTGTTTTGCAATGAATCTAGCTAGATATATCGAAAGCTGGTATTTTCGGTTGAAACTTAAGAGATTAAGGCTTGAATCAGTCAGAAAACACTCTATTTTCACCTCTGCAAGCATAGTGCTCTGTGCCATGAAATGCTGTAATACTTTCACCTGTTTTCTATGACCAAGATCTGCTCTAACTTGTTCACTAATGTCAGCTGCAAAGATAGGGTTACCTCATATTTAAAAGGCATGATATGCAGGTAGGATATGCTGTTTGTGTCTAGAAGTTGCGGACAAAATAATATAATTTCTTATATTCACGGTTACTATGAGTGTCTGTGTCTGACAACCTGTAAAGAAATTGAAGTCTGGATTTCAAAAGCAACCATAGCAGACCTTGGGGGAAAAAATTCAACCCTGATTACCAGTAGAGAAAAGATTGATCAACTGAATTAGAAAACAGGTCTAAACATCACTTACATGACATTATGTTGTTTTTATACTAGTCAAAAAAATAGCTTTCACACTTTTGGAGTTAGCACTGGGACAAAAGACAGGGTTTAAATCAACATGTAAATCACGTAGGAGGAAAGCTTTTATGTTGCTTTTCTTTGGCATATTCATAAAACATGGACAAACACCGCTACTCACAGCCACAGATTTTATTTTTTCTTCCTTTTTTTTTTTTCCTTGGGTGAATTTAATAAAAGACCACCCCCAAAGAGTTTTTCTGCTGTCTGTAGTACAGAAAAATTAGTATTACATATTGACAAGTGTCTTATTACTCACTGAAAATGCTGCTTCCTCTGGGTGTATTTATAAGATTAATATTTACCCATCTAATACAATACCTTCTCCATTTTTAAGGGAGCTTTGTGCTACCAGAGTAGAAAGATATCTGAACATTAGATAATTGCACTCACTACTCTTAAATTATGCACTTTACTTTAAAAAGAATACAGAGACTGTTTTTAAAAATGCATTTGAGTTCAGCAGCAACCTTTTGACGCCCCCGGACAGTATTTTAAGAACTCATTTGTTTGAGGGGTTTTTAATCTGGAGACACTGAAAAGTTACACCTGCTGTGATGTCGTCAATCACGCCAGGAGGAAAAATAGTGGCATGATTTGTTATCTGTTATTTCCCTTGCTGTGGTGACTGTCTCCCAGTGCCAGGTCTGTCCTTAAGGCCATCACTTATAGGGACCACTGTCTGTCAAAACCACAGCCAACTTTAAGGGCTGCCTTTGTTGGAGCAGACAAATGAGTATGACCTTTAACAATAAAATAGGCACCTACTGAGAGAGATGAAACAGCAACTGAAATTAAGAACACCATACGGCCATTTCAAACACTCAGAAAAAGTTAGAAGTAGAACTATAACTTAATTATAAGAGTAAATGTGGCTACATGTTGTCAATAATGAAACAGACATGGTCAGAAATATTGATTAGCAATGAGGACGAAAACTTATTTCATCCAGGAATCATCCTGCATTTCATTAATTATGAATAGGACTGATGGGGCTCATAAAAAAATGCGGAAGAGTTTAAATTATAGCATTTACAGGTTTATTGTTTCTTTTTTTTTAAGTAGATTGCAGAAGTGTACAAATCATTTATGAATATTCTAGGCAAGAGAGGGGGGAAAAAAAGATAAGAACATGATAAATAAACCTTTGATTTACACTAATAGGTACTTCAAAAGATCTTCAGAAATGCCTAAACAGTGATTAGATGCAAGGTGGTCATTGATATTTTGTAGGGTTTTAAAGCACGGTCTGAGAATTCCAGGCAATGCATTGTGAAGACCACAGTACAGTTTGTGGTTTGAAAGACTCTTGTAACCCAGCCTGGCAAGTGGTCAGTGGAGACTATATTTTACAGAGCAACACAAATCAATCTTATTGAGCACTTTTCAGGTAATATAATATTCTGTCTGTGACAATAATGAAATTAGCCTATGGATTTCGTTTAAATATTGAAATGCTATTTGAATATTTAATGAAATATAGCACTTTGTAGATACATAGAATTTTGTGGCTTTCGTTAAAAAAAATAATTGATTTTACTAAAAGATACTTGAATATCATCAAGCTAATAATAATTTTTTGTTTCTCCTTTGGCTTGCCTGCTTCTCTCGTATTCAAATAAACCAGATCAAGCAAAGTGCTGAATGCCTTCAGCTCCTTCTGAGGTCAATAGGAGTCGAGGACACTCAATAGAACAGAGATGTTTAGTACCTCTAAGTCATGTAAAGCACTAATGTATTCATCAAAATCCTTAAATCACCACTAAAGCATTTTTTTTAATTTTGTAAGTGCAATTTTTTTTCTGAGCACTTTCATTTTTTCTTTGTTTGTATTCTTATCTGACTTATTATTTGCTTTCAATTCTTTTAGAAATTGTCTACTTACTAAGACTAGGAGTTTTGTGTTTGTTTGGATTTGGTCTTTTTTCTCATGAAAAATAAAATCACTGTTTTTCAAAAAAGAGAGAAAATCTCCAGAGATCTGAGTTCCATTCTGAGAATCAGTTCAAGGTGAAATCTCCTTGGTTTTCTCAGTGTAGCCCCCAGTACAGAGATGCACATCAAAAAAAGTAACACAGAATTTTCTGTAATCAAAAGCTTTTGCCAATCTTAAAGGCCCAACTTTTTAATAGACCTGGAGTCTCAATTGTAATCATACTCTAGAGTGGTTATCCTTTCAGCTTAGGGTTAAAAAGCTTTGACAAAGCACCACAGGGAAGCTTGGATTGCCCTTACCTACATTGTACCTAGCCTTGGGATAGATAAATACAGTCTCATTCTCTAATGCTACTGACTGCCTCCAGGAACACTAAATTTTAAGAGAGGAAAACATGAATCCTGTATTTCAAGAGAGGTGGAACTAAGCCATTGTTCACTCCCCTTAAAAAGGATATTCAGTGGCCAGTTCAGATTGCCCTAGGGACACCTAAAGCTGCATTAAGTACTTGTGAAAGTGAAAATCCACTGGGAACCCAATTCCAGTGTTTAAACCTCAGCATGAGAAGTGGAGTTCCTAGCAGGGTTCACTTTTATATATCTCTATAACCAGGTTCAAAACTTACTGTACGTGCAGTAAGGATCTGCTATTCCAGCCAACCTACAGAAACACTATAAAGAGACAGCCCCTCAGAAAATCACTAACATGAAGAGAAAAAAGCAAACATCTATTTAACTACATCATGACAAAGGTAAGAGAAGCAGAGGCTATTCATGAACCAGCAGATCCCTTTTACAAAGTTATGCACCTTATGCTTGGATAAGAATATTTTTAACACTGATTTTTGCTTTAATTGAGGAAAGATAAAAAATCCAGGCTGAGCTGTGTAATAAATAGAGCTGATGAGAGAAATCTGTTCCATTTCATAAGAACTGGAGGATTTCCAGTGTTTGCTTTTATTTCACCTTGGGTGCTCCAGAGGAGCTATGGTTTTGAAACTCTGTACATTCAGAATGACCAGTGGCTGATAATTATCACCCTAGCTAAAACAAATAAACAATACTTCTCATTCATGGGTTACTGGATCACTAAGATTTGTGTGTTTGGATACAACACTGGCAACTTGAAGACCTGTTAACATTTCAGTCCTTATTTTGTGAATTAAAATAAATGTGGGTGCTGAAGTTCCTCCTTTGTAAAAATATGTGATAGATGGGGGTCCATTTGCCTCACTGCCACACTGTGAAACCCGTAAGAGGAATTGCTGTCACTGAGATGGGGAAGCAGAGCTGAACATTCTCAGACATCATTTTATTATTTGAAGCTGTCTCTTACCAGCTCGCTATTTCAACTCAATACAAAACATTAAATTTAAATTTAAAAAAAAATGAAACATTTTTCCGTCTAGGTTTTGTGAAAGTTTCATTCAAAAAATTGCATTGAAATGGCAATTTTTTTTCTGCTGATAACATGTAGACCTTATTAATTTGTAGACCTGAATTATTTTGCCCATACTTAGTTTTTCATTCTGGCCCTGATGATTCTCAAGCATAAACTGGCTATTAAAAGACATTACATAATTCCATCAGAAATTTGGCCAGTTGCTTTCTCTTTTGGTGACTCTGAACAAGATCACCATCTTGCCTGCCACTCATGCCTATAATCTGGCCCACACTCATCAATTCCATTTGCTTTACATTTTTCCCCTCTGTATTTTCAGATTAACCTCTATAATGTTAACTCCCCAGCCTCAAAAAGACCAAAACCAATCAAACAAAAAAAAAAAAATCAAAACCACAAAAATGCATACGCACAAAACCCCAACATTAACAAAAAAAAAAAGCTAGAAAACGTCTCCAAGCCTCATTTTGCAGTTCTTCTCTAAATCCAATGAATACATTCCTGTTCGACGTAAGCAAAGCTGCTGGACTAAAACTTAACAACATCACCCCTCCCTTCTATATTTCAGTTAAATACAGGCTGTTACTGACCTCAACGTTCTTTCTCTGGACTATCTTTTCCTACCTGACTTCTATTCCCTAATGAGAGAATGACTTCTACTTCCCATCAGCCCATGGTACTTGCTTTCATTGCCTATTTGTTACATTTTCTGTTATCAGCTCTTCCACCTATTCCTGCTACCTCGGTGCACGCTTCCCCTATCCATAAGTAACTCAAAAATGCCTTTGGAAGCTGTCTTTCAAAGTTTTCAGCAATACAAACAGAAATGGTGAAGCCAGGTTGCAAGCATCCTAAGATCACCGTTTGCTGACAAATTCTGTTCCCCATCCCACTTTCTGTAAACTTTATCTGCTATGTTTTTTCTATAAGACCCTTGAGTGAAGGGGAGGGAATTGTTTTGCTATATGTTTACGTAGTACTTAGCACAATAGTGTCCTGGTCTATGATTTGGGCTGCCAGGTACTCTGGTAATGCAAATAATATATATAAGTTGAGCACATGCTCCTTGGGCACAGACCACATGTGAGGTAAATAGGATTACATCCTGCAGGTTAAAACTAGCCTTCTATGGTAATACAAAAATGTATCCCAGCCACATGACCCAAGGGGATCTTCTTGACTGCCTCTTGATAACACAGGCAACAGAGCAGTTGTCTGACCAAAGGAGAACTAAGCCGTTCTTGAATTTCACACCTTAAAACATCAATGCTACTGAGGCAGGAGAAATTTCCCGTTAAATGATTCACAGACTTAATCCCTTTGATATTCGATTGGCTGACCACAACTTAGCACAGCATGCTGCTGGAGTACATCTTTAGCTCTGAGTCATAGAAAGATCTCATTCCCACTGGAATTCTGATGCAGAGACCGGAATTAAAAACAGATCTCACTGGGATGGGAGGAAGGTACAAGACTGCAACTGGCAAGATCTAGTTTACTAACTCCCATCTCTGCCACATTTTACAAGTTTTTCTTTATGTTAGTCTTGGAAAAACTATTTAATTCCTTAAAGTCTTAATTCTTCATCTGTGACCTCTCTCCATGAGCCTTTACTGTTCATCAGGCTGTGAGCTATTCGAAGTAGGAGATACAAAGCCCTTAATACTTTTCTGTGAAAATGTCAAAATATATATGTTAAGGATATAAGCAGAGTTTAGAAAAATAATTCTTCTAAACACGAGCACAAATTAAGGGGAACAGAAATGTTTTTCAGAAGAAACAAACAAACAAAAAAAAAAGGAAAGAAAAATCCCAAGAAAAACAAGAAAAAAACCCCACCAGACCCAAAATATAACATTTGCAGTGTAACTGTGGACACTTTCAACACCATCCATAGTGAGAAACACAAGTTTTCCTATGTATTGTTAAGGAATAAAAAATGAATGCTACAAAACTTAATTCTACAAAGAACTTCTTAATAAATCCTCCAACTTTACTTCCTTTTGTAACAGTTTCATTGTTCCTGCTTCAGCTTTCCATAAAATCAAGGGTTTTTTATTGGCCAGCATTAAGTTGCTACAGCAATATGTATTATGGGGAATCCAGCTACTTAAAAATCACCTCTGAAAACATGGTTGAACTCCCCAAACTTTCCTGTGGCCACAAACAAACCAACCTGACTATGAAAACAGAAAGCCAAAAAAATCCATCACTAGATAAAAACAAGGAGCCCTACTGGCTACACTGTTAAACCCCTTTCAGAGCCCTCTCCTGCCACTGGCATTGTCCAACACAAAGCTTCAGATGTGGTGTCACCCAGCCTCTGAGAGACAAAGTGTGCAGCACAGACAGGTGGTGTGGGGAGCTTCTCTTAACTGCATTGCAGAGTTGCTGAGGTCTGCTCCTATCCTGGGAAGTATGAGTTTACAGGGCTTCTGTCAAGCTGAGACTGATGCCTGCTGCAACCAGGAGCAGAGACAGGGAGGAGTCCTTGCACAATTGGACTCTGGTCTCACACAGTAAGCAGCAATTAGCTGCACAGCATTCCAGACAAGGCAGAAACCCAAATACAAGTGCACGCCTTGGGAAGCAACAAGCACACAGCTCACATGAGTGGAATCTGTTACCTGCCTTCTCCGAGAGCACACACAGCTGATAGGTCATCCTGTGGCTTGCTGCTTCTTCGTTGACACCAGGTGATATTGCAAGCTAATAGGTGCTTGTCTTGACATTATTATTTCCTTCCTATCAACAGATATTTGTGCTGGCTTTTTGAATGGTTTGAGACTCTTTTTCTCCTCCTTTCCACTCCCCAGTGGGCTTCAGTGATCTCAAGTACTCAGCTTAAGGGATGCTGTTGCCTCCCAGCAAACTGGTAGTCACTTGGTCTCTGACTAGAGGTAGTAAAGTCCAAATGTGTGAAAGGGTTGATACGAGTCAGTGCTTCCTGCTTCTCATATTCTGGCACCAGATACCTCACAGCTGAAACTAAGGCACATGAGTGCAGCAGGTCCGTTCATTTTCCAGGCTTGAAGGCAAAGTCCCTTTCCCAAGTAATGCATTCAAAGTTCATATAGCTACTGTTAATATAATAGAAGACTCTAAAACACTGACTGAGTAAATATCTGTGCCTGTATAATGAATCATTTTCTCCACAATGTGAAAAGAAATGAATGGATTCACAATGGGCTTTCTTTAATACCATTTCTGTCAGAGAAACCACAAATTTTGCCATCACTGTGCAATATTCCTGCAATCCTGTCATATTCTATCTTATAGCCTGTATTATTTTTAACATTAATATTGGGACAGTAGACCAGTTTTTGTCATTCTTCATCTAAAGGCACCAAAGATAATTATTAAAATATATCTATATGTGAAGATAAAATCTTATATTGCACAACCCAGTGATGGGCTATATATACTGGATGAAAAGGCTTCCCATAAATACTACACTGTTTCCCCTTTGTGTATAGATAAAGTCACTTTTCAAACCATATTGTTTTTAGATGGTTAAAGAAGACAAAGGTAAAGGGGCAATATCACATAGACAAAAGCAATGGAAATAGAAATCTGCCTCTGCTTTACACTCATTTGAGTTGATCTCAGCAGCTCTGATCATTGCAATACAGGGGCAGCATACACAGACTTTACATTTCAGCTGGGGAAAGTGCCTCTGAACTATGCCTTTTGTGGTACTGCTGAGCAAAGAGAAACAGCTAAGGGAGAGAAGCGCCTGAATCTGTGTCTCCTTTGCAGGTACTACCTAAGCTTCTTTTGCCATTTACGTCTCTGAAAGTAAATGTGTAAAAAAATGTACTAAATTTCATAATAAGCCAAGCATATTCACAGAATCACAGAATCCAGAATGTGATAGGTTGGAAGGGACCACAGTGGGTCATCTAGTCCAACTTCCAGGCTCAAGCAGGGTCACCCCAAAGCACATTGCACAGGATTGCATCCTGATGGTTCTTGAATATCTCCAGTGAGGGAGACTCCACAGCCTCTCTGGACAACCTGTTCCACTGCACAGTCACCTGCATATAAGAGTTATTCCTCATACTCAGGTGAAATTTCCTGTGCTGCAGTATCTGCCTGTTGCCTCTTGTCCTATTGCCTAGCATCACCGAGAAGAGCCTGATTCCATCCACTTGTCATCCCCCATTCAGATACTTATAGACATTGATCAGGTCCCCTTTCAGCCATCTCTTCTTGAGGCTGAACAGGTCCAGCTCTCTCAGCCTATCCTTGTAAGAGAGATGCTCCAGTCCCTCAGTCATCTTTGTCACCCTCCACTGAACTCTCTCCAGGAGTCCCATGTCTCTCTTGTACTGAGGAGTCCAGAACTTACCTTCTTTGGTTTTGGACTAGTTCAGCCTTATTAAGCAAACTCATCCTGCCTCATGTCATGTACTGAAGCCACATACCGTAATTTAGAATGCCTGAAAATGAAGTCGAGAAGTGGTTGAAACCATACAGACAAAACTACTCTTAGACAAGCCAAGAAATGCTTCTATATCTTTTATGTCTTGGTCAGATATAGTTAAAGTTTTTAGTGGTGCCATCTGTCATTTCACCTAAGGTACTGCTGATATATTTTAAGAATATTGAGTTCTAATTCTCTAAATTGTAAGTATCTTTGCTTTCTTTGAGCATCCTTATATCTTCTCTCAGAACGTCCTTAAATAACAATAAAATTATATGCATGGATATAAAATATTTTTCATATTCTTGGTGCTTTAGGAAAAAAAAGCGTTGATATAAACCTTATGGATCACATTTTGAATTCCAGAGATAATTATCCCAACATGTCTTAAAGCTATCACCATTGGAACATCATTTGTCCATGGAAAAAGCAAGGCATGGAAGTTTGGACTGGAAAAGACACAAGTCTACTGATTGCTGCTGCCACTTTTGCCTGCATTATATCACCAGGGTCTTACACAGGATTTTAGTAGTTAAGAAATAATGAACCTAGAACAACACACTCACCCTAATCATGCAAATGCAAAAACTGTTCTCTGTCTCAGCCTTTCCCAAGTCTTTCTAGTCACTGGTTATAGCAGTTTTGGGTAGAAGAACAGGGACAGTCAGTGATAGCCAATGCAGTATATACCTGACCATCATCATGCTATGAATTGTGGGTTGGGTCAACATGGTGTAAAATGGCCAAATCTGCCAAGCAAATGATAATAAATGAAGAAGTGAGATGGTTGGAAGAAATAGAAATCAAAACACAGTAAAAAAGAATAAGATAAGAGCAAAGACAAACAGAAAGTTTTACAAATGCTGGTATGGTCATTTCTTTAGATGTACAGAAGTGTCTGAATAGGATGATATTTATGATGATATATACTTGGACAAAAAAACCCCAAACAACTGAGAGGTGTTAATACTCTGATACATTGTAATGAAAAGACAGAACCACAAGTGTGGTCGTGTACAGGCTAGATATCAAACATACATGATTTAGAGTGCACCAGCTGACAGAGAGTGTTGTTACCTTTTCCCCCCATATTTTCAATTAGCTTGCTCTGAATTGTGCGATTAAAATTTGATTAAAATTGGACAGTAGTCTACCTATTTTGAATCACATCATGGGGGGTTTTTTATATGTACACTGATTGGACTTCTATGTGTGCCAGAGGAGAGTTTATTAACTTCTTTTATGCTTGTTCTCTTTTTGGTTTTGTTACTGAGAATGGCAGTCTGGTAGTTATTGGTCACAAATATACAATGGTTGGTTGATTGCATTACATGTGTAGATACTAGAAGTATAAATAAGCCATATTCTTGCGAGGATGCACTTATTTGTATTTCTGATCTTCCCAAAAAGTATGTTCTTTATGGAAATGCATTAATATGGAATGTCCTCTCTTCTTTTCATAAACCAAGGTTCACCCCCTGCCTATGAAAGATATTTCTCACTGCTAATCTGAGAAGATTCAAGGCAGGCTAGCCAGTGGCATGCAACTCCCTGTCCATGGGATACACTAAACCAGCTTCACCAATGGTGAATGATGTACTCTATTGAGATGAAGGTCTTAAAAGGAGAATATAGTATCTCCTTTCACTGAGCAAGGAAAGAAAGGTATTAGATGTTTAAGCTATGCATTTTGTGTCCCAGTTCCAAATATGGACTTGCACAGCTATATCAGATAAATCAAAAATCTGCATTTCACTTCATACGATAAGACTTGGAAAATGTGTGACTAGTCACCTTAGAAGACAAGTATATGTACAATATCTCAAAAGCTGTTTGACAACAGAAGGTCGGGTGTGACATATATTTGACATCCTAAAACCTCAAACTAGCAAACTTTGAGGTCAAGCAAAGGTAAAATCAGAAAAACCCTCTTCAGATTTTTATTGTGTATGATAGGACCACAAATAAACTTTAAGTTCCCCCAGCTTCTAAAATGTCTGAACTTGACTGAAAGCTAAAGAGAAAGCTTATCTATTGATTTTCACATGTAAGCTAAATGGTAAAATAACCTTGACTCATTAAAAATGTCAGTGTTGTAGATGATTTGGATATCTTGGCCATTTGAAAGTAACATACGGATAATTTACGCAAGTTGAGTTATTCTTAAATAATTTGCAATTCTGCAAAGCTTCAGATTTTTCACCTCATGATTTTTGCATTAATCATAGTATTCAACATTGGAAAAAAATGGTAGTCTGTTTATTGGATCTGTACAAAAAGTAATAATTCTTTTTACACGTCTAAGTTTTACAGTGGTTTGCTTATTTAGATTTTGCCGGTGTGTGCACAAAAAATGTTATAAATAGGAATATATGATTCAAAATTGCAAATTATTTTACAAATAATAGGTGCATTGTAAAATATCCAGAATGCCTTATGAAACAGTGTCAGTGCTTGCACATGTATTGTATAAATATTACCTATCTAGTCTGTCACATCTAGTCTGTGAGAAGGCCAAGATTTTATTTCTAATTGGTTTTTTTATTACCATCAAATAAAAAAGCTCTGTTCATAAAAAATGATTACAGCTGTTTCACAAGAAATGTCGTGGTCTGGGTTTGCACCTTTTCCTAGGTAAAGTTGCCATCTCTTTTTTTACTGAAAAAAAAATTAATCTTTCTCCACATTTGGCAGAATTATTTCAGCTATGTCTCTTGATTTGTTTGGCTTCTAAATGAATACAAGAGAGTCAGGCAATGATGATAATGGGATAATGAAACAGTAGGTGTCATGCTAAAAAAAGTTTCCTTACAGGAAAAATTATGTGTTCACACCTACATCAGGTATGACCCTGGTATTCATACTCTATATAAGTAAACTTTTGGGGCAATTTAGAATTTTCAAAAGATAAAAACAGATTTTCCTTATCCTAAGGCTTTAGGGCAGATTATTCACCTGAAGCAGATGATCTATGATACCCTAAGGATGAATATGATACTGAGGGTGAGTGGGCTTGTGCAACAGAAACTTTAAAATCCCAAACAGAATATAGTGTTTATGTAATTATCTTTATATCTAGAATATTTGTAATTTCTGCATGTAAAATTTAAATTTTTTACAACAACACTGGAGGGAATTGGATGGGTGGAATGGATAAGGTGCTTCTGAGATCCTTAACCTGAATAAGGCTTTCTAGCCCTTTTAGAGCCGGTTCTTGTCACATCACCCATGAGATGGTATTTTTAAATGGTAGGGCAAAAGTACAGCCGGGACATTTGAACCTGAGCATGCTTCAAAATCAGAGTGCTTTTAACTTCTGTGCATATCCTTTGCAGCCTCTTAAGATTTTCTCTTGTATATTGGTGTCAGAAACACAAGATGTGCACTGATGATGGATTTCAAAACAATTACATGTAAATTAATTAATCTTAGTTCTAAAACCCCTAAAGGTCTGTGTGCAAAATTTGGCTAAGAGAGGCAGCAGTGGTTAGAAAAGAAGGAAAAGGGGGAAAGAGGCTAGGCGAATGTTCTGTAGGGTTCTAAATTTATAAAAGCAATTTTCGTTTCCAGGGAGATACATGATGAGAGAGTTTGGCTTACAAAGCCATTGAGTGAAACTGAAGGAACATATTAGGTGGACTTTGTGTCTGTGCTCTTGTCAGTGCTTGACTTATTGGGACCACTACACATCTAGAAATGAAGATTTGCTGCAACTTGTGGTGCTTCTAATTAAGTCAGACTGTGTTTACAGAGCTGTGTCCAGCACTGTTTTTCTTTGCTTGAATTATGTTAGATCCCTCCTATGAATGACTCTCTGTTAAGTTAGCGTTTTGCTAAGGGACACTCAGTGGGAGTTTTTAAGATTCCTCTCCGTGTACAAAAGGGGATACTTGGTGAAGAATCTAAAATTGGTCTGAATCAGTTAAGAGCTCTGCAGGGGGTTTTTTTGGCCCCCAGAGAATCACATCAAGGACAGTCTACAAAAGAAAGACTCACCCTGTCTGAAAGGAAAACAATGAAAATAGCTTTATTTGGTAAAAATAAAAAACTTCAAGGCTTGTTTTCTCATACATTTCTACTGAAAAAAAACATAAGGTAGTGTCTGTAACCGAAGTTAGGAGAACAGTTGAGCGAGTATTGACAGACACCACAAAAACTGGGTTAAAAGCTAGGTGTTTTAAGGAGATATATTGTTCTTAGAACAAACATTATTGCAGAATGATACAAACTACACTAGGGAAATCAGCTAGAAGGGCAAGTGCTGTCTGAATATGTGGCAGCTTTGAAGAAGTTGGCAGGAGTGTATCTTTTTGGGACAGTCACAGATCAGGCATTGTGGGATAGGAATGTTTATGACGTGAAACTGTCATCTGTAAAGGCTTGCAACGTGCACACAGACACCCATACAAACAAAAGTACTTTAGCATTTGGAAGTTAGAAAAGAATAGTCATATAAAACTTTGTTGTAACAGTAGATATTACATTTTTGAAGTGACAAACAATATACAGGTATTTTGGAAGAAAGCATTTTTTTCCAAGTATCTGTCTGAAGAAAGTGGGGGAGTGGGGAAGCAGCCCCTGAGTCAAATTGTACACGGAAAAGATGCATTTATACTTTAAAAAAATGTTACAAGATACAAGTTTGCTGAAAAAAATCTGCCTTCAGCAGAGACAGTGATGAAATTGTTGGCCTTCCTTCCTCTGGATATGTTCTTTCTGGGAAGATGACCACATAAAAATGAGTGAGGAACAGAGAGCAAAATGTAAGATGAATGGACACAAGGGTGATGTGTAAACAGAAAGGCACGTCTCTCTGGTAGAACGCAGATTAAAAGGAAGAATGGTTAATGGTTTGAATATTAAACTTATTTTAAGTGGTTTATGATTTAAATATAATTGTTTAGTGTAATTTAAAGCTAGCATGTAATAGCTCATCTGCAGGAAGAAATAGTTTAGTGAGAGTCCACAAAATTTTCCTTTTGATCCAAAGCAGAAGGCTTCCAGAACTAGAGACCACTGCTGATATGAAGCATACATGTTCAGGAACTTATCTTGGTATCCTACACATGATAAATCAAAACTCAGAGGTTTTTCTATTGATTATTTATTAACAAGATAAAATAAGGCATCTGAAGGCACACCTCCTCCTGCAAGGAGCAGGAAATTGGACTCGATGATCCTTATGGGTCTCTTCCAAATAGAGATATTCTATGATACAATGATATTTTTTTGATAAATAAAGTAGTTCTCTGACTTCAAAATTTTCAAAAAGCAAATGCAGCAGTATTGGTGATCACTATAGCCACTGTTACATTAAATCAGCTGATTTTCCCAAATCTACAAGTGTTAAAAAGTGAAAATTTCTCAAGGATATCCTGATAGATATCAATGAAATTAGAACTTAACAGGCAAAAATATTATATTGTATTTCTTGGCTTTAATCTACTATCAAAAAATAATAGTATAGGATGGAAAGAAAAATGTGAAAGCAAATGGAAGTGAATATAAGCTGCAAGTTAAAATCTCCAGGAGAAGTAAAGGAAAGCCAAAGGTTTCAATTAAATATCAATTTCCCATGGAATTAAAAGTAGCAAGAATACTTTAAAAATGTTATTAGTAACATGTATAGGTTCACTTCTAGGTTTGTTTGATCAAGTACTGATGTATAAAGACAGGAATGTTCAGCAGATATTTCAGTTATTTATTTGAAATAAAACAGAGAGATGTATCTGTCCCATGTGATGCTGTTGTAATTGGAACTTCACCCTCTGTAGCAAAGGTTTTTGCTGGAATTAAACATTTTTAACTTAACTGGCCAAGACATTTCAAAGTTAGGAACTACCCAGCATATCTCTAAACCATAAATATTGACCATAAAGAAATTAAAAATAGGGCAAATTCTAAGGGACTCAAAGACTGTAAATGATTTGCAAATGTTTCAAAGTCTTAACTAGAAGCTTAACCAGAGAGTTGCTAACAGGACAGAATGGTGTTAAATTTAAGTAAAAAATGGAATAGTTAATTTAAGCCATTACTCACAAAGTAGGTAGAAATTTAATTACAAGAAGAGGCAAAATTATAGTCAATGCCACTCAGCATTACTTTCCAAGAGACAGCAATTGTCATCAAGTTGGATGAGTTTTTTTGTTTGAGCCTTTTAATAGGATTAAAGACTTCAGTGATGAAAACATTCTGCAGGTAACAGGGACTTCTTCCAACCGACTTATTATGAAAAGATATTATGGTTAAAAAGCTTGAGCCCAATGGGGTTAAGAGGCCATACAAATTTGGCTTATAGATAGATGACAGAAATTAGTTGTTTATGCTAGGATACAATGAAGTGACTTTTTCAGTCAGACACAGAATTTCAAATCTGGATCCAGTGTTAACTAACCTCTTAATCAGCAATGTAGATGCCAATATCACGTCTTTCCAGCTTTCATATGAAACAAATGTTGGTGGGATAGTAAATGATGAGGACATCTCACTTTCACAGAGTGATTTGAATGGCTTGTTAAACTGGGTAGGTTTCTATTGTTTAATACACCACAATAAAACATAATATATCAAAGAGTGGAAAAAATGCTCTGGTTGGAGCATTGGATAATTCTGGACAGCAGTAACTCAGAGCTGAAACACAATACTGAGTCAGTCAGAGACAACTGCTGATCCTGCTCTTTCTGCCAGACCTGCCTCCATGGCTCACACATCATTTGATATGAAAATAAAACCAATGCCAGGTAGCAGTGTGGAACTCAATTTCACTCCGTACATAGCACAGGAAAACTGTGAGTAGGATATGTATCCACTCATACTTCAGGAATGGCATAGACAACTGGAGAGACAAAAAGATGAAGAGAATGTAAAAAGGGATTTGGGGGAGGAAATGACAATGACACGTTTTAGAATTCCAGGGTTAAGGCTCCTCAGTTACTTATTTTGTAAATTAAATTGAGTGGAGCAATCCAACATCAAAATATATGGTAGATTTACCATTGGAGTCTTGAAGGCAAGATTGTACACCCTCTTCAGAAACATGAGCACCTACGAGTACTTTCACCCTATGAGCACAGCTCTCTGTGTGAGCTCACTGTGAGAGCTGTGAGGTGCCTCTCTGCAGTGGGTCTGGATTCCGTGGGTCCAGGTTAGCTGTTATTAGATGTGCAACTCCACAAAGAGATAGTAATTTTAACCAGACCTACCCTTAGCTTTCAGCAAGCCGCTGGTAGACATTAAGGCTGTCACTCCTCCCAAAGGCACATCTGGGCTTTTGCTTTCTTCCTACCACATCTCCTGGTTCTCTAACAGCCCCTTTCAGGAGTTTCTGACTAAGCATTAGGTTCATTTTCCCACATCTGGCTAATCAAACTTACAGACAGAGCTCCCTGTGTAAATCCTAACTTACTGGTCTCAGTGCAGAATCCTTGGGCTTTCCAGCTCCCTGTGTCTCACATAGCTGCCAGCTTCCACCGTTCCATGCAATTTTTCTTTATATATAATGTTAGATCTCTGGGCTCAGTGCAGGATTTCTTGTGTAACAATTTGGATTATGGACTGCATAAACAATTTCTTTCACAAGAGGGGTGCTTTCTGGTGAAATTCTGTTCCTTTTCATCCTTACGCTATTTTTCTGTTTCCCTACCTACCAGTCTGACTTCAGCTGCTGCCTTAGAAAATGGATATCCGGGAACTGCACGGCAGTTCTAATTGTGTTTCAAGAAAAGTACAGGTCGATGGACTGTTGTAAAATGTCGTGATATCTTCACTACACTGAAGAGCTGATCTCAAGAAGTTTCAGCTTTAATGTACCCAGTGACTGAAAATGGCTTGGGTTGTAGTGCAGAGATTATGTCATGATGCTGGTCAGAATTCGGGTATCAACATTTGGGGGGTGGAGGGAGCATGTTAGCATTTGGGTTTTGTCTTGAAACTTTTTTGATAGCAACATATATGTCAACTATACTATCCCGTCTCATTCAAATACACACATTCTCACTCTGATGGCAGTTTTGTAAGGGTGTGAAATATATGAATGCATTCATATATGAATATATTTTGCAGTTGAAATGACCGTTTCTTGAATTTGGAGGAAAATACTGTTTGGGGATGGAAAACATTCCAGCCTGATCTACTTCTGTTTTATCTTCTGCAAAACTTCATGTGTGTCTGACTCTGCTTGCTGGAAAAGAGGTTGGTAATTCAGCAGTGCTTCTTTGTGAATCAAAATCTTAATGTTTTACCTTTTCAAAAATCACTTTTTTTCCAAATAAATAAAAAGCTACATGGTATAATATAACTTAATTTGATGATGAAACAAGCTAAAATACTGCATTGTTTTGTTTTTGTTTGGGTCTTATTACATATTGTTGCTTTACATTTCATATTTCACATGGCTGGTGCTTGGCTCTACCTGAGAAACTTTGATACCCTGACTTGCTTTCTATTTCTGCTTTATTTTCCACTAAAATATCAAATGCTTTGAAAATGAATTTGGAGGGAAAATAGCATTTGTTACAGTAATATGTTTCATCATTGTATAGGATATCCTCTGTATCACTACTATTCAGAATGCTGCTGCAATTAATGCAATCATTCTGTAACCTGGCATTTCATAGCCATAATGCTGGCCTTTATGTAGTCTGTCTCCTGTTTTCTATTGTATAAAACTTTTCACTGTGGATCTCAGCATGGTTTCGAAAATGCATCTGTCTTATTCTTTATTTTATCACACAACCTTGAAATAAGAAGTTAATTTCTATCGCAAACTTGACCTTTAATGCTGTTAAGCCTTATCTTTTCTCATACTTTTTCTTTAACCTTCGAAGATACAAAAGACATCTAAAACCCATACAGAGCGTTAAATCCTAAATATTTTCTAAGCAGCTATGATCTACTTGCCACATTAGAGTTGTAAATTAAGGCCTCATGTGTTGCAGGAACCAGCCTTCCATATCACAGTTTTCTCCCCTGAATGAGGCAAGAGTCAGTCAGTAAATATATGTGGTCAACTTCAGATTTGCCTCACTGGGAGTTCACATGTATTTTTAACTGCCTTCAATTGTTAATGTATTCCTCAAATGAGATGCATCACCTTGAAGAATGACTTTTTGCCCTCTGGGAATACGCCAAACAAGTATTTCATTCACTATGATAATCAGTTCTACCTCCAGCAACATATGAAACCCAAATTTAATAGGCACTAGTGATTAGGTTTTAAGACACAGAGTCATCACTGTCCTCTGTAACAATAATAATAATAATATGGAAAAAAAAAACAGGAGAAAAAAAAGCACTGTATTTGCTTTTAGGAATCATTAATAAAAGCAATGTAACTATCAACATTTGGGGAATATCTTTAATAAATATCATGTGTCTTGTTATTAAAGAAAAAATGATAGCAGCATTTGTTTTAATTTAGAAATTTTCTTGAGCATAAACAAAAGCTACTTAAGTTTGCCTATGTGATTTAGTTGTATAACACTGAAAGACAAAACAAGACAAGAAGAAAACAAAAAAAAGGACAGAGGAAATGTATATCATATTCTTGAAAAGCTTGTAATTATAAAATTTAGAGTGAAAGAAAGAATTTAGGGGAGAAAATGAGAAATTCAAGCTTCCTGCACCGTTTTCAGTGTTAAAATTACTCAAGATATTTCTGAAATTAAACTTTTATAGAAAGCAGAAAGGATAGTTATATGACATTACGGAAAAATAAAAAATCAGCCTTTAAATCAGCAGCTTAGGATGTGGACAATAAATGATACAGTGGTTCCACTTTCTTGGAACTAAGAAGCAGAAGAAAATGAAGAAAGATGCCAGTGACAGGGTGAGGATGATGGGAGCAGGCTAGCATTATGAATGATATGTTAAGTGATTGGCTCAGATGGAATCATGGGATTGCTGCCTTTTGCAGATACTGATTTTCATCTATATTGTTTGCTTCTTTCTCAGAAAGGCCTAACATATGCAGAATGTGTGTGCACGCGCATGAGCAATATAGGCAAATACAGATATATATTTATATGATACGTTATATATTCTTATATGTTCAGAAGCCACCTTATCCCTTTTGATGTCCTTACACCTGATCCATTTAGCTAATCAGGATAGCTTACTATGACATAAACCAATAAACTGTGTCTTACGTGAATTAATATCCTCCTGCTTTCTTTATTCATGGAAGAATAAAATTTCTTTTTTCATTTGTCTACTGCACTGAAAAGGAAAATGTTTTAGGGTGGGGTTTTTTGTTTGGTTGGTTTTATACTAATTACTAATTCTGAAAGGTATCCTCTGATCTACTAAACTGCATAAATACAAGAAATAGTATTTCTTCTTAATAACAACGTGTTGTCTAATAGGAAGACATACTGAGGTCCTGTTACATTTTCTTTGATGTGCTTTAAGCTGCATACCGTGCATTCTCTGCTTTCAAACTAACAGGCATTACCAGTATTATTCAGTCTGCTGGCTTCTTTGTGTGAACAAACAGAAAGATAAAATGATGCTTAACACTGATGAGATATATCAGAAACACATGCATGCAATTAAATGTAATACTAATTTTGAAAGGTTGTTTTACTAAGATTACCCTCAGCAGCATTTTTGGCGTCATAAAGATTCCCTAACTCCAAGCTTCATCTCTGAACATTAACTCCTTAGTGCCTTTTTAATTTATTTTGGGTCCTGTATTCTTTGAATATTCTTGCTTTGTGACTGCAACAAATTGAAATGTAAAGGGTCTATGGGAGGGTCACATAGACCTTCACATGTTTTTCTATAAGATTCTGATGTGAGAAAAAAGTCCAATCTCCCTCATTTTCTCAAATATAGCACTTTTTTTGCTGTGCCATTTAGGTACCAATATCATTTGTTTCAAAAACACCTACCATCTAAAGACGTACACAAAGGCATGTAGGCATCTAAATACTAATAGGGATGTGCTCATTTTCCTCTGAATATCTTGTTAGAGGTTATTCATTAAATGTATATGTATGATGGCTACAACAATATTTAGGATACTCTTTCTGGCAAAAAAAAAAAAAAAAAAAAACATGCCAAAGAACCATTCAGTTTAAAGTTTCTTAGCTTAAAACTTTATTCTAGATCAGGTCAGTGGAATTTATGTAACTCATTTCTTGCTGTGATCCTATCATTTCACTGAATATTTAGCAATTGCTTGTGGGGAAAAATAATGAATTCCTTTTTTTCAGAGCAATAAATATTGATAATTAAACTAATGAAGTATTATTATTTTTTCCAGGCTGGACATAGAATTGACCCAGGTGCTCATTATTAAAACTTTTTAATGTATTTTTGCAGAATGAGAAAATGAACATCAGTGAACCAATATAATTAGCATGCCTTCTAAATAGATGATATAGTTATATACTTGTTAGTATTAGGAGATCCTACAAATTTCATTTATCAAGATACAGCCCAGCAGGCATTTTCTAGTGAAAAGGGCGCCTGTGAATCCCCAGTATACCACTCAGATCACCCCCTGAGGGGAAACGCAACTTGCATTCAAATCAAACGTTTTCCTATCAAATGCTCCACTAATGGCTTTCCTATGAGACCCGAGCCTCTCAGTCACCTACTACCTATTTAGACATGTCAAAACAGAATTCGTTGTTTATTTGTATTTCATTGAAGTGAGTCTTTTTTCTCATATTGAATTTGTATCCAAACCCCAGGTTGTCAATACTACTTAGTTAGATCTGCTGTTTGTTGTGTTTTTCTCTGCATGCAATCCAGGGGAAAAATTAGTGTCACTCATGCCAGTTTCAACCCTCCTATAAATCCTTAAGCAGTGTATTAAATAATTTTATAAAGTAACTAACATACATTGAAGGATCTTGAAAACAGTTCTCACATGGAAAGCTGTTTTATCAGATGCAGTGATGCTTTTGCTATGCTAAGGTTTGCCTAGAAAAAAGCTAGAAAAATTTCCAGTGTAAGGAAAAAAGAAGGGGTGGGGGGAGGGAGAGGGGGAGGGGAAGCCATTGTTTTTAATATTTCTCCTAAATTAGAGTAAGTTTAATTGCCTCACTTAAATATAGCTCAACTAGTCAGTAGACATACGTGACTGTTGTGATTTTTGTAAAAATTATTTAAATTAATTCTGTTGGCAGTCTCTAAGTTAGTTTACTTGTGCTTAAGCCCAAATCTGTGCATTAAACATTCCATAAAAACAAGAACTAAGTGTTATGTTTGATATGCACTTCAAAAGCCTAAAAGGCCAAAGAAAGCCCTTCCTTAATTATTGAAGAAGTGTCTGTAAAGGAAACATGAGCAAATAGCATTCATGCTTTCATCCCCAGTAACCTTTTATTGTCCTTTTCTTCAGATGGCCAAGTCAGTATATTTAATAAAGGGAGCAGCAACCATCAAAGAAGGCAGGGGTCTAATAAATGGTCCTGATTAAAGGCCCTGACAGGGTATGAACTTTGCATAAATTTTCCTATGGTGTCAGGCTAGGATCCTGATTGAAAACCCATTAACATAATCACACATTTAGAGGAAATGCTGTAATGTATCAAAAACATTTCCCTTAGTGTAATAATTTTAAGGACATTAAAATGCAAATGATAATAAGGAGCTGTGTTTTAGTGATGTTCTGAAAGCCTGATTATTCAAATATTTAGTATGAAATATGGTAGCTCCTTTAACTAATGCATCTACATGATTTCAAAGATTTAATCTATATTTGTACTTGAAAGACTTTTATACCACTACTGAATATTTCCTGTTAATTTAGACTTGCAAAATCCAGCAAGAAATTTAGTTTAAATTATAGTGCTAAGTGCTGAGACCTTTTAGCCTGGTTTAAAAAAAAAATAAATCTGTGTTGAAACCAGGACACCAGCCATGCTTTTTCATTAAGTACTGAATTGGAAAAGTCCATGTTTTGGTATGGTTTGGCTTATACAAATAGTTTGAAGAATTCAAATCATACTTTTCTCTGTTTCTATTAAAATCTATGCTTAAAACAGATGGGCCATTCAATCACAGCAGTGATATTCTGTAGTGCTAATTTTTAACAATAAAAGAAACACTATCCTCCCACACACAAATAGCCATAATTATGTAAAGAATGACTGCTTCAGACTGATGACTTTCAATATGCTTGAGTCTAGCATACTGGTATAAGAGGCCAGAAAGGTCAACAGTAATTCATAACTGCTATAAAATTGTGTAGCATCCTAGGGCTTCTGGAGGATGCTGACATTATCATGCTTCTTCTGCTGGTTTGTATATGTAAATTTGTGATAGGAAGTGCACTGCTTTGCCGTATCGCATGCAGAGCATCAATCAGGCAGTAGAATACATCAGAGTATTTTCATTATGCCTAGTTATTTACTGCATCAGAAGAAATTACCCTGGCAAGCCAAGCGGCCTTCTCTGGATAGCATGATATGACCAACCAGATTTCAGCTCAGAAGTCTTGTAAACATTACAGGATTAATCTCACAATCACAATCATCAATCTTTCCTAGTCCTGCCTGGGTGCAACTGTGGAGATTGGTAACCAGGCAATGTAGATTTAAATTTAACCCTGAGCATCAAGAGCTATATGTCAGATCTGTGCATCATATTACAAACACCTATATTTTTACTCTAGCTTTAGTACAAAATGATGAAAACATAAAATTTTTCCACTTCAAATTCATGTCTAATTTTTCATTCCCATTTTTGATGCATTACAAGGAAATGAGAAATATTCTGAAAAAGATACATTTCATAATACCAGACTCTAATGCTAAAATGATGCACTGTGATGCCTAGATCTAATGCATGTATTAGAGACAACTGACACTGCAGTAAAATGTGGAGTAGTAATTCAGGTTCAGGACCAGACTTGGGCTCCCTGGCACTGAGCCATTAGAGGTTAGGGCACTGTAGGGGTAATGTACTTAGCCTCTAACAAATGGAGCATTAAATACATCACGCTGACTCATAGGTAGCACTGGCACCAGTTTCTGAAACGACTGCTTGCTTGCCATCCTGCCAAAGGAGAGAAGGATTCTGGGACATCTAGGTGCTCTGTATAAAAATGAGACGCTGGGAAATGTGAGCAGCCTATATGAATGTTTCATCATTGTGTGTTTAACTATGTGCAGTGTATAACCTAGCCTACTGAGATAATGCAGAAGATAACATGTATTCTTCTTCCTTCTTTTTTTTTTTTTGAAAGTCAGATGAAAATAGCAGTGATAGTGATCATTTTTCAGTAGTCAAGAAACAATAAATATATAATGAGCGGATCACATATAGAGATTCTGTGGCAGTTTAATTTGAATTCAAATCTTTATTTTTATTCCTGCTCTAAATACTTTTTGCTGCATGTACCCTAAACATTTTTCTGCCTTTCTATCTCTCTATCTCCTTCTGTGTTTCTCTCTCATTCCATCGCTGTCTCTTTTTCTCTTTTTCTCTCTTTCTCATGTATATAGTTGTTCTGTTTTATAGAATGCCAATAAAAATTGTTAATGAGCTTGGGCTTACTTTTATGCTTTACAGAAATATTAATTTCCACGGGTTTGTGCCTTTCTCTTTATTTAATCAGAACTGCAGGCACTTTACTGCTCTATATGAATGCATTCCCTCTGTAATAGTTTCCTGTTTAGCAAGAGTGCTAGCCTCTGCCTACTAAATAATTCCTGTATAATATGCAGTGATCATACTCATTTGGTCTTCAGTGATGAAAACTCTGCAACACAGTGCTTAGCTGATGCACAGATGTGAAACTGCTGATTTCAGAGATGCTTCCTGATTTATGCCGGCTGAAGGTCTCATTTAAAGCGTGCTTTCCTTCTACAAATGTGGAAACTGAACAGTTAAATGCGGAGAAGATGGGTGTATTGCAGTGCTTACTCCATTTTTTCGGTCCACAATTCTCCTCCCCTAAATTGATTTTTTATCTCTCTCACCATTTTTAAATAACTAATAGCCTGATATACTTTTGTGACTATGTCTAGTCATATGCTGTTTCCTTCATAGGCCCAGTTAAACCCACAATACATAAGTCTTCCAGTGCAGATAAGACAAATGTGTACCACTTCAGACAGATGAGCTTGTTGCATGTGGGGGTGTGAGGGGTGTGAAACATACCTGTTTGCAGACAGGCTCTTTAGGAGGCAAAAAGCACATTTATACAATGAGCCAGCAGTATGATTCCTCGTTCTCTGCAACTTGTTATCATAGCAAGATTAGGCATTTCTTTGACCACAGGCTTTTAGAAATTTTTTGGATGAGCAGGAAGAGATGCAAATAATACAAAAAAACTAGCCTGACCTAGCTCCTTTGTGAAGGACACAGCTTGTGCCTCTCGTGCCTAGAACATCCACAGTCTCTGGGCAGCCATAGTGCTGTCCTTTGGGCCCACCTGTGCCACAGCAAATGCAATCTCCTCTCCTCCTGCTGGTACATCGTTAGGTTGGCTGTACTGGAAGTGGTTAGCAAGTACACATGGAAGCCTAAGAGTCCTGACTCTGAGCAGCTATGGGCTTTATAGACTTGAACCACAGTCTGCATGTCATGAAATGACAGTATCTTCACTCTCCTTGAAAAAACTCTGCAAAGCAAAAAAAGCTCCATTCTCTCTTCCCACCTTTAAAGGATCCCATTAAAAGAAGAGATTAATTTTCTTATTCAGTGCTAGAAGACAGTGATTATTATTTTTTTTCTCTTTTAATATTAACTGATGACATGGAATGAGAAGCTGATGTATTGTAAACTATCACAGAAAGAAAAACAGGCTAAAAATTCCACTCTTTGCTAAGGGTGAATCCACAGTATGACATAAGGCAGCTCACTAGATTCTAAACTTGAAGGAAATTTGCCCTAGAGAGTGCTGCAATACACATCATCTTATTAATTGAGAGACCTATTAGTGACAGGCCACAAACCCACTCATAAATTTATAAAGAGTACAGGACTGAACAGAATTGTTCAATTCCAGAAATTACTCCTGTGTTTGGTGAATTATGAAATATAAGTTTTGAACATCTTGTACTGGATACACCTAGGAAATTCTGAACTGGCAATGTTTTATCGGCCAGGCAGATTTTTCAGTGTGTGCCTTCTTGTGAGGACCAGCAGCTCTAGAAGAGGCAAAACAAGCATTCTGTCTGGAGGCCCTCTGACATGCCTGAGCACTTCTAGCAGCTGCTGCCCCCAGAGAAAAATACCAACAAATGATGCGAAGCGTTAGGAGCCAAGAGTCTAACTGGCGTTCTGAGGACACTGCTCAACACCTGGGAGGACTCAGGGAGTGAGGAGATGTCATGAGCAAAATATATTTCCAT
Organism: Platyrinchus mystaceus; assembly: GCA_035041135.1. NCBI lineage: Eukaryota > Metazoa > Chordata > Aves > Passeriformes > Tyrannidae > Platyrinchus > Platyrinchus mystaceus. Next base: position 121,795,090 of record JAWWLV010000088.1, read on the forward strand.
GACTTCTGTCTTCCAGTCTTCCCATTTCCATTCACAGTGGCAGAACCACTGGCACACTCAGTGAACGTTTATCAGATGTGGCTGCAGGAGTTATTGTTCCACCTCTAAGGAACAGCAATGTAAGAGGATGCTCTCCAAAGCTAAACGGTTTGGCTACCGATGACACTACCTACATGATGTCCCATTAAAAAAGATATATGAGATCACTTTAACCATTCACAGTTTTGCAAGGCTTAAATTCTGCTTGTCTATACAAGAAGTTAGTATGCAGTAAGCAAGGGAGTGAATTAATAGAGCACTAACTACAGCACCTCACAGGACTGGGTTCTTTCTTTATATGCTGTTTAGATAATAAGTTCTTTAAGGAAAGTACTCTGTCTTCATTTCTGTCTAAATAAGTACCTTTTTGTATGGATATTCCTAGCATGTATTGTTTGGTGCTACCCACTCTACTTCCCACTAAAGACTGTCCCTCTGCAGTGTAGCCAGAGTATCATAAATTCACATTAATGCTTATTAGTATCTTCCTCCTCCATCTAGACAACCCCAACCAAATGGTGGCAGAGCCTAAAGCAGGACCTGAAAGACATTCCTTTATACACAAGCCCGAGGCTATCTCCCTAGCTATTGCCCCAGCTAATCTCAAACTCAGTGGAGTTAACCTGGTCTTGTGGGAGCAGTGATTCTTAAACAGCAATGAAAAGCAAAAAAAAAAATCCTTAAAAAAGGGGCATCAGTCTTAATGACTTACATCTAATTAATGAAATCTAGGACTCACTACTTCTCCTTTCAGCAACAGCATCCTATACTATTAATGAAATCTAGCAACAGCATCCTATACTCTTTTGAAAGACTCCCCAAAATTATTCTTAGCTTTGTTCCTCTGAACTCTTACTCCTCTTAATAGTTTGTCTTTGTCTTATCCCTTGTATCAAACACGATCCCACACTAACCTTTCACCACCTCAGGATAAGTTTAGGATACTCTAGGAATCTGACCTAGGCTGTTATATAGTACCTATCACTGTAGTATGTATGAGCTCAACATCTCCCAGGACCAGGTTCTTTGTTTATATGCTGGTTAGGTTATAAGGTCTTAGAGAAAAATACTCTGGTTTGTCCCCTGCTTTAACATCCTAGCCCACTGTTTGCCCTACACAAATAAACTGTAATAGTATTTGGATGAACCTCAAAAAAATGTTTAGCCATTTTACCTATTCTTCAGTTTATAATATTGGAGTCACGTAATGTGATAGTGTTAGCTGCAGTTTGGGGTTGTCTATCATCTGTAGGAAAAAAAATAAATAAAGACCTTCACCATATTGGGCAGAAACTAGAAGTGTGCATGCATTCTGCTTCACATATATCTGTCAGCAGTCTTGGAGCTAGGGCCAGAATATAGACGGAGCACTCCACCCCGCTAACAACCAGGTTTGTGGTAATGACAGACTAGCAAATATTTTATGATTCCACTGGAGCCTTATCCCTGAATCTCTGTGTTTGTGAAACTCAGATGTAGAGTAGCATGGAGAAAGCCACATCACTTGATGAGACAGAAAGCGCCTGCTAGTTTGTGTAGAGATTACACCACTGAATATCTTTCATGGTCATTTCAGACTACCAACCACTGCTTATGCTCTGATGAATGTGTCCATGCTTAGTGTCTCTGACACTGCTGGGATAAGCTAGAATAAAACTAGGCAGACCAGACAAAAAACAGCCAGTGGACAAGCCTACTATACTATTATAATGTAATAGAATTGATCTTTTTTTGTGCCCTCAGTTTCAAAATTCTTTACTTTGAACACGAGAAACTAGGTAAAATGTGAATCCTATGATCAGGTAATTCCTAGCTTTGCTCAAAATTTATATGACTTAGTGCTGCAAAAATACTAAATACATGCAAAAATACTAAAATTAAGGTTCTAACTTCTCTTAGCTGATACCCTACTCTCTTTTCCTCAGTCTTCTTCCACTTCTTTCTTTGTTTATTTTAAAGAAAACATTTGGTAGATCAGCTTTCAGTAGCCAAAAAAAAACATGTCTGTAACTCTCACACTCAAAGGTTAATTATGGATGTCTACAAAAAGTTTCTGCCCTCATCTGTATTTAAGTTTTATGTGTTTTGGAGGCATATACATTTTTCTCCTTTTTTTTCTCCTCATTTTGCCTCTTTCTTTTTTTTCACTTCTTGTCACTCCTCTTGAAGCTGCACTATTATGGGAAGATTTGCTTGTGAGATGATGTGATTTGCATTACATCTTGAAGTATGCTAAATTTTCCTTCCAGGGGCAGAACCCTAACACATGAAACACTTGTAAGCATTTGAACAGGGGTTCCATACACTTTATCATTTTCAATAAGCGGCGTTGCATGGTGGATCTTGGCTAAAAGCCAATATCTAATATTCCCTTAAATATAAGGACCAGGAAGTTGATTTGTATCTGGATAATAAATGCAGAAATCCATTAGAGTGCGCAGATTTCCATTATGATCTCTTGGCAGGTTTTCCTGCTTAAGAGGTGGGCTGCTGAGTACTGCACAAGATGAAACTTCTGTGGAGCCCTTAGCCCTAAGTTAGGAACATGGAGATGATAAAAGCATGAATCACAGTTTCCAGATCTTCTTTTGACAGCAGAAGGCACAGCCTCTTGGGAAAGTGGAAGTACAACCATTTCTTACCACAATTATCTCTATAGTCAGGACTATCAGTGAATCCAATATAGCCTCAAGATTGTTCTACATTATCATCTAGTGGGGGCATATCCTCTGTTGAAGCTACAGTCAACATTACTGATTGCTCCTTTCAGTGTTTTGCATTCGCTTACTTTTTCCTTTAGAAGGTTGCTTTAAAAATTTAAGTGTCTTGTTCAGCTATCAGTGGCCTTTTAGCTACTCATATCCTTGCATCAATTTAAACTTTTCTCATAATTTTATGTTCCCTCTTTTGGATGATAACATTGATTTTAGAGGCTAAAATGGAGGTGGAGCTGGTGAGAGTTCAGCAAAATTGTGGCATTGCAATTATCTCCAGGGATCTCTGAAAAGGAGGAGTGAGATTAATCCATACAAGGCTCCATATAGATAACCTATAGATTGACAACTATATTGAAATCAGCTGAGGTTTACTTAAAAATGGTTCTACGCCACCTCAGGTATTTCTTAATCTGGTCACTGGAGGCCCGCCATCACCTACACCCCAGCAGTCTGAATTGCCTGCTGATGATATCTCCAATATGATATCTCCAATATGTTGGTATAAGTCATATCTTTGCATGAAAATGTTCTCATTGACCAGACAAGAAAAAGATTTTAGAGAGTATTTGACAGCAGGTGAGATCACTTTGGTCAAGTGTTTAGTGTCCTGAAAGATCTATTGCACATTATGATGGTTGGGAGATTACTTTCTTTGAACCAGCATTTATGTTTCCGGTCATTAAAGTAGCCAGTTGCACTTTGCTAGCTTTTACTAGCTATTAGGGTCAAGAATTTGCCTAATAAATCATAATAACATATGTGAAGACATTTTTTAAAGCTCTGAGAGTATACAACACATTATTGGCCATGTATATGTAGACTCCACCTTTTTTAATTGAGTATTTGAATTGTGCTTATGCATTTTTCAAAATAAAGTCCTGGGTGCTCAAGACATTAAGGAAGAGACCTGCACAGATTTTTTTATATATATAGTCTGAAGGCAGATAAGATTCATTTTTCAGCTCTCTGAGCTTGCACAAAAATTTTATATTTGTTTTTGTGATTGAGACCCATGCATGCGTACAGGCATATACCAAGAAAGAGAAGAAGCAATTTATGTCTAGCTTTTCCAACCTCTTGAAGGAAGGAAGCCTTGAATTGGTTTTATTCCCCTTGGTCCTGTGCATTTAGAAATGAAAGACTGTGCTGACCACAGGACAGTAAAGAATGTTCTATGATCATGTGGTGTTATGCTGTGGTTTCCTCACGATGAGGAAAATTTTCATAAAAGACACTACATGATTGATTTGTCCATCTAAAATGGCATCAACCATTTGGAACTGAGTCAAAAATCTCATCTTATAGAATATATGTATTGCTGTAAATGATTTTTAGGTGTGTAAATACAGTGTGTGTGTGTGTGTGTTCGCACATTATGTTTGAGTTCAGACCTTATTCTTCCATTCTACCCAGAGCTATCATAATCAGCATGGAAAGGTTAAGGCACATGCTTCCTTTTGTCAATCCCTGTACATTTATTTACATGTGTGTTTATTTAAATATGTACACTATGCAAAATTGAAGAATTTTAATTAGTTATCAATAAAATGCTGTTCTTCCTTCTCTTTGAAAAAGAAGATTACAAAGATCAACAGGACTATTCACTGTGGTTCTTTGTGCTGCTGTCTGCCTTAAAAAACTTCATGAATTTTTAGGATAAAAACAACTGATCTCCAAAATGTGGGATTTTTACAAAACACATATCAAGGAAGAGAATTTAAATTAATGGTTCTGGATCTTCTCTGCCTCTGCTGTTAAATAATTAACATTTATTTGATTGAAGCAATATCTGATGTTATTTGATTGCTTCCCTTTAACAAGGTCTACAGGAAATATATGCATACAATATGTATATATGTATGTATATGTTTCTTTCTTTGGAATGGTCCTGCTTTAATACTTTTATTAACTCCTACACGTAAAATATCGAAGGTTTATAATTCCTGAGATGATATACTGTAAATGTAGCCACAGTTTTAGTCTCTACTAGACGGACTTTTTTCTTTTATATCAGTATATAATAATTTGATTACTTGAGCTCTGACTTTGTTCTTCTATTCACTGCCACCCAAAATCTTTCACCTATCAGGACCACTGTGAAAAGGCTACAGCTTAGGCATCCTGTTGATGCTCCATGCAGATATAAAAAGAAGGAAAAAATAGTCAGAGGAACTACTTCAGCCTGGAGATATGAGTATTAGTCTCGGAGCAGTCTGGTTTAAGGTGATTTCTTCTTCTTCCTTTCCCCTTTCTTTTCCCTTTCCTTTTCCCTTTCCCTTTCCCTTTCCCTTTCCCTTTCCCTTTCCCTTTCCCTTTCCCTTTCCCTTTCCCTTTCCCTTTCCCCTCCCTTCCCTTTCCCCTCCCTTCCCTTGCCTGCCCTTCCCTGCCCTGCCCTTCCCTTCCCTGCCCTTCCCTGCCCTTCCCTTCTCCTTTATCTTTTTTTCTTTTCTTTTTTTTTTTCTTTTTTTTTTTTTTTTTTAATTTTAATCAATATTTTACTGTATTTCTATTTTTTTCCCCTCAGGGCTGGAACCTTGCAGTCATACTACACTTCACACAGTAGGACCTTGATCCTGACCAGGACCTCTGAGTGCTACCATTATACAAATAATAATAAAATGAAGCAGAACAAAACAGGAGCCCTATGGGCTGGTTTCTAATGCTCCTATCTCTTCTTCATCAAAATTAAACCAATTGAAAGATAATACTGAGCAGAGGATTTTTTTTTATTTTGACTGATTGTACATTTTCATAACACACACATCATGAATTGAGTGGATGACTCATTTTCAAAAAGAAATGATAACACTGGATTCACTTGGTTTTACTAGGCAGGCTGCTAAGCATACATTGTTTGGTGGCATCCTATTCTTCTGGAAAAATAGTAATTTTTAAAGGGATTTATGCTATGACAAAACACTTTTTAATTGTTATATTGTATTATTTTAACAATTGTAATAAATAAAACAAATCCACAAAAAAAAAAGCTTAATATCACAAAAAATAGATTGAGCCAAATTTATGAAATTTACAGATTACCTAAAATGCTAGGAGTTAATTACAGTCTGCTTTCCCTGGCATGTCAGCTTGATTAAATTTGGAGTTCCAAGATGAATTGGCCCAAATTCATTAGTGTTCCCCGGGTGCATATGTTGGTCAAGGTCAAGCGAAGCACATTGACTGTAGTGTTAGGCAGGAGGGGGAAGGGTTTCTAAAGAAGGTGGACTCTTAAAAGGTCTGGGGTTGCAGCAAGAAACTTTGATACTTTTTAACTTAATAAATCTTGACAGCCTAATCATGGCTAAGCCTTTGCAGTGTTATTGGTACAGATGGCAAAGCTAGACATATTTAAAGAGATCTCAGCAGCTAGTGGCAGGAGAGCATTGAATCCAAATGCACTGTTGGGCTCTCAGAGAAAGTGCAAGAAGGGAGGATAAAAAGCTACACAGCATTTCCATCTCTTGACATCTCCAACAGCCTCAGATACAAAATATGATAAGGCTCCTGCTGAGCTAATAAGCCCAACAAATGTCTGTGTCCATGAAGTAGATGAAGTGGGATCAAGTAGTTGGGGGCTGCTGTATGAAAATAAGCCAGCACCCAGGGTATAATGGCACTGTAGAAAGCTGCAAGGTCAGGCTGATGACAGAAACACTGGATAAGTAGAGACCCCATCAGTAAAACAGGTTTGTCTGCTGGATCTGAGCCACATAACTATTAAAAAAAAAAAACCAAAAAAAAAAAAACCAAAAAAAACCCACCTACATTTTAGAAAACTCTAGTAAATAAAAGAACAGTGTTTGGTTTGTTGTCTGAAAAACTGCAACTCTTTCCTACTTATTGCCATATAGATTGTGGATTAATAGTTTCTCTGCAAAATACTACATCGAAACAGACCTGAAAAGAGCATTTGACTGGAAACTAAAGGAGATTTTTAAAGAAAAATGCCAGATGAATCACAGATTTTTTTTAATATTACAGAGTTTTTCTCTTAATTTCATGTACCTCCAATATATCTCTATTCATCTGGCTCTTTAATAGAGCTCTGTGAGTTCCAACAGAATAATTTGAGCTGAAATCATGTTGGATATACAAGAATGATAAAAGCAACTCCTTTCATTTGCCAAAAAAAAACAACCAACCAAACAAACAAAAAAACAACCCACTCATCTTGCTGAAATAGCATTAAAATAATAATTAGACAGTGCTTGGAATTTCTAGAACAGGTCAAGATGTTACATTAGTTCTTAAAGCTTTATATTCACTTAGTGCTACTTGTAAAGGTGTGTTTGGAAGGTACAGAACCTTCTAAATACCATGCGCATTTGTCTGTCACATTTTGAAGATAGTGTAAAAGAATCTGACAGGATGCCACAAAGGTCATACCTATAATTGCCTTTAACTGTGTGACGTTTTAAATTTATGCAAACATAATTATTGCTAAATTCTAGTGTGCTGTACATGTGCTACTAAAGCCAAAACAAGGCAAATCTGGTCCTGCGAGTAACAACAGCATTAGGAAAATAAATCAGTAGTGATAGATGATGAATATTTATGATTGTTTCTCTCCTACCATTTTAATCATTTACAGATATTTTCAGTTTTCATCTAGTAGAAGTACAACTGAACACAGTGCCTCCCCTGGAGTCTTAAAGAGGATGCATAATAATGTGGCAACCAGGCTCCTTCCCCCGACTCAGGGTTGGGTCGTATATCATATTTTCAGGCGTGCATTGGGATGCAGAGCCGTGTCGCTCAGCAGGAGCTCCAGGAGGCACGGTGCCTCAGGCAGGCACATTGTCTCCTGGAGCTCTGTGGCAGCCTTGGAGAAGTGCATTGGCTGTTCCAGCCTTTGAGGTTGCAGCGTGTTGCTCCTGCCTACCCCCAGCCAGATCTGCTGCGCAGGGCTGAGGGGATGGAGAGGTGACCCGGTCCCCTCCCGGGCCTGCTCCCACTGAGGAGGGGGTCTGTGGCAGAAGCTCATACAGTGTGAGCAAGGGCTGCTATTCTTTTTGATCCTTCTGTGATGGTGCAAAGTGGAGGGGTATGTCCCTCTTCTCCGAGGCTTTTTATTTGGATTAGGTTTGTAGATGGCTGCCACTCACTTTAACAGCTCATGTCTCCCTCCCCTCCCTTCCCTTCCCTTCCATCCTGAATGCACATGACTGTATTTCTTCAGCCCTGACAAGCATCCCAGTCTATTTATTCCCATTTATCACACAAACATCTCTGCACCTTTTTATTGTACAACTCCTTCCAATCAGCAAAAAGCCCAGAAGCAATAATATATTTAAAGTACCCTGTCAGAGCATTTTCACTGCCTAATGGCTAAGAAAAAAAAAGCCTAAGACCTAAGGAACAGAGGAGTAGGAAAAGACTGAATATCCTCTGTAACGTCATCCAGATCATGTTGGGTCCTACGCACAAACAGGGCACTAGAAACAAAATAGTATATAAAACATAATGCCTGGCATCAGGAGAGAGACTTAGAGCTCCACCCCATGTATTCACCCTAACAGACCATTGTAAACATCTAGTTCTGCCTTATATGGGTCAGAAAACACACTGACTTCATGTCCTCCTGACTGCTCTCATAATGCACGGAAAGCTGTAAGAAGAAGCCAGCATTGAGTGGGATGTAAAACTGTGTGTATACAAGTGACACAACTTTGCACCTGAGTTTAAAAGTGGGACCTTATGCAATGGGAACGGTAAAGTGACCCCAGATGCTGGGCTTTCAGGGTGAGAGCGATATAGAAGTTAATACAATACCAATTATCAAATACCAATTACCAAATAACTGAGCACTGCCAGTTTACGTTGTTCAGAGAAGCAGATTCATTTCACCTTTTGAGCCAAACCAGAGAATGGAATGCAGTGGATAACAGTGTTAAAACTAGTATGTGAGATAGAGGATCGATGTTTAGCTGCCTTGTGTGTTATCTGATCCATCACAAAACTGTACAAATGGCAGGTGAGCTGGAAAGAAGGAAGGGCCAAGTTCTGGCTTAGCAGCAAAATCTGAAAAGGACAGAGAACAAAAGCAGAAAGACAAGGGCTACTTTGCGAGACAATTCTTTTGCTTGGTTGAAAATATTGTTACTAGTGCATTCCAGTTACTTAAATCCGCCTGGATTTTTGCTGCTGCCAGTGGCTGTTCGTGTAAGTTGAAATGGATCTGTATATCACATTGAGAAGCCATGGCTGCTCTTTCAGTTCATTCATTCCAAGTTCTTTTCATTCATTCCAAGTTTGGTGCATTTCTTAAAGATTCACAGGGCTGAACTGTATCAATTCAGACAGCAGCACACAGGTTTATCACATCTCAGAACTGATCCACTTCATCCCAGTGGTAATGTTAGCTTTTTTTCCTAAGGAAGAGATGATCATGAGGAACTGAAAAGAGGGGGAAGTGTGTTATTAAAAGTTCTTAATTCATGATTTTTTTAGAAATTATGTTTTTAATGGAGAAGGGAAATCCCACTTCATTCTTGTCTTTTATTAGTATTTGAAAAACAAAAAAAAAAGTGAGCCAATTGACTTCAACACAAACCCAGTAGCTGTGGTTTCTCACCTGTGTCACAGTAGAAATTTAAACTTGAAAAAAATCTGAGAAAGAATAATTTTAGGAATGATTTTTGATCGTCTGTGACAGTGAATGTCAATGGCGATTCTACCCATGTAGTATGTTTTTGTGGAATAAGGAGAACTGTATTTTTTAAGAATGACCTGGAGATACTTAGTATTTAAAATAGGAAAAGACATATTTAGCAGCTGACAGTGACACCTAAGGAACAGTGGTGGATAATTTCCTAAAATACTGGAAGATTTTAGGAAAAAAAATTGAGACAGGTGGGCCTCCATGTTATAGAATTCTTCGTAAAACTTGTTAATGCATAGATACAAGTATTCCATTAATAACATCATATCTTTACATAACTAGTATTATTGGGTGTACTTTTGTATAAATAATTTGCCACTTAACCTTCCTTCATCTTTTAAACAGCAGTTATGTAAGTTGTAAAATGAAGTCACTCCTTGACTTTTTAAGAATATTGCTGAATTATTTTAATATGATTCTGAAGAAACTCCTAGAATCATACTGACAATAATACTTTAGTTTTTCTAATCCTTTCATGCTGCAGAGATTTAGGCAGACTAAAACAATCACTTGAGCTAAAAAATTAAAGGTCAGCAGACCTGATGTCCCAGGGTGGGCAGCATCCTCAGTGCAACCAGTGACCAAAGGCAGGCTCTGTTTATTAGTGTGCATCACCTAGCCAAATAAGTAAAACATGTGTGGGAAGAAGGAGAATATACAGTCATCTGGCAAGTGAAGAAATCAGTTGAGGATTCCCAGTGTGCTATTCAATCCCATTGAAAATGCTCCAGGAGGATAAAACCCCTCTTTGTCTCATATTCATACACTAGTATACCTTGTCTGCTGTAATGAAAACTTGGGGCTGAGGAAGATGATGTCTTGCATGTGAGTGACCCACCTCACGGCAGTGTGACACCTGAGAATGGCACCACTGTGCAACAAGTGCAATAAAGGAATGCCACTGACTGTCTCAAATGTGGGCAAATGCATTAGAAGAATAAAAATGCAGTAAGCATTTTTCCCTGATGTCAATTCATTGCAAAATTTTCAGTTAGGATAAAATCTTTAAGTTTAATTTTCTAACTGAATGTCTCTTTTGAAGAATGTAAATGCCTCTTGCATACATCTAGTGTAATATGTCATAATAAAAAGAATTGGCTGATTCCAAAGAGAATATGATTTTAAAAAATCAGTAATACACTACAAGCTTAACTAAAAGAGTCGGAAAAACAACTAATATACATCCATTTAAGATGATTAATTTGAGTAACTGTAGAAATGGATGAGTGTAAATGAAAACACAGAAGAGAATTTTGCTATCATCTCAAATACTTCATCAAGCTATTAATTTAAAAGTACATAGATTTTGAAATGAAAAATAACATAGAATAGATTATATTATACAATTAATTTAACATAATGGATAGCTTAAATATATAAAATATTAATCTCACTAGTATAATTCACATAGATGTATACACAGTATAACTACCAATTTATATTTAAATCTAAAATATGAAGTGCACAGAGTATTTTGACTGAATATTTTTTTTCCATCACATCACAGTAAATATTTCCAGTCCTTTTCCTTTATTTTTATTTCCAGTCCTTTTCCTTTATTTTTTTTTTCTCCTTGCAAGAAGTCTGTCTCTCACTGAACAAAGGAAATGATAGATGTGAGCTTCTGTGATTGCTGAGAAGGCAGACACAGTAATGACACTCAGAAAATTCTCTTCAGTTCAGAAATCATATCTAGTACATTAGATACATTCAGGTTTCCAGAGCACTATGTCCAAAATTCCAGTTTTCCCTAGGATCTTGGTTTGTTGTTAAAGTAAATTAAGTAAAACTCACCAAATGAGCACTTTTCTATCTAAAACATATGTCATACAGGATAACATTGAATTTCTAGCTTTTTTCTTTAATTATTTTAAATTGTTGGTTTTGAGGTAGAACAGACATACAAAGCATCAGGTAAGAATTGTATGTCTTTGTTACTAATGCAGTATGTAGGAGGCAATACATACTAGCACCTGAATGCCTAAGAAATACAGATTTTGAAGGTTAATTGACTCGCTGACACCAGAGACTGAATTTGTCCCAAACTTTTTATAAATACAGAGACTTTTCTACAGATAAATGTGTGAATCTGTATGTCTGTGACCTAATTCTGACTTTCCTCCACCTTCAGCTCAGAGAAAAGCCACTCTGAATGAGTTGGGACAAAAATTCAGCAGGGGAGAGACCTGGCAGTGAAGAACAGATATTCTTGCAAAGTGAGGTGCATTCTTTATTTCTTTGGTTAAGCCGTCCATAGATATTTCTGGTTCCAGACAAAATTTGAAATGGAGGTGAAAAATGTGACTTGAATAATTTCTCCTAACATTTGCAAGAAATAAAGGGACTATGTTTTTGTGTACCAAAATCCACCAAAAAAACACCCATTTGTCCACTGAAATTCAAAATTTGCCAAAGATGTTGAAAACATTTTAATCATTCCTTGCTAGAAAAGTGTAATTTAAGTTTATAGTACTGGGACTCTGATCAGCATGGTCAGTGAATACTCATCAGCCTGTAGTGGGTAGCAGGAATCACGTGTCCCAGGATCTTACTTCCCCAAATTCACTGCTCCAGCCAGTACCCCTTTTTCTGTTCAGTCGCACCTTTTTCTCAAATGTCTTTGCTCGTTGTATTCATCTGCAGTGAGTAGAAACAATGCTTTTGAAAGGGTCTTACTAAACAAAACAACCACATATATTCCATAATTTCTTAAACAATGTCCAGACCTTGACTTATGGAATTAATTTATTTTTCTTTACCTTTGGCTTAAGGTTATGATTTTTTATAATATTTACTAATGTGCTAACTGTTGGATATTTTGGGCTTCTATGTATCACAATACAAAGGCCACACTGACTTCAGTAAAAACAATTTTGAATTTTGGGAAAAAATCTATCCTGTAGTTGATATTAATTACTTCATAGCATCATAGAATGGTTTAGGCTGGAAAGGACCTTAGAAATCAGCTAGGTCCAACACCCTTTCTATGGGCAAGGACTATTCCCATTAAACCAGGCTGCTCAGTGCCCCATCCAACCTAGCCTTAGACACTTCCAGAGATGGGGCATCCACAGCTTCTCTGGGCACCCTGTTCCAGTGCTTCACCACCCTCACAGTATAGAACCTCTTTATAGTATCTCATCCAAACCTACCTTCTTTCAGTTTAAAATTCTTGTCCAACTGTGGCTTTCCTCTAGGCCTCCTTTACATACCATAAGGCTGCTGTAAGGTCTCCCTGGAGCCTTTTCTTCTCCAGGCTGAACAGCACCAATGCTCCCAGCCTGTCTTCAAAGGAGGTGCTCCAGCCTTCTGATCATCTTTGTGGTCCTCCTCTGGACTCACTCCAAAAGGTCCATGTCCTTCTTGTGCTGGGGACCCCAGAGCTGCAAATTGTACTCCAGGTGGAGTGTCATGAAGGCAGAGTAGAAAGGCAGAATCATTTCTCTCAACCTGCTGGCCACACTTCTTTTGGTGCAGCCCCAGGTGTAGTTGCCTCTCTAGTCTCTCTCACAGCCAAACATAATTTGTTCCAATTCATCGTGTAATTGAGTCCCTTCCTGGAAATATAAATGCTATAACTGTTTTTTCCTGCTCTCAGACTTTTAGTTATTCTAGTTAGTGTAGTTTCTACATATCATGCTTAGTCTTTTCCCTGTAGTTTGAAAGTGCTTTTGTTTCTGGTTTCCTATCCATATCAGATATTTCTTCAAAGCAAAATATAATAGAACAAAATATTTCATATTTAAACTTCTTTAGGTAAATCAAAATATTAAAACTTGAAATTTTTAAGATGCTATTTCTCTAGCAGGGTTGATTCAACTTGTGAAAATTTTATAGACATTTTTTTTTCAATAGGAAAAAATCACCCATACTGAGTGTTAAATGTGAACTATTTGGATTGCTTCTGGCTTTTTGTGTACCAGATTACAATTGGTGATCAACAGTTTGCTAAACTATAATCATGGGAGACAGCTAAAATCTTGACAGTACTCATTGGTCTAACTCAAGTCTAGCACATCACCACTACATACAAATGGTTACAGTGAGATAGCTCTTTACTATGACTCACACTTTAATTAATGTTGCGGAGAAGCCTCATTCTTTTCTGCATGTCAACATGCTCGCCAGAATTTTCGTTTTGATTTTTATTGTTAGTTTAATTTTCATGTTCATTTGAATTAAAGGGAAAACATTTGGTTTTCATAGCAGTGTATGCAAATGTTTTGAATCACTGGGATTTGACCTTCTGGAGTTTACAAGCTGTGCTGGCAGAGCCTGGCTTTTTTTCAGCTGCAACAACTGATATATTGCGTTGTCTGTGGTTACTTGTTCCTGACTCAAAAGCCGATGAGGTTTTTTTGGAGCCTTTGTCCAAGCTGTTGTAAAGCTATTTTGAGGGTATAGCAGCTTTCTCATCTGACAAACTCAACTACTCCTTGCATTGAAATTGTTAATGTCTTTTAAAAAATCATCCCTTGCTATTTGATGTATTTCTACGCTCCTGATACAGCTTAATATATGTGCTAACAACTACTTTAAATTAATTTCCAAATATGCAACACTTGCTACATATTTAGATTGCCTATTATTAGTTAGCTTCAGATATGTACCTATAGTGGCCTCCTATTTACAGGGGCAAGGAAAATTATCTACTGGCAACCTTGTGACTAGGCATTTCGCAGCTAGAGCTAAGAGGTCTAGCTAGTATAAAAGCACTCTTCAGGGTAAAGTTGATGAATTGTAGTAATCCTGACTGGTGTCAGGACAAAGGAGTCTCTCTAATTGAGCATGGCTGAAGAATCAGTAAGGGGCAGTATTAGTTAACTGGCCTAAAATGAAACTTTCAATAGGCCATCCCTCCTCCTCACAGAGAAAATGAATTGGAGCATTAAAGCCACCTCCGTACATCATCTCTTATCAAAGACCTCCATCTCTTGCTCATATACAATATAGCCTGCTCCATAGGCTCTGGTGCCAACACTGCTGTTTCCTCCATTACATTGTGCTATGCAAAATCAACTGCTTTTGTAAATGGAAGCCCCTTTGACAGCAATGCATCTTTACCACCTTGAACCACTGGAGAATCATATGAATAACACTCACTGGTTGCTGAAGAGAATAAGACATCTGCATTATTTTTGTGAACACCAGCTCTGGCCCTGAAGTTCATTTAATTGAGTTTATCCTGCCTGGATGAGTAGTTCCAGGAAAAGTTTTAGGGAATATTTAAAGAAGGCAAACAATGCTGAAGAAAATAAATTGTTAGCTAGACGATGAAGAAACCTTGTTGAAACGACAGAGAACCTGGAAATTCTGCCTGTATTCTCCATACCTGGCTATTAAGAGAAATCAGACAAGTTTAACAGTGTTTTATCTTTCCAGCCCAAATCTGGGATAAAAGGGGACAGTAATCTATTAAAATATCTAGAAAAAATTACAGAGGTATCAGCAGCTGAAAAGAACAGATGCATTTGGTTCCACAAAGGTTGGCAATAACCCTTGCCTATGAATTAAGCACGTCAGCTGAGTGGAACTTGTCAACAGTATACAAATAAAAAAAAAATTTGATTAAACAGTGAGGGCGTATAGCTCTTCCTGCTTCATCCACTTGCTATGCTTGCTATGCAGCTTTGAGCAAATAAATAATGCTTTGTTTTAAAGAAGCTTTTATGGTTCACTTAAGGCTAACTAGAAAAGGAACTTGAACACCAAAAAAGTGTTTTACTATGTCCTGCATACAGAAGAGTAAAAGCTGTGGTTCCCTTCAGGAATGTTACACCAGAAATCCTGGCAGTTTGTGCTGTAGTCTGGATGTAAAAAAACAGCCATAGCTCAAGTCCTGAGCAGGTGCATGTCCTATTTACATGGCATTCGCTGGAAAACTGGCTTCAGACAATGATGGTTCCAGAGGTATAACAAATAATATCATTCTTCTTAGATCTTTCTTTGTATCCTGACAGTCCTTTCCTTTAACATAAATATCAAAAGATGAAACTAAAATTACAAAAGTTTTCTTACTGAAAATCTTTTCTTAGTGGATAGGCATATGAAAACTGATACCCTGAATAAAAGATCATATTATATCAGCAAGTAAATTCCAGGAAAAACAAGAAATTTGGTCCCTTTGACTTCCTGATATGCTTTCTGGAGGAATAGCATGCTTGCTAACATCTGGTCGACAGAAATCTCTGAGAATATAGCATAAAAATTAACTTGCATTGTATAAGAAGAAGAAATAGAGGATAAAGGTTTCTTTTAAAGATTGGCTAAGGGTCTGCAGAACTAGTTCCTTGAATTGTTTTGAAAGACTGATGGGGTAAAATAGTTATAGACCTCTGTAATAATTTCTCTGCTTACCAGTATAGACTTAACCAACTGGGCAGAGTCTAGCACTGCATACATGACCTAAGGGCAAAGTTGTCAGTAAGCATTGGAAAGCTGGTAGCCATACAGATGGGCTTAGTGTACCATTACCAGTATGAAGCAGATACATTTCTATGTGACACAAACCATAGTGGAAGACACAAACCATACTGGAACTACAAGGCTTGTCCATAAAAGCACATTCTTAGCATTTTAACACAGATGTAGAGGGCAAGACTGTTTTCTGGTGCAGAAAGCAATTGAGACTGCTGTGGTGACATAGGACTCGCAGGGACTGCCATCCAGACTTTGAGTGGCTGAATTTAAGATTTGTAGTTGGAAGCTCTGTAAAAAAAAAATATAACACTTAATATTTATGTTCACAGGAGTACTTGTGCCCCTTCTAGGTGGATTAGGTGCAAAGACATAGAGCCTCTTCCTTCAGTTCTCCCTTCTAGTCCACCTGCAAATTTAGAATGAATTAGGCTGTGGGACAGCTATGGCAAGAAAAACCGAAATCATTATACTATTCAATTTTGAGAAGTGAAGCACATATTTAAGTTCTTGCCTCAGATTAAACAGAAGAAATACATAAGTCTGAAAGCCCAGATAAGTGACTATGCAGTATATGGCTTACATAATCTATTCTTGGTAAGTAATAAACTGATGCAGTCTTTAGCTTCAACTATAGCTGAAGGATTCCTGCACTGCCTTGTTATTTTCCTGCTAGTATAGCTAGATTGACCAAAGTATGATCGATGACATTTTAGCCAAATTTACCATATTATTTATTATCTTGTGCTGGTTTTGCCTGGGATAGAGTTATTTTTCTTCACAGTAGATAGTATGGAGCTATGTTTTGGATTTGTGCTAGAAACAGTGTTGCTAATTAAAGGGTGTTTGAGTTACTGCTGAGCTGGACTTGCACAGTGTCAAGGTCTTTTCTGCTTCTCACAACACCCTACCAGCGGGCAGGCTGGGGTTACAGAAGGAGTTGGGAGGGGACATAGCTGGGACACCTGACCCCAACCGAGCAATGGGATATTCCATACCATATGGCATCATGCTCAGTATATAAAGCTGGATGAAGAAGAAGGAAAGAGGGAGACATTGGGAGTGATGGCATTTGTCTTCCCAAGCCACCATTACGCCTGATGGAGCCCTGCTTTCCTGGAGATGGCTCAACACCTGCATGGGTGACCCTTAGTTGCCACCTGGGGTTAAACCATAACATATACCCATATTACTATTTTGACTACTTGTGAAATTTGTGTTTTCCTGAGTACTCTGAGAAGTTGTGGTGTGTTCTTAGAATTTTTCACTTCCATATGGTATTTGTTTTTATTTTAAAAAGCAGCTAGCACCTCTTATGATTTTTTTCTGAAGACGTGCCTGTCACGGCTATCATATATTACATATCTGTACAGTGTCTGGACTCTACATATACTGAAACTTCATCCATTCTTCATATCTCAAGCGTTCCATAACAGACTTTCTTTTCTTCTCTCCCTTAACCCCTTATACAGTTCTTCAGACCTTGGCATATATAGAAGGCTATCATCTGACTTCTCCCACATGTGAGGAGATATATATTCCCTTCATGATAATCATCAAACAATTCTACCAACATCTCAGACCATTGCAATGAAAATAACAGTTTTCATTCCTGTTCTTAAATCCAGTTTGGTGTGGATTTTCTTTTTGTTTTTGAGGCTCACGCTTTTCAGTGCCCAGTTCAAAGGGAGATTTTTAGTGCTTCTCTCTATGTAAGGATGGTAATGACAGCTGTATTTTCATTAACTGACTAAAGAATCTGTTTCATCCAGCACCTGAGTTGAAGGGATCAGTGCAACCTCAGATGATTTTTGATTTCAAAAGATGGAGCCAAGAGTCCCTGAAAGGCAGAGCATTCTGCAACAACATCTGGGGTATAGGGATTTGAATGAAACACATACTTGTGAAGTTGAGTTGCAGACCAGACTGGGGCTCTGGATAATGAAGTGAAGCACTGGCTGTGAAGAATTTTGTGACAACGTTTTATGCCAGAAATGTACAGGCGATTGGTGTGTGCCAGATGCTCAGTTAAGTGCCTTATGGCACTGAATTACAGTATGAGAATTTAGGCTCCAAAAAGATTAAGCTACATAGTATTTGGTAAACACTTGAATGATGTGACCATTAAGATCTTCTAGGGATGGAACCTACTACACTGAGTTTCAGTGTTAGGGAAGTCAAAATCACTATGATTTTGGATTCCTGTACACATTCCTGTAGCACAGTATTGTATGGCATATAATTAAATTTAATTACTATATGCAACTTCTCTCAACAAAGTAGGCATTTCTGATTCTTCTATCCAAAAAGCATACCATATAACTGAAAAAAAAAGAAAAAAAAAAAGGACAGAGAAGAACAATAAAAGTGATCAGAAGTATGGAAATGCTTCCACACATTAAAAATTATTCAATAGATTAGGTGACTGCATTATGGGGCAGATAAATAGCTAGCAAAATAAAATAAATAAAATAATTAAATAATAAAATAACAAAGAAGAGTTACGGGAGCAACTGATAAGAGTCCACAAAATCTCTACCACCCTGAAGAGTGCACATACAGAAGTATTGATACCTGTACTTTCCTATACAAGAATATGGGCTACCAGAAGAAAGAAGCAGCTGGAAAGTTCAAAATAAATAAAATGTTTATTCAGCATATAGCCAATCTGTGGAGCTTGTCACTACACACTGTGGATGTTTAAAAATGTCATGTGTTCCAGTGTATTGAGAAAAAAAACATAAATGCAAAAAAATACTCCTTCAGGAAACCTGAATTTCAGCTAAAGGCCAGATGAATATGGGAAACAGCATTACACGCTTTCCTGGTTCTTATCCTCTCCCCCTGACATCTGCTACAGGATGTTGTCAGAGGCACCATATGAGACTAGCTAGACCTTTGGTTTGAACCATTATGGCTGTTCTTATTTTCTTATGATTTTAAACTACATGTTATTCCAGAAATTCCCAGGCTGCAATAGCAATTCTGGCTCTAGTCTAAGTGATTACACAGGTGGTACTTCAGTAGACAGTAGTATGGGAACAATAGTATAGCAGTGTCAAATTTGGGCTGGGAACAACTGCCCTGGGATCATCAAATCCAGAAGTTTGTAATATACCGCGAGGATTCAGTTGCCGGCTATGCATTTAATCTCTGCTTCAGATTATAAATTAAACTGGAATTTAAATAAAAGTTGTGGCCAGAGGCCTCAAACCATGCTGATAGATGCCACAAGGCTTTTTTTTTTTTGAGCCATAAGGCACAAAGTAGAAGGGTTGTGCTATTTCTGATTGAACACAGAATTATTTTCAAACTCCCTTTCTAAAACTATTCAAGTTTCATTTGTGGCTTGGCTCTTCCATAAACTCTTTGTTCATTACATTTCTAGTTGCTTCTGTTGAAAACAGAGATGCTTTCAAGTGAAATGTTTCAAGGAGGGTTAGAAAATGTTCTGGAAATAATTTTAAAAGCAATGCATATTCTCTTGATTTATATCCTGTATTTTACACGTAAAAGTGAAAAAATAATACTTTTAATTTTATAATTTAAAAAAATTAACTTTTTTTTCTGCTTATGTTCCTAACTTTATACTATGGGGAGTGCTGACCTGATCTGGAAATCAGGGTCAATGTTCAGCCCAGATTAATTATTTAGAAAAAAAACAAACTGACATTTTGAAAAAAGATAGATGAAATAGAATTCCTGTTAAGTATAGCAATAAGAAATAGAGCATAGAATGGTAATAGAAATAAGTATAGTAATTGCCATTAGATACAGAATAAAGAGAGTGTGATCAAATAAATCAAACCATGATTTAGATTTTCAAAATGTACTAGCTTTTTTAAACTGTGTTATCAATTAACAGTGTACTATTATGAGTTTAAATTGATGAGCACTTTTTTGAAAAATATATAGCAAATGGCTGTGTTAATCAGAGGAGATCAAGCTACATTAATGCAGGTTCTTTTAACGGTAAAAGATTTATAAACACCTTTTTCTTGGTACATATTTAATTTTCTTGGTACATGTTTAAATAGATTTTCTATTCTTTGACTAGTAAAATGTTTAAGACTGACAAAATAGTCATAGTCTACAACCTACATAGGAAAAGGCTTTGATTACAGTAAAATTACACAAAAATGTGTCATTAAAAGGCATTGGACAGACATAAAACCTAACCTTTTGAGCTGAAGAATACTTAATATTCTCTTCATGATCATGCAAGGGGAAATTCTTTGCTATGGAATAGCTATTTTCCTGTTAAGCAGGCTATTTCATCAATGATTTATTCCTGAGATGTAATAGGTCGTTTAAAATGGTGGTTTAAAAGTTAGGCCTTTTTTGTTTAATTTTCTCACAGGCAGTTGGTAATTATCATGGTCCTGCAGTTTCTCTGGAATGCTGTGGAGGGTCAAATGCCAATGGAACCCTGCTTTATAGGGTAATTAAGACAGTAGACATGGTTATTAAATACATCGTGCTAAACTAAACTGGAATGCTGTGAAATAAAATCCAAAATCATAAATAAAATGTGGGTATTCTAGTGAAATTAAAAAAAAAGAGGCTTTCTACAATCATATTTGCAGTAAACAGCTCTGGCTGAATTGCAGCTGAAATTCTGCCCTTTAAGTATATACAGACTTGTTAGATGTTTCAGGAATATTTTAAAACTAAAAAGAGGAGTAAATGTGATCTAACTGTGTTTTGTGTGTGCAGAAATGTAGTACAGTAATCAAAATTTAACCTCATAGTGCTCAGTGTATCTAAAGAATGTTAAAAAACTCCACAATGAATAGAACCTTCTGTATTCATAATTACCATGCACTATGTGCTGGGAAATATGTACTAAAACAGGGTGATAGATGTAAGTTTAACGTGAATAACAAAAGAAGTTTTGAGAATCCTGCAGAAAACACAATGGGGTGATAACCTCTTTTAAAGATACTACCAGGTGCAGTAGCGTAGCTGTTATGTCTATCTGAACATTTTGTGTTTGCAATATCCTTTAGGCCACATATAGAGGGATTACTGTATGCCTTACATGCAGGAGAGGGGGGCAAAAATTAAAGACTTAATCAACACGGGTAATACTAACAGAATGGCAGGGGAAATATAATAACCAGTAAGATACTGTACTTCCCTCAGAATATAAACTTGCCTTTATACTTTTTCCATACAGAAAAGATAGGGTAATACTAGAAAAACTGTGATGAGTATGCAAAAGTGGCAGGAATTGCATGTGTGATTCAAAATTATATTCTCTTTGTTTAAAGTCTGGATGATTATTCATGCAAGTTTATTGGTAAATTCATTGTGTCACTGGAAAAGGAAAGAGAATTTTGTCCTCCCCTCCCTAAGAAAAATAATAAAAAAAGAAACTAGATATTTCCAATTCTAGCTGTAAAACTGGAAGCCAGAATGTGTAGTTGACAGGCTCAGGGCCAGCTGACTTTAAATCACTAGCCTTTCCATCAGATCAGTCTTCCTACTTCCACATGGAACACATTTTAAGTTAACAATGTGTAGTTTGGCAAAGGAATTGTTTTTCTTTGGCATAGAGCAGTTGTCTCGTTTCTTTTAAAAAAAAGTATTTTCTGCCTGCTTATATATACAGTGTGTGTCGACATTCTTTTGAACTTTAAAAACAGTTGTTACGTCAAAAAAAGCTTTACTTAGATGATTACATTCTGGCTGTTTTGGTTTTTATGTATATATATATGCAGATATAAGGGATGTAAATTGATATTTAATTCATCTTTTTGCTGGCTGGTGTAACTTACCCACTTTTTAGCTTTTACTTAAATACGTATGTAAATGCCTATAAAAATGTTGATTAAGCTACTTGACCACAGACACTCAGAAAACAGGCCTCCTTCCTTAAGACAGTAATTTAAGTAAGTCTCAGTTGATATCAGAGTATTTATGGTGTGGGTATAGACTCTAAGACAAACCAAGATTAAATCTGATCATTTTGCTCTTACTCCAAAAACATGGCCATTTCAACCAGATGTATTTATAGCATGAAAAAGCAGTAGAATGGAATGCTACTCATTCAGACAT
The DNA here is from genome assembly GCA_035041135.1 of Platyrinchus mystaceus. Lineage (NCBI taxonomy): Eukaryota > Metazoa > Chordata > Aves > Passeriformes > Tyrannidae > Platyrinchus > Platyrinchus mystaceus. The sequence goes on from JAWWLV010000088.1 coordinate 121,816,984, forward strand.
TTGCAGTTGATTTATTCATTCCTGGTCGCTTCCACTGAAAACTCAGAAAAGAAGAAATGCAAATTTTCAGACATTGGTTCCACATGAAATGGGACAGACCACCGCACCAGCTACTGTTGTGAGACCAGATAGAGCTACTGCTGCCTACACATAAAGAGAGCCATTAAGGAGAAGTTGTTTATTTCTGCTTCTGCAGAAATCATAAACACCAGCCATGAGCCTGACAGCACAAGCTGTGCTGCAGTAAATTCTAGTATTTGCCGGCCATTCTAAGCTGCCCAGTAAAAGTTACTGTCGCTAAATCCCATATACATTTCATGAAATAATCCTGCCCAGAAGATGGTATCGTATTCATGCACAGCAGGGTGTGTAAATGCCTATAAATCATAACGCAGAATCTGAAATATCTAGAAAAAAAAATCTGTGCAAATTTAACCATGACCCTTTGCCAGACAATAGGCCTTCATATGCTTTGCAGCTTAGCAGACACCAAGGAATTTTGTTTGGAAGTGATAGCTACTGTCTATGTAATATTTAGGACCTATTCATGGAGCATCTGGCAGAAAATAAAAGGGTTTCCTCCTCTAACATATGCTAAAGAAGGATGTGGTCCTGTGCCTGCTCCTCCTCTTCTGACTTTTTGCAAATAGCACAACATAAGAGACAGTTGTTTCTGGCTGCCCTGCTGCCTGTCATGGCTGTCAAGTGAAATCCCATGAATTATTGCTCTTCCAGATGTAAGAGATTTCCAGGCTGCCTTAAACTGCCTGTGGTTTGTGGTACTGGAGAGGAGAGAAACGAGATTAAACTTCATCTCATCAGTGCAATCTGAAAAGATCACACAGAGGACTAATAATCACAGCTTTTTCATTCCAGAGCCGGACCCGAGAGCTCTGTGTTTTTGTTTCAGGACTATGTCATACTAAGCTTGTTGGAAGACATTGATTAAGGTCAAACAATGTTTGAAGATCAAAAATAAAATTTTTAACTCTGTGTTGCTGCATACATTTTGCATTCTTCAGAAAGTGTCACGCATTACTTTAGCTAGCTGAAAGAGAATAGACTGTGAATAGAGTTCTCTAATTCTGAGATGTCAGCACTTCTTAGCATAAATTTATAAAAGGTAGAGAAAATGTTGATCTAAAATTATTAATCTAATGTCATATAGCATCCCCTATAATTCAGAGAAAACAGTCACCAAAAAAAAACACATTAGTCGCTTTGATTTGTCCATACATGTCTGTCTTTGTTCTTTTTCAAAATTTAGCATTTTGCCCCTTTGTTTTTTTAACATTTTTTATGATTTGTCATGTCAACCACAATGGCTTCTGGATCTTTGAGGTTAGTCTGAATGTTTTGTATTAGCAAAGAATACTTGTTCATACACTGACTAATTATACAGTTTTCAGAATGCCCAAGTGTTACCTTCCATAAGTTAAGAAATATCAACAGGCTCAAAATGATAGGTAGGAATTTAAAGAAAGGTTTCCATTATTGCTTCAAGAATTGTTCTGTTATTGTGTTGTCCCCTCAACCATTTACTTTCAATTTCCCAGTGAGTTTTTTCTGTCCTATGAAATGTGTACCTATATATGTATGAATGCAGAGAGACATACATATGTAATGCACATAGCTACCTGCAAACTATACTTTAAATAATAGCTGTAAAACAACATAGCATAATTCTTTAAAACCTAAGCATTTTCAAATGATTACTGTCATGACTGTGATTTTTTATAAAATCAAGACAAGCAAAGAGGCCCCTGACATTTCACTTCAGCCCTATTAATAATCAAAATATTAATTACAGATAAGAAAAATATGTTGCCCCAAGAACACCTGGAAATAATTGACAAATGTATGCAACTTAGATCAGAATGTAATTGCCCTGATTCGACCTATGTAGCTTTTTTAAAAACTGACGTAGCTTGTTTAATAATAGTGTTGGCTACCAGATGTAAAACCTCCCAGGCTAGCTTCCTTTTCCATTCGAGCTCAGCCATATCACAAAGGCTCTCTAATATGAGGGAATACCAGTAAAACTGTGATGAAAACCATAGGTACGAATATCTGCAAGTGGCTCACATGAAAGCATTTATTGCTTTTCATGCACATGTATTAAACCATAGTGGAAAGGAGCCCTTCATTGAAAATGCATTAATTATTTGACACTGGTTTTCCTCAGACTTTTTTTTTTTTTTTTTGCTCCGTGATGCAAGTGAAAGATTACAGTTGAAAAAATGATCATCATACTTGAGGTAGGCTCACAGAATCTTTTCTTATGTTCTGTGTGAAGTTGTCTTGAACCGAAACCTCTGCTCCTTAAGGATTAAGGGATTGAAAAGCAAAGACTGAAGCTGCTGTAATTTAAACCCAGCCATTCTCTAGCACAAAGGTGCAAAATGGACTGAGTCAATCTGCTTCTTTGCTAGTTCACCTAAGAAATAATTTTACCTTTTGAAAGTTTTGTACTATTAACATTCCAAAGATGTCACTATCTTTAGAGGAAATTTATTCTCTTGATTTTTAAACATGAGATCAGAGCCATGAGACACGGAATAGGGGAACATGGTTTCAAATTGCAATTTACGGCATTTTTTAAAAATTCCGTCTATGTGACATATAGATAAATCATAAATATAAAATTAATCAATGAATGCCACTGAGGTGGGTTTTCTTTTGTATAAAAAAATATCTGGTATCCAGAAATTCTTGCAGAGCCGTTTTCTACTGCTATTTTAAAAAATGGTTTTACATTACTAAAGTCATAAAAAGTATCAGATGAAACAAACTTCGTTCCAAGGATTGCAAGAGAAGAGGGAGCATTATGTTATATTACAGATAATTAATACATTCACTAGACAGAAAAAATCCAGTTAATTACTGGGTGCATGTTAAATGATTGCAGGTTCTGGGTTTCAGTAACGAAATTAACTGAATTCACATTTCAGGTTGTTCGTTTCTTTTTAAAGTTTGTCACAAAGACTCACTACATAATTCTAATCAAAACAAATCAAAAGTTCTTTTTAAAAAATTATTCCCAGTGGGAAAGCACCATATCCAGCAGAAAACAGAGACCCAGCACTGTGGTTTGGGCACTACTGTGCTGTGCAAGGGACCTGTCTTTGATTACTGGGTTTAATGCTCTGCTCATAGATGAGCGCTCCCCACTGTGACGCCCAGCTTGTGAGAAGAAAGTAACTCTGCAGCTCTGGGGAGCTCAGCCCCTTGGAGCCACTTGCTTGGAAGTGGCTCTAGTGCAGGCAGAAGTGGGCTCCCCCCAGCCTCCCACTAGTGTATCGGCTGCTGTGAGGTGGAGGCTTACGTAGAGGGAAATAAGGGAGTTGCGGTTCTTTGGAAGTCTGGAGAAGTTTTTTCCCTGGGGGGAAATACATAAACATATTCTCTTGTGATATGTTTAAAAAATTACTACCTAGAGGAGCAAGTATAGACCTTGTATTGATTTTGGACTACGTTGCATAATTTCCATTGGGTTAGGAAAAGTTACAGAAGTGGTTACATATTTGTGTTTGTAAATCATCTTCTATCTCATTTAAAAGTGTGACCCACTGTTTATCCGTACATTTGATGTGGAGCTGGCAACCAACAATAATACGAGCTTTCCAGCACTTCCCATTTATAACTTCAAAGCCTAACCTGGAGGACCACCCTCTCAAGAGACAGAAGCAATTCATTTTCCATATTCAATGTGCTCCTCTTGAGAGGAAAAACCTGCCCGTCATGCCAAATTGTGTTGAATGATACAAGGGAAAGCTAGTTTTATCACATGGGCAGCTGACACAAAACTCTTCCACTTATCTTAGGTTGGATGGGGACTGGGTTCAGAGATGAAAGGTCAGTTCTTTATCCACTAAGCCCTCTAGATATTCCAAAATCCCCAGTACATTACAAATTTGAACAGTTTAAGCTCTCTTAAATAAAAGAATCCCTTCTCGAGGTAAAATATACAGTGTATATAGATACAGCGCAGGAGAAACATGTGAAAGGTCAGAGATGTGACCTTTTAACGTCAATAGTTTTATTTATTGACAAGAAGTCCAGTTTAAAAGGCTTAATGAAAAAGCAGGACAAGAATCAAGGAATCTGTTAAACTGCGTAAATTTGACTGACTAAATAAATTGTGCTGCGTGTCTCAGAAATTGCTATTGCTATGAATGTTTTCTGAGTCTTATTCTTAGCAGAGGAAGCAGCTTCAGAAATGAACAGCAAATGGATTAAACTCGCAATCCACAAGCTAGTTACTCGATTTTTCTAGTATGGTGTAAAGCAACTGTGATATTTTTATTTTCCATGGTATTTTCTTTCATGTCACTTAATTATTCTGTTATCCAAAGTAACGGAAAAAAAAAGTTGAATCAATACAAACTTTGGATTTAGGGCTCACTCACTGAAATCAGTAGAGAAAACCCTGATGACAAGATAACCAATAACGCTTCTCTAATTGTGCTGTATTTTTTATTTTTATTTTATTTTACTGCCCATATTTTTTCACGCCCACACCAGAGAATTCTAGTTAGTGTGTGCATTGGCAGAATAGTTGTACTTTTATACTGTCTTTGTATTAAATGATTTTCTAATACAACAACCCTACAGTAAGAAATACTGGTAACTATGTATATAAAGATAATATAACTAATACATGAATCTCTATAAAAATAATAGATATGTGTATATGAATGGATTTTCCAGTGGTCCTGAGTACCACCAGATTCCATTAAAACTGTTGAGTGTTGCAAATGCTCAGAAATTCAGAATATAATTTAGATCTTAAAAATTGTTTTTCTCCACATCAAGTGCAATCTAAGAGTTCTGAAATTAAAAGTTGAATTCAAAAATTTGTTTCCTGCATTACTTTGGCCTTTCACTGTGCTGTTTATAGCCTATAGCATTTTGTTTAGGTGAATCAATTATCTGCATCCTCAAGTGCAGATTTTATTTTCATGGATTTTTGGATTTTGTCATTTCAGTAATAATGTCTGGTATTATTCTAGTTCAATTTTACAGCTTCTCCTGACAAGACAACTGCCTTTTGTGATGTAATTTAGAGACTTCATTGTGAATGGACATCGGCACAAAAATTGAGAACACAAGGAAGAGAAACAAAGCTGGATTAAAGATTACCTTGAACTGATGGAGCTCTGGCCCAAGGACTCTGCATTCTCGTTTAAAATGCCTTGACAATAATACTGATCATTTCATCTCTAGTGCCTTTTATGATTTTTTTTTCCTGTAAAACGAGAACAGGATAAATTGGGAGCATCTATAATGACAGAAACTGGATAGGGGAACACAATGTAGTGCTAGTTCTTCTGGTAATCTTTTCATCTTATTCCTGTTTTTTTTCTTACTGGTGTGCTAAAATGAATTTGCAAATTGATATTGATAATTTTTCATATAAATACTAAACAATACCACAGTGTTAACACAGCTTTGCTCATGGAACTTTATAGCCTAATTAATTCAGCAGGATCTTTTGTCAATATTTCAGACTGCCTTCAGCATGACACCATCACTCTGTTTTGATCTTTCATGTCACAAAATATGCTATTTGTATTTCTGTCTTACAGATATTTTTAATGATCTCTGAGGTTACACAAACTATTGATAAAAGATTTCTTGATCCAAACAGCACTTAGTTTTATCCTTAAATAACTGTGCAAGCTTTACAGTACCAGTTTACTCACTGGCCTCACTCAGAAGGGTGAAGCTTGTTCATGACACAACCTGTAACAACTTCATATTTGCAGGGGGTTTTTTTCCTGTATTTTAAACGTTGGTGCTCAGCCTCATTACACAGTGAAACATATGAACACTGAATCATCAGTTCTTTCACACCTGTGACAAAGCATTAGCTAGACTTTCCTTTGAAGGAAATATAGAATTGCCTGATAGATGTATCTCATTTCTTCATTGTTTAAATTATCTCATTGGAAAGAAATTTCAGACACAAAGAATAGGTCCACATGCAACGAGTTAAATTATGAGCAAATTCTCTGGTGTCACTCTGGCTTATTTTTAAGAGGAGGAATGTCCCTCAGTTAATCTGCATTATATTGTGCAGACTAGTTTTTATGTAGTCTCATCACTGTGGTGAAATGACTGTTTATCAAAGGTCAGTTACAGTACTCAGAGCCCAACAATGAACTGAGATGTAGGAGAAGATGAGTAATTTGGAACCTTAATAAAGAAATTTTGCTTTATTTGTGCCTAACCTTGAAAAACACTCACAGATTTCAACTATTATGCGGCATGCAGCAGTACAACTTCTCAAGGGCCTTTTGTCTGCACACCTTGCTGCTGCCAGAGGCTCATTGTTAGCACTTAGTAACTGCAGTAATACAGGATGGGTGTTTATTGTATTTATTGACAAGTGCCTTTTGTTTTCCTTCCTTTTTTTTTCTCTTCCCAGAACTTGATGAACATTCTAACCTTCCTATCTTCCTTGCTTTAATTTCATTTTAATAAGGCATTTGGAGGCCTTTTTCAAAAATGCCAAAGAAAGGTACTTTTTTTCTTCCGGAGCTTCTGAACAGATAATTTTTACCTACTGTGTCGAACACAAGTGTCTGAAGTACACATTAAAAGAATAAATGGCTCTCCTCCAGTTCCACATATGGTAAATGTGTTCTCCTGATATTGCCTTATCCTGTCACACTAACAAATATATATTTCTTGAAGTTTGAAAATAGAACCTGGTGAAAGTCCTGCTAAAATGATTAAAGGTTTTAAGGTTTTGTTTTGGGGACTTCTTTCTTTAAAATGTCGGGGAAGGTGTTTTGATGTTATGGCATTAGGAAGAGTTGCATGAGATTGTTGTCAAGGGAGTTTTAACGTCAAGAACTAGGTTTTGATAGTGATGAGCACCCACAAAACTGTCTGAATTTTCAGAAAATTTTCAGAAAACATGGCCTCAAGTTTATTAGCTGATTTCTGAAAAAAATAAGCAGTGCCATCATTTCAGGGTTGTTATTTATTTATTTATTTATTTTAATTTCTACATTGAAATAAATCCAGAGCAGACAAGCTTTCAGATAAATCATGGAACAGACTGGATATCCTGACCAAATAATAAAAACAGTTCAAATAAAATAAAATAAAATAAAATAATAAAAAAAAAAAAAAAAACACAAACCCAAACACAAAAACACAAAACAAAACAAAAAACCAAACCCTTGGGTGAAAAAATGTTATCTATTTCAGTCCAATTAGAGTTAATGGCAGTTCAACACCTAAAACTTTCCATTAGTTTGAAAGTCTTCCCTATTTGACATGATCTCAGAAACAGAACTTATGAAAGTGTTATATGATGAGTTCTGCTTTTAACTAAAGCCTACAGTTTGCTTATGCCTTTTTTTTTTTTAGACTATATTAAAACATCAGAAGTTCAAAAATATTTTACTTAAGCGATCTGTGTCCTGATATTCTGCATCATGATATAGAGGTGAACTGAAAAGAAGATGTGTACACCGCCATGGAAGTTGTGAGAACATGTTGTACTAGTACCTTAGCTGTCACTCCAGACAGTCAAATGAAGTAAGTCAATGGATCTATGGTACAGAGGTCAGAGCGGCAGTATTTCTGAAGAATTCAGAGAAGCTGTCTGGAGACTGCTAGTGTGTGAGATGGAGGAAGAAAGAGAAAGATGAGCAATGAATTCCCTAAAGCTATTCCCCTGAATATGTTTCATAATAAATTTTAAATGCGTGTCATAGTGGGGTAGAAGGGTCAGATTTACTAATAATTTGCATTAACATTAGTAATATCTATTTTTTATGAGCGTGATTGCTTTTAAAGTTTTGAAAGTTTATATTCTTCCCCAATAAACTCAGATTTTTTTACTGGCTATGTCATTCTTTGTTATTATATGCATTTATCTACATATATCTTTATATATAAAATTAAGAGGCTACCATATGCCTCTTACTCTTTTCTTTGCCTGACTGCTTGACAGACAGAAACTGCTATAATCTGCCACAGCATCAATGACTGAATGGGGAAGCTGATGTTTTCCCCACAGAACCTAGACAATAACTCTGGACAGGAGGAAAATGGACTAACACAAGGATCTGATGAGAGAGTGCCTTTCCTTCGATGACCCGGCTAGCTTGCTCATGACAAAGCCTTTACAGGACATAACATAAATGAAATAAGAAGAATGAAAGCATTAAACAATGTAGCCAAGGAGAGAGGAGAGAGAGGAACTTTAAGTAAGGCATAGTCTATCTTGGAAGCGGCAGAAGGCGATATTGCCTGTGTGATTGTTCCAGCCTTCACAAAGGGGATTGTTTGCCTAGCTGGGAGCCGCCGGAAAGGATTAACAGTTTTCCAGGGCAGACAACACCCCGGTGATCCCACCTCAGGGTATCTCAGGTGTGAAGTGGGGACTTGGGGAGAGGGCAATGGTGCAGGCTCAATTGGCCAGTAGTGCCCTTGGCTGACATCGTAGTTTATTTGTGAGCTTATTAAGCCTGGCCAGTCCTTTGGGGACACTCTTGGCAAAGGTCACAAAAGACAAGATTTTGCATAATGAATACATTAAAATCTTTTTGTTAGTGCATAGGGAGCAAGAGGATAATGGCAATGAAGCTTTGGAATACATAAAGGAGGTAAAAGAAAATTAGTCCCCGAGGTAGCAAATATGATCACCATGTGGACTTGGGTTTCTATTTTAGCACATAAGCCCTGAGAGAAAAAAAAGTGCTTGGAAACATGCTGCCTTTTATTTAGATCCATAGCTACTGCACTGAAGGTGTACACCACAAAGGGCAAAAATGCCACTCCTCTCTATGACGAGTCATTTCTATGGAAGGATCCCAGACAGTGAATAGGAAAGGGTGGAGAATGCTGTGCACATTTTGAAGAACTCAGGGAAGGGGGGAGGAGGGGAAGAAAAAGGGGGGAAAGAGGATGCCATGTCAGCATGTAGGCTATAAATTGCACTTAGTTATCATAAATTCATGCTGAAAATAAAGTTAACGTTATCAGATTATGACCACGAGTCTCCTATGAGATTGATGTCACAATACAGCAGATAGGACCTAGATGCACCTTTTCTGGCACTTTATTAAAGACCCAAATTGGGTGGCAAGGATAAGCAAGTTTAGGCACACATGTGAAGATGACAGGGTCTCACGACTCAATAACCTGACGATCCAAATGACTCAGGGCTGATAAAAGATAGAAACGCCAGCTATCAGGGTCAGTTCAAGGGTGCTATAAAGACAACCAAATCCCACTGAAAATAAAGTATTACTCTGGTTGCTAAGGTACCTTAATCTGATGAAAGCTAAGTTGTGTGGATTTTTTTAAGGGTTTATCATTCTTTGCACTGGTCCTACAGTACAAATATGCAATCTTAAGTAACTAGAAGAAAGTTAGAGGAGGATTTAGAAGTATACTTGCTGGTCCATTTGAGCACATCAATGCTGTCTTAAGGCAAGTTTGGGCTGGAGGAAAAATCAGTGAATAACTACATCAATTTGCTAGGATGTCTTTCAATCAGTCTTTAAGATTCTAAGGTTCCTGATAAGGGCATCATTTTGGCAAAGTCCAACATAGAAACTGCTGGTTTTAGTCATTAGGAGATCATTTAGAAAAGCAAGTTCACATCTATTTTCAGTTCTTTGAGGGAATACTTTCTAATGGAAATAGGTATATCTTTACCATGCAATCATTGTAAAGGCTGTGAGCAATTGTAAAGGGCCACTAATGATAATTTTGTGCCTTCAGAAGTTATTTGCACTAGCCTGGCATTTTTGTTTCTATAGAAAATATGGGTGGTAAAGGATACAATTCTATTTTGTCTCACCTTGCCTCTCTTTCTGCCTCTGTTACTTACTGCTTTTATCTCAGCACGTGATGCTGCTGGTAACCATCTTCTGCCTTGTAACAGAAATTTCATTAGCATAAATTGGAATTCTGTGGTTTTTATTTCTGGTGACTTTGCATTTGTTGCAGGATCCAAGATGGGTCTGGTGAGGTGACAAAGTCGACTCTAAATGCCCAGTCTTTCAGCAATTTAAGGAATCTTGAAATTTTCTTTCATTAAGATGCCTTGAGGGTGATTATGCTATTCCAAGCAAATACCTTAGTAATAGGGACTAGAAATTAAAATTATTAAGATTTGAAGCTTTTATATTTGCAGATAATGTGTGAAAGTCATATCTAATTTTGACTCAGAGTAAGCTTAAGTTAAACATATTACTCTAGTACCATTTGTATTTGAAAGCCCTTCTCTGGACCTAATATCTTAAAATGAAATACTGTTCTTGTCCATACATGCACCATTTGGAACAGAAGGAAAAGATGACATGCTGTGCAATGTCTTGTTCATGAGTTTCCAACAAATTGACTGAGATGACCCACACAGTTACTCTCCCTCTTCTGCTGCTAAAGAAATGGATTAGAACCATAAAAATAGAAGTGTTTTGTTTGTTGGGGTTTTTTTTTAATTTCTTGTTTAATATTTCAATCTTTCTAAACTTATTTCACAAATGGAGAAATATATGCACTACCTGCACAGGTATGAAAAGACACCATCTAAATTTCTATTTGAACAAATATTGTAGAAATACTTAACACACTATGGAAAGATTTTTAGCTGAGAGATGAGGGAAATGCATTGCTTTACAACCTGGACAATTATCCGTGTTTCATTCTGTCCCAATGAATGCTTAGAATTCCTGCCACTGTAGCTAGCATACATTTGGCATCTGTTTTCAGATCACTGATAACACATTGCAAGTTCATCAGAGCACAATGTAGATGAACACAAAACTTGTTAAATGCATGATCTCAAAAAAGAGTTAGTCAGTGGTAAATCATCATCAAATGGAAGTGATCCTAGAAGGCTCCTCAGGGATCAGCTTAGACTCAGGGATCAAATTAGACTCAGTATTATTCAACATTTTCACCCATGAGTTAAAACATAAGCATAAATGATTCTTAGAAAATTTGTGGTGGTAGAAAGACTGGAGAATCAGTAAAAAATAATGAAGACAACACAGCTATATACTGCATTTTGAATCACTGGTAAAACAAGATCATCCAAAAATTAGTAAAAAACCAGCCCATGTTGCAACTCAGTGAAATGCAAAACCGGAGGAAAAAGGCCCAGACTAGCCCAGCAGGATGGGCATCTTTGTTCAGGAATACATTGACTGAGGAAGCTCTAAGTATCATAATGAAAAAGTAGCCACTGGCATAATTATGAAAAACAGCAATTGCAATCCTATAAATAACCAAGTGAGAAACAGGATTTGAAATTTATATATCTTTTTATTTGGCAATAATGAGACAGATAAGACAATACTTTGTCCCTTTCTGTTGTCTAGAATTTAAAGAGTTTTGGTTTGTTGGGGTTTCTTTTAATATGGAGATGTTGTAGAAAACAGACAGAAAACTATTCAAGGTTGTATAAAATGTCCACAGTAAGAGACTTTAAGAGCTTGGCTTATTTAGTTTATCAAAAAGAAGATTGAGTGGTGACTTGACTGAGAGGTAACTGTGAAAGTGTAAGTACTTTCAACGGTGCGAAAACAAGGAGTACTAAATTTAATCAGGGAAAGAAAAGGATAACAAGAACTAATGACTGGAAGCTGAACTAAGCCACATGTTAACCATGAGTGGTTAACCACTGGAACAAGTTATAAAACAGTATGATCACTTCCCTATCTTTTAATGTCTACAGATCAAGACACATTCTCTTTCTGGAAGCTATGCTTTACCCAAACACAAGTCACTGGCCTCAGTACAGAACAATGGGATAAAATTTGAAGGTCCATGATGGAAAGACCATAGCACAATATAATGACCTGTCCTGGTGTTAACCTCTATGGAAAAAAATACAAAGTTTGTAACCCCATTGTGCATGTCTCAAATGCCATTTATTATGTCTAAGACCAATCCTTGAACTGCTTCTGCCTGAGATGACTCAAATTTTCAAGTTTTAAATAACATTGTAGCAAAATGGCTTTCAAAAATGTCTTCTAGAGAATATGTGTTAGAAGGAAAGTAGGAATATTATAAAAATTATTGTTAAAATTAAAATGGTGTTCATAGTTGTAGCGATCTTGTCATAATAGGTGAACAGTTAAGGTATTTAGTCCACTGTCTGAGCAAGTAAGTTCATATCAGGGCTAGTTTTGTTTAAATAAAATCTCAGCCTAGCTTTATATTTTCTAGTCTTTTCTATCAGGAAATGGGTCACCTCCCTCTAACACAGCTGTGACAGGCTCAATAGTGTGGTTTCAGGGTATCATCTTTTCTGATGACAGAGTAAACATACTCATTTGCTATTCCAGGATGAATGAAAAGGATTGTGGATCATCCTCCATAGATAATCAGAACTCTTTTCCTGTCTGGGATTGGAAAAAACATTAACTCCAAATCACAGAAATATAAAATGTCTTGATGCATGTGAAGAGAGCATCGTCTAAATTTCAATTCGAACAAATGTTGCAGATATACCTGACATATTGTAGAAAGTCTTTCAGCTGATGGGTTAGGGACATGCACTGCTTTAAAACCGAGGCAACTGATGCATTGTGGAGCTGCTGGATTGAAGGATTAGTCAAAAGAGTAGGGCTATTCTGCCAGATACAAAGAAGCTTTATGCCACTCGTAAATTAGCAGAAAGGGGGAAGGTAATAGCATCAGTATATGATATGTGTTTTTTCCCTAAGAAGAGATAACAGAAGAGAATAGAAGTAATCAGCTACGGACATGTGATTATTCAAAAATATTGTGAGGAGCAAGAACGGCATTTTTCCTTACAATGAATCAAACACAAGACATGGTTTTCCTGCAGAATTTGATCAAATTTGACAACATTGACTCAGAAATTATCAATGTTAGAGACTACTTTCAAATAGTGAAATAGTATAAAACCATACTAACTCCATACATGATTTGACTTAATTCTGTGATTTATTTTAGTTTGAATTTACAATGTTTTTGACCTATAGTACATAAATTTAAAAAAAAAAAGTTCTAATATGATATAAGATTATATCCACCAAGGTTACAGAAGCAAGGATTTTCTAAATTCTGAGCAAAAGGGAAGGAGACCTGAAGGAAAATGTGTTTCATAAACCAAAATGTAAATACAATTATCTAGGACTGCACAGTCTCTGTTATAGAAAATACCTTTCAGTGTGTTTTACTTGGCCCAAGGTGCTGATTCCATTCAGCTTCCAAGATAACTGCACTTGAGTAGAATCTAGCCGTTGTCACTGGATCTCCAGGCTGAAATGCTGGCCTATGTATCTTTTCTCCTGGTTCTGTTTTGTCGGGAGATATCACTATTGAGTGACCCTTGCACAGTAAAGGTTAGAAATATCCTAATCTTTAAGCAATTTGTGAATTATATTCCCAGAGTTTCACTTAGCTAAGGTATCCCTGTTTAACTCTTTTTAAGCAATGTGATGGAAAAATAAGGACCGACAAATAGTCTGGCCTCTGCATAATGGATTTTCTTTTATAAAATGTGAAGAACAGTCTTTAAAAAAATTAAAAATTTTGCACAACATTCTTCATTTAATTCTCCTCTCAGCCCTCTAGATATCACAAGCACATCAGGTGGGTGAGGTCTTTCAGTGTTGCTCTCTCCTGTGAGTTTTTCATACCTGTGGCGCTCTGTTTTCTGGCAGACATAGTGTTTATGGATGTCCAGGTTACCCATATTTAAGAAAGTGGTTCTACACAATTATTTTTGGGATGGTGGAAGGGGAAAAGATGGCAAACCAGAGGTCAACCACTCCCTGATCCAGTCCTGGAATTCTACCTTCCTCTTGCATAAACTTCACTGCAACATCAGATGGGTGGCGACACATTTGCTATAAGAGCAAGTGAACTGTTATTCTGTGCAGTAGAGGAGTCTCAGTTGTTAAATCTAGGTAGGGAATGAAATATACTTGTCAAATGACAGCAGATACCACTTTCTTTGTGATAGAAACTTATTTCCAGATAGAGCTGTCAATTTAGTAGATACTGAATCAGTGCCATGATCAAGATTAATGCTTGTTTCTTAATAAAACCTTGTGTTGGGTAAGCAAAGCAGTGGCCTTTACCTCAGGCGCTTTATTAACTCAACAACCAATTGATAATGGACTGTTGTATCATTATTGCTTAAATAATGATGTTTTACTGAGGGAATGTAAAGCAGCATTGTTTGGATGTAGGAATATACTTGGGTCCAGAAACACCTCAGTACTTATTTGCTGTATGCAAAGGTCTTTTTATTTGCAAACCAATATTTTACGGATATTTCTATTCTCAAATTTTCTGCTTTCCATTGAAAGTTTTTGAGTAGATTTAATACTTATATAGTCAGATTTTCTCTTCTCCTGTCCAACATTCCAAACAATTTGGGTAATAGACAGCCCTGGCTTGATGGAATTGCCTTCCCTAGGTCACACTTTCACATCTTCCTCTACCACTGTAATGTGAAACCAGTCTAATCTGTCTTAACTTCACTAGAGCAGCACATGGGGAACCACCAGTTAATTAGCGTAAATAGCACAAGAATTGTAACATTGAAAAAATGTCTTAAACAAGAGACCAGTATGACTTCTGTTGAAAGGAAGTCTGTCAGTTTAGAGAATCACTAGTGGTGTTCCCCAGGGAATTGTCTTAGGACAAATATTTGATCTCTTCGTTAAAGGCTTTGATAAAAATACTGGACTGTGCTAATGAAATTTTTCAGATGACAAAAACTTTGGCAGAGTAGCCCATACCAAGAAGAACTAGAATTTCATACAAGGAAGAATTAGATGACCTTGACGGCTGTAGTAATAGAAGCAAGATGAAATTTAATAGTACAAAGTGTAAGGTCATGCACTCAGGGACTAATAACAAGAATTTCTGCTATAAGCTGGTAGCTCATCAGTTGGAAATAGGACAGGAGGAGAAAGACTCAGGTTTAATCAGTCAATCAGATGATGATTATCACTACCAGTGGGAAGCTGCCATGAAAAAGGAAACCATAATCCTGGGATATGCTGGGATGTTTTCTAGTACTGGTAGAGAGTGCCACTTTCACAGCATCTTGGCAAGACTGCCTGTGGAACAGGACATAACAATTCTGTTGCAAGACAGTTCATTCAAACCAGAGGTGCTTCAGAGAAACAGAAAAGAGATGTTAGGGACTTCAGGCACCGCCTGAAAAGCACCTTAACCTCTATTGCTTAGCCAGTCCCATCACGCTCCATTGAAATCTTTCAGTGAAACTTTTTAAAATGGCAATTCAGTGGGAATGGTTCATGCTGACAGTCATGTTCAGTTAGTATGCTGTAGTATATAATGTTTTCAGCCAATGGAAAAGCACTTTAGTAAACACATAAATGGCATCTTAGGAGAATATATTTGTATAGATATTGTGACGAAGATACCGGTAATAGTAAAATATGAACTTTTTGGTAAAACCCTACACCTTCAAGTAAATGCTTTTGATTAAAATTTCTTAGAAGTACTGAAGAAATCAAGTACAAGATAATAGGAAAAAATATCTATTTTCATCTTCATAGCTGTGTACTAAAGAGGACAACTAGTGAGGGACCTATGGAAAGTACGACTTCAAAATGCACAGCAACCACAAGATAGATTTTTACATCTAAACTGCAATGAGAATATCCTACAACAATTCCGCATCTTTGTAACTGTGCATGAATGAATGAAGCAGAGATTTCTTTGAAAATCCTTTGCCCAATGGACTCACTTGGACTCACATTAAGAGGCAGGAAAAGAGTGACATATTTGTACTATGGCTTTAGGCATGTTCAAACAATCTAATTTATTTAAATCAGATGTATTTCCTCAATTCTGTCTTTAGAAAACAACAGCCTGACAGTTTGATATCTTGGATGCAGAAAATACTTCATTGCCACAGAAAATATCTCAGTTTGGAAGCCACACAGAATTCTTGCTTCTGGGACAGTTATGCCAGAAATGAACTATTCAAACTAGTGGAATTCATATTTTTCCAATACTATTGTAAGAACATTCTTAGTCTTTATAAGTATAAAAACAAGGAAGGTGTGGAAAGGCAAGTAAGCCAAAAAACGGAAAATAAATGTCAAAGCAGAACTAAATTTCAATCCAGCATAAAGTTAGAATGAGAATTAAAAGGTCTTGCTCTGAGGAGGAAAGACTCCAGTTGAACATCATTTGTTTGGAACTGGTAGATGAGATAATCCAAAATACAATGTGTGTGAAGACACATTTTCAAACACATGCATTTTTTTTTAATTCCTCAAAGGTTAGACTACAGATATAACTCTAGTATAAAAAGATACTTTTGTGTTAGATTTATGAGAAAATATGAAGTATGGAAAACATGTAGAAAAAGACGCAGTATAATAATTTCAAAGAACCCATGGGAAATGCACAGTGGTCCACTTAATACCATTGTCAACACACTTGCCTCTTGAAGCACAAACATAGCATGGACTTCCTAGTGAAGTATGTTCTTTTTAAGCAGTTGATGTGTTTTTCTGATTAAGGAGCACACTCTCAGTCCTGAATTCCTAAATTCATGTAGATCTTGGAAAAAAATAGTTAGGATATTTCTTTTTCTTCATGGTATATGTTAACTCTTTGTTTTTAAGGGAAATATGCTTGTATGATAATAGAATAATTTCATTCTCTGTCACTTCTGTTGTTCTGTATTTTAGCTACTATTGGACTGTATATTTTTAGACTGGGAGAAATGAAGTTATATATAGCAAGCAATTAAGACCTAGAATTTTCAAGCTGTCATGGCAGGTTATGGAAGAAATTGTATCTTAGCTGAATCTTATGAGTATATAATGTCATTTCTCTGTAGCCCCTCTGCCTATAATCCATTGCAAAAAGTAAATAAAGTCCTGGAGCAATTTTTTCTCTCCTTTTGTTTGTCACCTCACTGTTAGGGAATGCAGAGGCAGGATTATAGCAGCTGGTATATAAATATGAACATCCATTCCTACAGTTTACTTTTAACTTTTAGCAAGGGACAAATTATTCTTCTCTACATGAGATAGGTTGCTGAGAGCTTATAGGACTATGACAACTATCTCAGGCATGGCATATTTAAGAGCAACATTGTGACTTCTGGAAGAACCAGGCAGCATTGTCTTTTGCAAAAATTTGGCTGCCTACACATAAAAAAGCTTGGAAAATATAATTAATATGATGGAGTTGTTATATATTTCAGAGCATAAACTTGTAGAAAACATGATGGATTACAGCTGCTACTGAATGCATGGGACAAAATAAAAGTGCCAGCATCCATGTGGCAACATGAACAGTGGGTGCAGTGATGTTCAGACATCAACATTCTAGAAGATGTTAGGGCTTCTGTTCTTAGCCATAGTAGGAAGACTGCAATATCATTAATACTACTGGTAGTTCTGGTTTCTATAAAGCAAACTGGATTAGTAAGTACCACAAAGATAGGGCAAACATAAGGCAAAATAAATTGTGAGGATGAAAAATGGGCTCTAAAAACAAGGTAGGCACCTAAATAGACTACACCGAACAGATAGACTATAAAGAGTTAAGGCAACTAGATCAGTCTCTATCATGTTGGAGCTGGGCAGGCGAGCCATACACAGCAGAACAAGCCAAAATGGCACTAAAAGAAGAAAGTGTGTATGGGAAAAGGGATTGCTAACTTTGAAATGGGAAAAAAAAAACCCTAAGCAATGGCAGAAAAAGCCACCCCAGAGCTGTCTTAGTCAGATGTCCTCCAGGCACGTTCGCTTCTGCCAACTGCAGCCCCACACCAAGTGTGAAACTGCCAGAAAATACAAAAACTTGCTTCTACTTCTGTCATTAGAAGCTCTACTTCAGTTTTCCAAGATATAAGTTAAAGATGACAGTGATGCAGTTTAAAATTTTAATTTTTTTTAGTAATTACTTTGAGGAGTTTGTAATATTTGTTAAGATTTGACATCTACATGTGAGATCAATGGACATGTTGCCAATATTATAAAAAAGTCAAAATTAATAAATCTTCTACAAACCGTGTTGCTAAAATTCAGTAAACAATTGGGGAAAAAAAAAAAAAAGCACGTGTTACTTTTCGATGGTTTACAGCGATTGCTCTAAACTACTACATTAATTTGCTGGTATTGCATAATAAACTCTCTTCTACAGTTTTTTATGATAGTCTAAGAAAACATTCATGCAATACTGAAGATCAGTTCATCCTACATAACCTTTACAAATGTCTTCTAGCAAAAGTGAAAACGTTTTTATATAAAACCATTGGATTTAGTTTATATGAAGATGGTTGTGATCCACTGATTAGAATAGAGTTCTAAATTTAAAAAAGATTTTTTTTTCCCTCATTCTGGTGCTATTCTGTTATATGATTTTGACAAAGACACATAAATCTGCTTTTTCAAGTGATGTGGGATACAACTCAGAATGTCCACTGGCTAATGTTCAGCAAGAAATAAAAAAAAAGGCATCTGAAATGAACATACCTTAACAAAAAAAAATAGTATCTCAGAATGGTTTTCATTCCCAAATAGGAATGATGATGTTTATTTTGTCTTCATTAACTGTAGCTCTGGAATGATATAAATGCAGAAAGCAATATGTAAATACTCAAAATTATTATTTTCACCAACCTCTTTTTTAAAAAAATAGAGCTTACTTCTTTTCACTTCTTCAAGAGCCAGTTCTAGACAGTAATTTGATTTATATTGTATAAATGCTTGTTATAAGTTCCAGTTTAGAAAATACTGTCTCTATACTAAGAGAATTCAATAAAGTATTAAAATTACTAACTTACTGCCAGACATTGGTTCACATTTAATCAAACAGTAGACTTGTCATCTGCAAAAGAAGACATTTCAGTAGCACATTTGAAAACATGTATCAGTAGCTGAAATTACAGATCTTTTAAACCTATTAACGTTTTACTAAGTTTGACCTTATAAAAGTAGAATTTAGGGTGCATTTTAAGTATCCAGCTTTTATTTCTTATATATGTTAACAAGCATTACTAAGGTTGCTGGGATAACTTGTCAGTTTTTAGTTAATGGTCATATAAAGCTTTCATTATTGGACAGCATGAATTAGACCTTCCCGTGGGCAACTTGAACTCAAGTAAAGATTTTTATTAAGGGTTTTTTAATTGAATGAACAATTTTAATTTTTTAAAGTTTTTCTTCATGTTGTTTACCCCATTTAGCTTCTCTGATCCTGAGGTGTTACTTAAGGGCATAATTAGTAAATATTCGGGGCTAATGCCCAAGTATTAGAGATTCAAAGCCATGATTATATCTTTCTTTTTATCTAAGCTCTAATTTTGCTTTCATGATCATGAAGATTGTGAGACATTTAAATTTTAACTTTTTTAGAAATATGATTTTTTAAAAAAACATATGTTTTAGCAATAAAAATTCAAGACACACTAATGCAAAACCCAAAACTCTTCTCTATGGCACACAAATAAGATTGTGTTTGACTTTGTTGTTATGATAGTAGTGAATTTTGTTGTAGAGAGTCTCAAACTGGTGAGTAAATGTCTCTGTTTCTGCTCACAAAAATAATAACTTATGTCAGCATCCTTTCTATCATTGCAAACTCCAATCTATAGCACGGTATCTGGGAATCAGTAGGAGGAATAATATATCAGGAGAAATGGTATCTAACAGATCAACCATCCAAATGATCTCTCAAGTTTCCAGATAATTTCAAGAATAGCAGAACCAAGTCCATTCATCTATGTATTTGCATCCTAAAGCAGAGAACCCATAGAATAAAGATATAATTGAAATTAATAATAGCCATAAAAGAAAATATTTCTGTTATGTTTTGTAGTCAAAGTACTAAAAAAATGTATTCTCAGCACCACCAATAAATCAACATGTGCATGCTGTTTATGGCAACGATGAAACAGAGGTGAAGTTGAAATAGCCAAAGTTATGTTTCATAGGTATGATGGAGACAGTGGAAGTTCACAGCAGTTGATCCCATATTCAGCCCATTAAACTATGAAAGAGTCCAAAAATGGACTGCTAAGAAAGAGCTAGTCTTTTTTTGAAAGAGGCATTACAGCCATGACACATCTCAACTCTGATTTAAAGTAAATCGAATCTAATTGTGCAGAAGTTTCCTCTGTTGAATACCATAGATTTCACTTTCTGCAATAAAACACAGAGTATTGTTCTTATGCACTACTAAGAGAGATATAACACTGCTGTTCTTTCTGCTGTTCCACTTACATCAAATGCAGAAAAAATTGTTACAATGGAAGTCAACTGGTTCCTCTTATCCACTTACTTATTTAATTTTGCCACACAGGAGGACTAAAATTGCACAGTTAATACCTCTAAGGTATTACTAAATACTCAAATAATAGTCTGTGAGTAAAAATTCTTGTGTTTGTCAGGCCATTATAGTCTATATGCACAATTTCACAGAATCACAGAATATGAAGGGACAGTTGGAAGTGACCCACAAAGGTCATCAAGTCCAACTCTTCGCCCTGCCCAGGACCCTCCCCAAGAGTCACACCATGTGCCTGAGGGTATTGTCCAAACACTTCTTGAACTCTGTCAGGCTTGGTGCTGTGACCACTTCCCTGGAGAGCCTGTTCCAGTGCCCAACCACACTCTGGGTAAAGAACCTTTTTCTAATATCCTACCTAAACCTCTCCTGGCACAACTTTAGGCCATTGCTTTGGGTCCTTCACTGGTCACCACAGAGCAGAGGTCAGTGCCTGCCCCCCCTCTTTCCCTGACAAGGAAGTTGTAGATGTCATCACAAAACCTTTCTCAGTGATTTTTGGGTGGTCTTGGGAATTTGGAGAGGTCCCAGCTGACTAGAAGCTGGCAAATATCCCAATTTTAAAGAAGGGCAAGAAGGGGGACCCTGGAAACTACAGGCCTATCAGTCTCACATGCCTGGTAAAGTTATGTAGAACATTATCCTGTGATGTATTGAAAAACACCTGAAAGACAACACTGTCATTAGTCCCAGCCAGCAGGGCTTCATGAGAGGAAAGTCCTGCTCATCAAACCTGATTTTCTTCTGTGACAAGGGAACCCACCTAAACAATCAAGGGAAGCCAGTTGATGTCATCTTTTTAGATTTCAGTAAAGCTTTCAATACCGTCTCTCACAGGATCCTTCTGGACAAAATGTCCAGCACAGCTGGATAAACACATCATGCATTGGGTGAGCAATTGGCTCATGGGTCAAGCACAGAGGCTTGTAGTGAATAGGTGACATCAGATTGGCCACCTGTCACTAGTGTGGTTCCACAGGGCTTTTCAACATCTTCATAAAATACTTGGACACAGGGCTGGAAGGGACACGAAGCAAGTTTGCAGATGACACAAAACCAGGAGGAGCTGTTGACTCCCTTGATGGCAGGAATGTCCCGCAGAGAGACCTTGACAAATTAGAGGACTGGGCAATCACAAACCAAATGCAGTTCAACAAGGGAAAGTGCTGGATTCTGCACCTGGGATGGGGCAATCCTGGATGTTTGTACAGACTGAGGAATGGGATGCTGGAAAGCAGTGCCATGGAAAGGGACATGGGGGTCCTGGATGACAAGAAATTGAATATGAGTCAGCAGTGCCCTGTCAGCCAGGAGAGCCAACCGTGTCCTGGGGGGCATCAGGCAAAACATCGCCAGCCGGTCGAGGGAGGGGATTGTCCCGCTCTGCTCTGACCTGGGGAAGCCTCATCTGGAATATTGTGTGCAGGTTTGGTCACTGCAGTATAAGAAAGATATTAAGCGATTAGAGTGTGTCCAAAGGAGGCCAAGGACAGCACATGGCTTGGCACTTGTGGACCTTTATCCTTATCAACTAATTTATATTCAATGACTTGTTGTATGAGCAAAAATGAAATCACTAAATTTAAATTTCCCAAATGTCAATACTGCAACTCTTATTCCTTACTGGAAAAAAATTTATTACCTTTTCATCTTGTCTTGTAGCATGAATTCAAGAAACATAAAATCCTTACTTCTTCTGACTAATAAAAAGAAAGCTTTCCTGAAGAGTATTGAACTGGAAGGCTTTCCTAGAGATCAGTGACACATAAGGAAATTCAAAACTTCACATAAGTGAGTGGTGTGTAAAGGAAGAAGGCAACCTGGCATGAGCTGGAAGAGAAAGGAGAAGATAGATGAAGAAGGGAAGGAATTGCGGTGTTCCACAAATTCAGAAAGTATTTGGAAAATCCTGAGAGTCTCCGTGTGCCACTTAAACACTCAGAAGAACATCCATTTATTCCACTATATTATCTCTGCATGTCCTCATGCTTTTACAGCTTCCTATTAAGTCAATGGACTTCTAAATATTGACATAGAAATATATATATATGTATTTCTATAATTCAAAGGTAAATGATAACCTTTGTTTTCAAACTGCTTGTGCATAACATCATAAATATTGTTTATAGCACTATTTCTTTGAAAGTCATCCCATCAGCTTCTGCCTAGTCTTACTGTAGCTTAATCAACCTTTCTTGAAATCTCATTTTAAATAATCTTTTTATTAATGGTCTAGTAATAGGTTATCGGTTAAAGTAAGTTTAAATGATAAAAAAGTAAGACAAAGCTTAAACAATTGTTTTGAAAAATGTTTCATTTATTGCATTTCTTGTGGCTATTTAATTCAGAAATTATATAGCTAGAGGGTAAATTGCAAATACAGTAGTCTGTTTTATCATTATGATTAAAAACATACCAAAAATTGAAATATAAATTAATCTGTTCTTGGGACCTTTGACTTCTGATGCAAAAGCTGTTTTTGAAACAGATGTTTCTTCAAAGCTCTACAGTATAGTAAATGCATGTGATATTTAAGTGATATATTGTCACTGCACCTTCATCATTTTATTTAGGGACTCAGAGACTAGATGCAGACTCTTCAGTGCACTAAGGAAACTGCTCAGTATGCACAGGTTTGAGTCACATGATTCTCATTAATTTTAATGGGAGTTACATGGATAAATCTGTGTGCTGAAAGTCATGAGAAGTTAATGTCAACAGAATTTACTGTTCCCAACTTTGCTCTCTGAACCTTTATGCCTGGCTACCTGCACTTCTCCAAAGAACCTGGCAGGAAAGAGAGAATGGAGCTGTATAAAGTGATTAAACCAAAGGCATTCAGAGTTTAAGAGGTCTATGGTATGTGTTCAAAGTAGAAAATAAGTAATCAGTATCAAATGGGAGCAAATGTAGTTTTGAAATCATAGTCTCCCTAAAACCTCCTTTGAAAGCATAATCTCCTTAATCATAGTGTTCTGCAAACAATACATAATTTATTTTTTAATTGTGTAAAAAATATATATTCATATTGAAGTTTGACGCTTCAGTGAAGTATATCAAATGGACTCTCATTGTAACAATAAAAAACAAAAAATACCCAGAGGTTGTATTTAGAGTTTAATTTAAGTTTATTAAAATAATTGCAGGATTTCTGAGACTTTCAAACTGAAATTGATTCAAGATGAACCCATTTGGTATGCCTAAATAGTGTGAGGAAAGGAAAAAAAAAACAACAAAGAAATGCTTAGGAACATAATTAGGACATATGAAAAAATTAAGATATATGAAAAGAAATAGTTAAGTGCTTAGCTTTCAGTTCAGTTCCTGCTACCCTCACCTCTACAGGAATCAGTGGAACTAAACTTGGTTATGAATAAAAGCAGGCTATAGTATGAAAAAAATATCAAAATAATTTTTTTAATTTTACGTCTTAGCCTTTTGACTTAAACAGTGAACATTACATTTTGAGAGTTGTTCAGCACTGCCAAATATACCATTCATATATATATACACCATGCACTTTTTTGGCAGCTTGTATTTATTGGATAGGTAGCTATTTGAGTTGATTAGCTACAAACATTTCATGAAAAAGAAATAGTTGCTCATTCACTATGAATACATGTAGTTTTCTTCACCACTTGCTGACTCAGCTTCACTTGTGGTCTGATGGATGAAGTCATATCAGTGGTTCATATTCTTGTTTTAATTTACAACATTGGGAGGAGTAAGAGCAAGAATCTGCTACAGCTTGCCCTTGCTCTGAGGACAGAGGGTAGAGAATCCCTCTAGGATTTAGTCACCAGCAGACTCTCTTGGAGAGTTAGGAAAAGAGGACACAGCAATGATACCCAGTACACTGAATACACACAGCTGGCAAACAGCTTAAGGACTGGTGCCAAGTCATGTGAGTAAACCTGAACCTAGATCAGGACTTAGCAGAGACTGAGGAATGGGCTGGCTTTTTTAATCTCTCTCCCCAAGCAACGTATAGAAATGGAGCTCGTCAGAGCTTTTTCCTGATTTTTTTAATCCAGTAGAACTGAATGTGGACTTGTGGAGAGCTCTTTGATTGCTGGGCATCTCCAAGAAGCCAAAATTACAACTGACGTAACTTTTTACTGGAGCAGTTAAAAGATCATGGTCCTGATTTTCACACTAACATTGGGACCATAACTGTTTTACTGGTTTCTTTTTCAGCTCACTAATATTCCCAGGTAGTGTTCTGATCTGGAATATAGTTAGAACATGGTCATGGCCTGGAAGTAATGAGAAGGAAGTAGAGAATTACTTGGCCCCCAGCACCTCGCTAATGAGTTCATCCTTCCAAAAATCTTTCTCTTTACAGGGGGAAATTTAGTTTTATTATTGCCTCTTTTGCTTCTTCAGGATACATACTTGGAAGGGCTCCCATTTCAACTCTTCTGACTACCCTCCATGCTTCTTAAAAGTAATAATTACAGATCTCGTTCTCCACTGAATACCATCTGAGTGTGAATACACTTGATGGTATCTTGAAACACTCATTGTTTTCAAGATCCCATCTGATATTTGACACAACAGCTTAGAGTAACATTACTTCACATGAAAGGTTATTGAAAACAAGTGGCAGAGACCTGAGGCTATGAACTTGGAAAAAATACCAGTTACATAGATTTAGAGGCAAAGGCACTGTCACAGTACCAACCACAGTGAAAGAATTGTTGCAATTCACATTTGAAGAAAGAGCATTCTCAGAAATACACATATATACATATATATACATATAGTAGATTGCATCAGACATGTAGCAGAAAACCAAATTTATCAAACTCTAGAGCCATTTAATGTCATGTGAAAAATGTGGCTGGGTGTAAAGTTTGTCCTCATTGCTTGCCAAAAACCTGCAGTTCCTTAGAAAGCAATCTTTTTTTTCCTGTATTTTCAGAGAATTCCTTTCAGATAAATATTAAATAGTACAGACTTTGCTATAATTAACAGATTAAAATATGCAGAACTTGCTGAGGGAGATTTCATAGAATCATAGCAAATGTCAATGCATGTCATGCATGCACGTGCTTAATTCAGGACCTGTTGAAGGAAAGGGATACGTAGGGAACAAAACAAGGTACCCTTGATATTTATCGATACATTTGCTCTCAAAAGGGTGCTTGGAAGATAATAGAAGTAACCCTTAACACAAAATAAGATTTTGCAAGTAGTGGGAGCTCTGAAAATGTGTATATACACATTTTGTAATAAAGTTTTTGAAGATCGTACAGAACTTGTAGCAAACATGCAGAAGCAACCTGAATATAAAAAGAATTCAAAGGTACAAACAGTTGAGTACCAGCAAAAAAATACAGATATTACAGATATTACAAAGATTAAAAACAACTGGGAAGAGGAGATTACAAGAAAAAACATGATTTAACCTGTGTTGTAGTACCACAGAATACTCTGACCTGATCAAGCGTGGTTGGATTTTTAACAGACCAATTTTTATAAATTACTCAAAACAGCTCTTCTAAAGTGAGGACATTTTAACCCAAAGTCTATCTACCAGTTACTCCTTTCGCTTTCCCTGCCTAATGGAAACTGCTGCATCCCTATTCTCCAGACATACAGCAACAACTTGCAAATGTTTATGAACAGGCAGTCGGATACTGTAATTGGGATTGTTAAAATGGAAAAACTTAGCTTATGTGGCAGTTGATATGGTATCCAGCTACTGCACAAGCAAGTCATTAGCACTGTGTTTTAACAAAATGAGATTGTAATTAGGTGCCTTTGATTCTAAAGACAGAATGAGTTGCACATTTCTGGCTGCTGTTCCCAAGCATGACATCAGAGTAATCAGCCATAGACTGTCATTCTCTGCTCACCCCACATTTTTACTCCATTAGTAACTCACAACTAATCCCTGGGCAAGATGAGATTCTCAATCATCAGTGAGCAATAAATATCTCTGCCAGGGTTGATAAGATTTTTCAGACATGTATAGTACTTTTTGTTTTGTTCCTGTTTTTCAATTTCACAAGCTGTCTCTGTGTTGAAGTGGGGTCTGGATCACTGTTGACTTGAGGCTGCTTTGCCTCAGTAGGAATTAACAGAATTCCTTTATATTGGCTGTCTTGAACGGAATAGGACCATCAGAACAACTTTCTTTCTCTCCAGGGAAGACTGTCTGGAGTATCCTGTGAATCCCAATTCCCACCTGTTGAAGTGATCCCGTGGGTCACTAACTGCAGAAAATAGAGGAACTCGCTTTCCTACCCTGGTCTGTGGCTGGTGCAGCCTGGCTGAGGGACTGGGAAATCCTACAGTCCTGCAGTTTAGTTTAGTTACCTCTACTTTTTCTCCTGGGATCTGAGCATAGTCTTGCTGGCCCATTGGCCTCACCAAGAACTCTGCTTAGAACAATTACAGAATGGGAATCTGGAACTACACATCTCAAAATGGAGATTAATGACTACATTCACCAGCTATTCCCCAAAATATGTGGTATTACCAGAGGACATCACAAATGATGTGTGAAACGAGACACCTTTGCAGATTGGCAGTGCACAAAGAGGATAAAGAGAATGTCATGTAATTATTACTGTGCTATTAGCTGTGATATTCAACTTAAACAAAGACAGAAAAGTCCAATAAATCCAAAAGCCTTAGATTTACTTAAAAAGGAATAAACTGCTTGGAAACTTCTTTCTAACAATTTTCACCAGAACCTTCCTCTGGAAGGGAAAAAGGTCCAAAGAAAGAAAGAGTGACATTTTAAATTAGTCTCCTCCTTTTAAAGTTCACTCCTTTCTTTTTCTTTACTTGGAAAGATGCAAACACCTTTCTGGCACATTAACCAATTTCCCTTAAATACCAGGGAGTGGGAAGAAGGGAATCTATGACACCAGTAAAGTTTTGGGAGGATTGTGGATGTACCTTTATCTGTCAACATATCAGATGCAGTGCTGTTACTTTTACAGACAGAAATGAATACAAGGTATTCCATGCCAAAGCATGGATTAAGAATTAGAATTTAATTTTATGAATTTTGGTTTTGTGGCAGATTATAGAACTTACATTATCCAATCTGAGAGATAAACTGTTAGCAAAACATCTTAAAAACAACTGAAGAAAGTGCATACACCAGTGTCTGCCATCAGTTCTGTAAGCTTCCCAGAGGCAGTTTCAATAAATTCAGAAAGCCCTAACACATTTAAAATAGATATGTCAAGCAAATTAGAATCCCTCCAGTTCTGAAACATGAACAGCATTATTTATATGAGAAATATTTTGAAATGGTGAAATAAAGTTACATGTGCAAGAAAATCGAAGAACGTTAATCCTGAGTGTTTTGTCTTCTTCGTAGTCTACAGATTTTTTTCACCTCTCCATGGGATGTTTATCTTCTCTTTGTTTAATCAATAAATGCATAACGAAAGTTTGTAAATGCTGCATGATAATTTGATTAAGAGAATAAAAGATCTGCTACATAGCATTAATGTACACAATTTCCATTAAGAGCTGGCCAGCAGATCATCAAAAGACACATTAAAAAGAAATTTAATATTGAATTGTTTCTAATGGTATCTAGCAGGCATCAGTACTAGGCCCAATGCTAGTCAGTATTCCCAGCAGTGATCCAGAGGTGCAAATACAAATTGCCATGCTAAGGATGTGAAGATGACAGAAAGATTACTCAGATAGTACATAATTATGAGACCAAGGAAGAGGAGAACTCTTTACAAGCTAGACCCATTGCAAAAATGAGCATTTTAGAAGAGATGAATGCACAGTTTAACATAATACAAATGGATTTCACCCCCCAAAAAAGGGGGTACAGTGATTTGGAATGCCTTGACTCTGCAAGGATTTATAGGCCGTAGTGGACCAACATGAGCTCCCACTGTGAAGCTGCATGAACAGAGCTAGCGTAATCCTTGAATCCTGATGCAACAGTTGGAATAATTCCCAGAGATCTGCTGTCCATATTTTAATGAGAATGGTGGGGAAAAAAATGGAGAGTTCACAAAATTACATTTAAAATTAATTTGAGAGCTGAAGAAAATTATTTGCTGTGAAAATATAAACTCGATCTGTTTGATTATCAAAATGGAGGGCTGAGCGTGACTTGATTAAAGCTTATAAATCATGGTAGAAAACCTTTCTTTGCGGACTCTTTATTCTGAAGGAAGAATAATTTAACAACCACCGTCCCCCAAAATTAAAAAAAACCCCAACATTCTGGAAGTTGAACCAAAACACTTTTCTACTAATGAAAATGAATGTTGGAATAAATTCCCCAAAAATGATGAATCCTGCTTATTGGCATATTTTCAAATCATGGTAAAAGTTAAAATTTCACTATAAATTATCTGTTCTTTAGTTAAATAACAATTTTATTGGACTTGACACCAAATAAATGAAATTGATAAAATTTAAGGGTCTTCAACGTGCCCACAAACTAGCTGAGGTTGGATTTCAGAAATCCAAAACAGAATAGAAAAAGGAAGAAATAAAACAGTGAGAAATCAGAATGATCTCTTCAAAATTACGTTGTCTGAAGATCTGTGGCCTGACTTGGGGCTTTTGTTATAATTCTATGTGAAGATCTCTGGCTCTAGACCATATGCTCTAGTGTGGTATGTATTGCATAACTATGGAAAATGTCTTTATGTAGGTATTTTTCATTCACATAAAATTGTCTGTAAGAATTTATATCCCAGCTGGTATGATGTTATACAGAAACAATATCATGTGTTGTTCTGCAAGTTGTGCATATGTTTGGTTTCTGAGGCCAAAAATCAGGATGTGGTTTGAAGAAAAGTGGGAGGAGTCAACTAGTAAAAGTGTTATACCATATGACAACCTCAAAAAAAAAAAAATAAAAAGAGCATATCAGTTGGGAAAATATATAGCAGAAGCAGAGACTGCCTTTACTGCAATAACTATTGATCTGTTGTGCACATGTGCACATTCGCATACCACTGAAGTTTTAAAAGAATAGTTTTGCAACCTGTTGTTTACGTAGCCTGAATGTCCGTAACGATGCAGCAAAGCCACTTTTTTCTGATGTAATCTCGTATATTGTACCAGTATAAATTCCTCTGAATTTTAGTGTATTAGAGGTAAACCAAATTATTAAGACTACCAAATGGCTTCTATGTCTAGGACAGGAGACAGGGTGGTCATTTCACACTGCAGAGAGGTACACTTGTAGGCTTCCTGTTGATTTAGAGAGTAATTGTCTGCTAGTCACCTTGGTGATTTTAAAGGTATCAGAATGATAGGACTCATGATTTGGAAAGTGACCATCCTTCAAATGGTTTGACATGCCTCTTCCTTAGGTGAGTCACACATCTCCTTAAGTCTGAAAACGTTTTACTGCTGGACCTAATATGACCAATTGGAAACATTTTTGATCACTAAATTAACATACATACTAGGTCTCATTAGTATTTAACTTGGGCTACAGATTCACAGTGGAGTGAAAGTAAACAGCTTCAATCTCAGTAAGTACACATAATACATGAATTAAAAAAGAAAAAAAGTAAATAGTTTCAAAAGCAGTTTATATATGTTTACTCTTGATATATAAACCAGTTGAAATAGTAGGAAATATAGGCTTCTTGGGGAAATCACTGCATTTGTAGCTCCCTATCTGTTTTTTGAAGTGCATTGAAATTTGCAGGCTCCATATAGACACAGTCACATATTATTTACATTTTCTACATATTTTCTATTATGTTCAATCAGGTTTTCAGTAATTTTTTTTTAATTTGTTGGGTTTTGACTGTATGATTAGTGAAAGTAAATAAGTAATCACCAGATGGAATGAAATTCTGCTTCATGAACTCATGCAAGTTCTGTAATTAAAGTAACTCTAAATAACAACATACACAAATTAGTCATTTTCACAACTAAAACATAAACCCAAAAGATACTCCTACATATTTAAACTACTCTGAGTTTAATTAAAGACAGATAAAAAATAAAAGGTTATTATCAAAGGTTAATCTCTATTTTAATCTTTAATTTACCAACAAGTATAACACATCTGTTTTTATCACATAGTAATTAAGGTTTCTTATTTTGTAGAAGAGCAAAATACCTTTGGTGGCATCTTTTGAGTGCGTGTCAGTAATATGACAAGCATTTCATATATATGCTCTTCAGCTGTGAGCTGGCACCTACTGCTGGCAAAACTGCAGGTAACAGACACTATTGTCACTTCACTGATAATCTAAAAAGAAAAAATCCTAAT
Source organism: Platyrinchus mystaceus (assembly GCA_035041135.1). Classification (NCBI taxonomy): domain Eukaryota; kingdom Metazoa; phylum Chordata; class Aves; order Passeriformes; family Tyrannidae; genus Platyrinchus; species Platyrinchus mystaceus. Next base: position 121,847,522 of record JAWWLV010000088.1, read on the forward strand.
TTGCATCCCTAAGTTTGATGGTCTGATAAAACATTTTAGTTCTGGATTTGATTGGTTAATTGTCTTTCCTACCCTAAATGCTGAAAGTTTCAAACAGGAATCAAATGATTAGGTTTTATGTCTCTAGCCTTATAAATTTGGACCCTTGTTCCAGGCCAGAACACATTTCGAGACTGGTTGCAGGAGCATAAAGCTACACTCTGTGTCAAGCCTAGGATGTAGCTTAGGATATGTGGGAGGAGAAATCTTCTTCATAATCCCCTTGCATAGTTCTGTGGTGACAACCAGCCACTCACCTTTCTGGCACATCCTTTCACAGCCCTTAGATCTGGCAATGTTACACGTCCTAGGACAGCCCTTAGATTTCCTGTTTCTAAAACACACAGGTTAAGCAATCCAGGCTGTTGGCAGACCCAACAGCACAGTCTTGAGGCTAAAGGCTGGCAACATGGAGAGGGAGTCAGGAGGCACACCATCCTGAGCATACTCCTTGCGTATTGTCAAAGCAGACATGATCAGTAGTGCCAGTATAATCTGTGGAAAGACTGTTTGCTTGTTGTATTCTACATTTATATAAGTTTTCTACAAATTCCACTCATTTCCTTTCCTGTAGCATAAAATATGTACAGCCATATGGCAACAGTTCTGTCACCAAAATTCTCTACAGGATATTCACAACAATCCAAGTCTTTTTGTTGTTGTTGTTTTTCTGTCTCATTCTTTCAAGAAATACTAACAAAATCAGCCTGCTTATCTAATGGGAAAGCTATGGCACTTAAGATGTTAGCTAGACAAAGATGTCGCTGAAGTTTAGTAGTTGAAATATAAAATATGGGCCATGCTAATGCCAAGTATGTTTTTGTGAGGATAACACAATTCTGATGATGATGGGATATTCTGAAGAAGGCTTTTTTATTCACAGCAACCCTAATTTCTATCAGTCTCCAGAGACCTGCATGTTTCAGAGATGATGCCAAAAATCAGTCTATTAAACAGCTTAAATAAAAAAAAAGCAAAACCAAAAAACACCCCACTGAAACTTTGCCTACAACGCCTTAGGGAAGCCACTCTTTCAGGATCTGTAGCCCGAATTTTTATTTTAAAATAAAAGGTCCAACAGGCAATTTTACATACACTATGAAACACTTTTCTCTTGCACTGTGAAACTTCTAGAGGCTGAACAACACTGGACAGAAGTGGGCATTATTATCTTCTATTTGCAGATACAGCCACTAAGACAGATTAAATGCCCAACACACTTCTGCAGTAGCAGCAAAGAACAGCCCCTGGAATGATTCTTTCAAGCAAACTGTGTCTAACAACTCTGCCTAAACTCAGCCTGAAGATTTTCTTCACTGGGAAATGCCCTTTTTTTTTTCAAGTTCCAATATTTTTTTAAGAAAATTAGACAGTTTCTCGAGATTTTTGTTTTAATGTTATCCTTATTATTTCTGAGATATTCTTGCAGTTTGGAAAAATAGTAACTGTCTGGGCTGCATGAATAACCTTGATGTCTTAGTGTTTCCTCTGTGAATGGAAAAAAAAAAAAGTCATTACTTATGCTCCCCCTTAACATCTACATTTCCACACTTGGTACACAGACTCTTACCGATGAAAATAAATTTCTGGAAATTGTACTAATTGTCATTAACATCAAGGGTCTGATTCAGGAAAACACATCTGAAACAGGAAAGGAAAAAAAAAAAACCAAAGCCCAGTGCAATATTAGAACACATAGTTAAACATCTGCCTATTTTCATAACCAGAAGGATATATAAATACTGACTTGGAAGTGTGATAAAACAGTAAAATTCATTGCAAGAATCAATAATTTTCCTTTTAAAATAGCCTGAAGTCCTAAAGAATTAAAATATATTCTCCTTCAGTTTGTAACAATCTTACGGAGGATGAAAGATTTGTCTTGCAATCTCTGACAGTTCTTTTAAGCTATCATTCATTGTAAGGAATGACAGAAACATTTCATCTTCCATGTTCCTCTGGTAGGACAAATTCAGATAACACAATGAAATAGAATTTAAACAAATTTAAAACAGTTAGATTTTTCTGCCCCAAACCATGTCCCGTTTCTTTCAGAGCTTTTGAAAGCCTTAATGGCTTATAGCAGTGGGCAACAAAGAGTGACCTCTGAACAGCAGGTTCTGGGATTCAGACATGTAAATAATTTTTTCTCTTCAAACTTGAAAATGAAGGCTAGAGTTTGCTCTGCCACCACTCATGGGGCTTTTTCTGATGACACGATGTCGAAGCTTTGAGCAAAATGGAAATGTCAGTCGCCAGAAGCATAACCGTGAGCCAATCCTGGTAAGCGAGGTCTCTCATCCCGTTGCAGGTCACCATCTCCTTTCTATACCTTGCCTGGTGGCAGGAGCTGCTTCAGTGCTGTGTTAGTGCTCTGACAAATCTCAAGCTGGCAAAGTGGCTTGCAAGGTTTGTTCACATGATTACAGGCAAGAGAAGCTTTGAAGTACACAGGCTGTTAAATTCCAGTAAATACGTTACTGCGTATTTCAGTTAGAGCTCCTTACCACACGGCTCACAATTACTGTGTTCATTTCAGCATTAAAAAGGTACCTAGGAAAAGAAAACGTGTTTAAGTACAAAAAAAAAATCAGAATACAGCATTTAGACTATGCAACCATGTATTTTAATCATCAGCGATGACTGAGGCTACAAATTCATGTTTATTTGCAAGGATGCATTTCTTAAGTCGCCATTTAAAATGGATTTATATGGGAGGTCTTAGTAATCAAAAGGCAAAAATGTGTTGTGCTGCATGGACACATTGAAGATACAAGTTAAATGGCCAAGACCATTCTTCAACTCCCCAGGCAAAAAGGCGATATAATGGTTATTTAGGCAAAGCAAAGGAAGAACTATACTACTCTCTCTGTATCTATCATTTTAAATATCAGTAAAAGTACCAGTTAGTCTAAGAAAACAAAGTACAAATTTACCAAGCTCACAACACACTAAAAGTTTGCGTCATGAGTTTACATAACTAATGTGAGCTAACATAGGTCTGCTTCATAATGCTGATTTCAGCAGAAATGCTACCAGAAAGCATGTTTTATACCAAAATGTAACATTTTCTCACCTCATCTTTAGCAGTGAGGACATTTCCTTCTGTTTCACATGGTTCTACTTCCTCTCAAGTTTCATCATGTTCTTACATAATTATCAGACTACTGAAAAATATTTTAATACAAATAATCCAGTTTCCTTTCAAGAACTTTTCCATTAGTGTGCTTAATAGTTTAAGCAGAAATATAGCCCAAAACATTCTGCTCTCCTCAGGCATGTAATAGCTATACCCAAAAAAAAAGCTTCATATGGCTTCCTATTCTAACACAGTTGCACCATGAAGTTTACATAACATTTAAAAATAAAAAGTTGTATCATGATTCTGCAGTAAGTACTGTATCTTCTTGTATTTCTGCATTGGCATGAGGCATTACTTCATATAAGCATAGCTTGACAATGCTTTCTGACAATAACTGTGCTAGCTACCAAGGGAAGCAGTTTCAGTCTGTTCTAGCTAAATGTCACACCCCAGGTGGAGGTTACTTCTCTCCAGAGATGCCAATGAAGCTGCTCATGAAGCCACTTCCTAACTCAACTTGATCACTCTGTACCCGAGTAATTTAAATAGCAACTCGGCAAAGGGACTAGGGGTTCTTCTGGGAATGTAAAGTCTGGTACCAAGAAAAGTGGTCAGAAACTTAGGGCAAGATGAAAATTCTAGTCATAACTACCGCAGACACAGTTAGAAGAAAACATATTGTCAAGATTCAAATTCAACTTAGTTATATTTTGCTTTCATAGGACTGTTTCACCAATCAATGATTTTATTTTGCAAAGTGACTAACGTCACTAAGGTAATCCCCAACTAACAGTAAGAACTTTACAGGGAGACTTAATACAGTGTATAAGTGACTTAGGATCTGAATATGCCTCAGGATGATTTCCACAGTGAATATTTGAAAAGAATACCCCAAAGAAATTCACTAAACAGTCCATTCTTTAAACATTCCCCAAAGAATTTCTGTCAGCAAAACATAGAGAATGTTAAGCAATAATAGCTAAACTTCTGTAAACCAAGAAAGAAACTCCTATTCTATGGTTTTCTTTACCTGAGCTGGATAGACTTTAATTCATAATTGAAAGGTTTATTTATTCAAAATTGAATATGTAAAACTCTTAGGAGCAGTGTTAAAATACTTACAGGCCTCAATGTTCTCCTTCTTTTGTTTTCATCACTCACTGGAAAAATATTCCATGTTGGTCTGTTTATTCCCTAATGGACCAACCAGGAAACAATAAGTTTATGGTGAATCCACTTTTTTTTTTTTACTTTTGTTGTTGTTATTTGCTTGTTTGTTTGAGGTTTTTTGTTTTCCTCTAAGTTATCCTGCATATTGCTACCTATCTGGACCTGGCACACTTTTATTTAGTACTCTCTATACCTTATTCACATCTGTCAACAAAAAATGCACATCACAGTCACACACCAAGGCACAAGTCACAAAACTCACAGTAAAAGTAAAAGAAATGATATTTATATGTCATTTCAATAGTCAGGGGAGAAAAAGTGTCCCAGTCCCTCTTTCTAAAAATAATGCTTCATACAGGTGTCATCTCTGTATTTCACTGGAGTTATCAAAAGAAAAAAAGTTGTCATTTATGGAAGTTGCTTCCTGCTATTGAAATAAAATGATGTGCTTTAAATCACAGTTCAGTTCTTCCATACCTTTCTTCTATGAAAATCACTCATACATGTAGGGAAATGGGAAAAGCCCAGTTTTATTAACCCACCATCAACCCATTTGTTCTACACAAATAACACACATAAACTCTTTTCTGGTCATCTCTTCCTATCAAAAATGGATTGAAAATATTTACTGCATCTTAAAAAAACCCCAACCAAACAAAGAAAAAGAGCGAAAAAGAACAAAACCAGCTACTCCTGCCACCCATAGCAATGATGAGCTGATAAATAACTTCACCATATTGTCTTGTCAGGCATATCTAATGGAGATAAAGAAGTCTCTAATTAGGGCATTAATTCCACACTGCACTGCAGTTGCAATGCAACCTGCCTTTCACTGACAGGTGCAATATGTGGGTGCAAATTTCTTGGCATCAGCAATCTACTCTTTTGCATTTACATTGCTAAGCAACATCATTACTTTGATTGACTTATGTACAGTACTACACTTTCACCTCTTAGATACATAAAGAAAAGATTGATTCCAATTTCAGTGCCACTGTTTTAAACAGATGTAGTCCCAATGAATTAGGTGCACTTACTCCTAATTTACAGTCATGGAAGAAAAATAATTTTCTTGATTACCGTACTGTGTAGAAAGCTCTAACTCTTTTGGACAGAATAAACTTATACCGGTCTAAAACTCGCATGACAGTCAGGGGCATAGTTACATATATTTTTCCACAAGAAGATGGCAGCTGCCCTCAAAGTGTAATGCGAGTTAACTAGGAAAAGGTGATTGACTGATGCCGAGGTTAATTGCTTGTTGGCATGCTAGAAAGCCTATGCTAACAAGTGCTGCTTATAACTAACAAGTGCCAATTATTTCCTTATATTCTAGTACACATTATATTATGCTAGGTGCTATCCAAACATCCAGAAAAATACAGGCATCCCTGCCCAGATGTGATAAGTTAATGATTTAAGAAAACTATGCAAGGTACTGATGAAAGTGGGTCAATGCATGTTGCTTATCACAGATGTACAACTCTTATATAATGCTATAACACAGAAAGCTTTTGTTCAAGTTATCAATGCACTGAACATATATTCATAATGAAAGTATAAATAGTTGTCTGATCATAAACTTTGTCTTCTCTGTTGCTGACCAAAAGCTTACACTAACAGATAATGCTTATTATGTCTTATTAGAAGCCAGGGAAATATTTCAAAAGGCTGATACTGTTTCCACATCTACCATGGACAAAAAAAAAATTATATATAATTGGTGACCAACTGTACGTACAAGCCTGACAAAACTTCCCACCTAATAGGTAGATTATTATGTAAAATATTGCCTAATATTTGTATAATGCATTCACCTGCCTTGAAAATATGCTGACAGAACTAGAATGCATAACGTGATTCATTGTTGAATTGATATTAAATTCATAATTTTGTTCCTGAAGCATCAGTAAATACCAATTTTAATTGCATTAATAAAATATGAATTATGAAAGTAGAATTGTAGTGACTAATACAGATTTTCACTATGATAATAATGATTTAAAATACAATTAAAAAGTAACAGCTCCTAAAGAAAGAGGAAGTTAATGTACCAATAATAATAATAATAATGCAAAGCCAGCCTGCCCCCTGCCCCCTCCTCCTAGACAAGCCATCTACCTTGTAACAGTCAGAATAAAATAGGGAAAGTTGACCTGAGTAGAAAACTTACAAGTCTTTCAGGCTTTCTTTGCAAGAAATATTACAGTGCTTGGTAAAACTGCATGTTCATCTGTTACTCCTTGTCTAATTTCAAACTAAACATATGTAATGGCATCACAAAGTAGTAGTTGAAAGCCTTTGGAAATGCATTAGTTGTGAATGTTAGGAATTTTAACATAAGATGCAGAATGGGTCAAGTATGCTGGTAATCTGTTGGAACAGGTAAAAGTGCCTAAGCTACGGTTTGATCTCTCCTAGTCCTGCAGTGCAGAGAGCATTTCAGCATACCAGTATCCCAAGAATTCAAACAAATGAAACAAAACTTCTCTAACCAAATGGCTTGTTCAGTAGGCATGGGTGCTTAGCACAAGGTTGGGTGAGGTGACCATAAAAATTAAAATATTTAAGAAAAACTAAAAACATTAAAATTGCATTTACAAATATTGCTTTGGTATTCCTAGACTGTTATAGAATAGATATGTACATTTCTGTACCCATCAAACACTTAGTAAAAGATAGCTCCTCTAGGCAATTTGCAAACTATAGTTTCATCTAGATATATGTCAGTGTAAATCAGGAGCCTTCAGTTCTCAGTTTTTCTAAACAAGTATGCCATAATCTTTCCTAGCCCTGCTTCTCTAAGACCCTCATAAATCTACCACGTTGCTCTGTCTCCTCAGAATGCAGTCAAATTCACAAATATTTTAAAGGTATAGTGAAATACACATATAGCAAGTCTATCATCCTAGAAGGAGTTAGTAATTTCCTTCACCTGCAGTATATATTTCATTTTAACACATCTTTAATAGACACCAACTAATCATGTTTAAAGGCTACCTCTTTATTATTGCCCTTTATCCATAAACTGCTCTTTTCGCTGACCTTAATATATAAGGTAAAGGTAGGCAATTGTTCGATATAAATGCTTACATATATGATTTTGATTTTAGTATAAGTAAGGTAGAACTAGTTGGGCTGGACATAGCTAAATTTTCTTAATTTTCAGATGCCATTGTTGAATATATATTTTTTGTTCGAAATCACCTAAATACCCTCAGAAATACCGGTGACCCTAAATTCAATGTATTCTTTTTTTCTATATCCTGTATTTTGTAAAAGAATAAAAACATAATGATGCTTGTAATTTCAGATCTTTTAAGAATAAAGTACTATGTGAAATTTATTATATAAAAATTCCCTTTTCCTGGAATTACAGTTTTGTATTTATTGAATGCGTTCACAGGCTCCCTTAGGATGTGAAATGTATGGAAATATATGTGCATTACTAAGGAAAGAACTAAATTTATTCTTTCCCCACATCATGCTCTTCTTTGCAGTAGAGGTTTTTAATTCAACACAGAGCTAGAATGAGATGGAGCCAATTTCCTGGTCTATATGTGTGACAAATGCTAAAAGTGGCACGAGATTAACAAATTAGTTTATGTATATATCTTTAAAGATTTTTGACTATGTCCCAAATCAAAATGCATGCTTATTTGAAATGAAGATTTCTTTAGAGTTAAGTATTAAACAGGAACCTTATAAATTCTTGTAATTTTAGGATGGAATGATGCTATGTATGACAACTAAAGAATAGCAACCTGAAAAAAAAAAATGTGTAAGAAGGTTTTTATGGCACATCACTCTAATAATAACAACTTTTATTGGTATAAATTATATATTTAATGATAAAATCTGATATTTTAATAAGAAATTTGCTTTGAAAAAGTTAATTATTTCAGTACACAGGTATTTCTCTTAAGCATGAATATTGACACTGTATTAACTATCAAAATATGAAATTCTTTCTTGTTAAGCCATATGTCAGGAGCTTTTTTCAAAAATGAGTAGGGAGAGATCTACAGTATAGACATGTGTGTCATTATAGAAACGTTTCTTTATGATGGTTTGAAATAAAGAGTATGGAACTTGACCTTTTTAGCTGACATAGTAATCACCTACTTGATGTAATCCAGATATCTAACACCAAACAATAAAAACATCTGTGACAACAAAACCATATAAAGCTTGTGGAATGATTTAATTTTTTTTAAGAAAAGATAGCAATATTTAATAATCAGATAAGCCTGGATTGGTTCTTCTTACACAAAAACTTTTGTGCTTTGCAAATGCTAGTTTTAAAGGGCTATTAACTTAGAAGTGAAAGCTTTTTAAGCTTGCATGCATATGTTTTAGAGTTACCTCATTCATTCTGCTTTTAGGACCTTGTCATAGTCCACCTGTTTTGCTTTTGCTTAAATTACATCAAAATAATAGCTTTCTTTAGAGAAAAAAAAAATCCTACATTTCTACTGACTGCATCTAAACATGATAATATGTTTAAAATTGAAGAGGAGCCATATTCAGGTTGCATGTCTCAGTCACCCAATCTCCCTTTCACATATCTGTTCATGTTGACAGACTATGTCATAATACATCAACAGAGAGATCAGCATAGAAGAACAAAAATTCATCGCCTGACAGCAAGAGGAAAACTGATTTCTACTATTAAATTAGCAAAAATATACCAATACTTCACTACCAATAAAGACACCATGGCTAAAAACATTCACCATATTATAAATCTGAATGAGCATCGGGAATTTTTTGCTTCAATAATCTTTAAACACAAAAATATAAGCAGGGGAGTGGGGGGGTAAGAGGGTGGACTCAAGGATGTCAACATCTTTACAAGTAAAGAATTATTTCTACCAAACTATGCCATTCCATTTTGGTTTTGTTAATCTTTTAAATATTAATTTTAAATATTCATTTAATTAGAGAGCACTGAACATAATTTTTGCAGGATCCATTTTTGACAGAGGCTCTTACGAGGTCAAGGAGATGTGTGGAAAATGCTCTGTGTCAATAGAGAGTGCATCAGCTTCTTTATAGCTGAGAATTTCTACTCATGTAAAAGGTATTCCAGCTCTCTCATTGCTAGATATAATTTTAATATACTATATTGAGCAGTGGTGTATCGCTAGGAATTTAAAAATACCTGGAATAAATAATGTCTTTTTGCAGCCTGGGGCAACATCTGCCACTTATGCATTAATTCTGCCCCTGTGTGAACACTCTACAACATATGCACTTCTCTTTTGTCTGTTATCCTAGAGTTGTGTTATACCCAAATATTGACATCATCTACTTTTATCAGCACTAACTGCTCTGAAGCTTCCTAGTCTCATGCTCAGCTCTATTTCTTTCTATTGATTATCTTCCTCACTCCAGCAGGTAGCTAGCCAGCGAGGCCGTCCTGAGAAATAGCTTCCAATGACTTTATACGCACAATTTACACGGAATTGTTTAAAGAAGATATTAGCCTCAATACAAATCAGTGAACCTCATTTAGTCAATACTGCACAATTCAGCTGTTGGCACCCTGTCACATATTAGTCTTTAAAGTCAACTACCATACCCAATCTGCACATTAGGTATAGTATTTAGTTTCATATTAAAATGAGGGTAGTTTTTCACTTTTCTTTTTGAAATCTATTCAATGCACTTTTTACATCACCTCATTGAACCATATGATAGTAATATAATTTTAAGTATAAAAACCTGAGATTAAATGCTTGATTTTTGACAGTGTTCTTAAATATAATAAATTCAAAGGGAAATACTGTTAAGTTAAAATGGAGTGTTTTTCATTAAGTCCAATCAAATGGTAGACAACAAAGGATCTTTTATTTGAGAATATGAAGTGAAAATGAAAACCAGAAAACCTTTACTAAGAAAAGGTCTAGCTAAATTATGTTGGAAGGAGGTCTCCAGATTGAACCTGGGTGTTTCTTTTGCTAAGAATGAATTAAACTAAGATGCACTATGGGAGAACAGCATACAAAGAAGGAAAACCTAGTGCTTTACAAAAATGAAAACAGGGCCTAAATACAGTTAAGTTAGAATAAAAGCGACAAAGAAAGATCAAATATTTAAAAAAAAAAAAAAATCCCTACTGTAGCACCTAAACTATTCAAGGAAATTTGGGGAACTTTTTTACCTCTTTTGCATTCCACAGCAGGACTCTAAAATCCTTGCTGAACATTTATATGAAAATAATATTTTCCTTTTAGCCTACCAGACTATGATCTATATTATGATTTAGTCTACATATAAAAGATAGAAGAAAATAAGAGTATATGTGCTTATGCCTGAATATGTCACTTAAGAAATAAGAGAGCTCTTCTCTTGTTTTTGGTCTGTATTAGATACTCTTGTTTTACTGTATTTAGCATATCCATAGCGTTTATACTAAAGTTTCCATGTGCATCCTTCAGCAGCAGGATAAAAATAGGCATTTTTCCTAGCTGTTGGAAGAAAAATAATTGGTGTTGCTGCATTTGGCAAAGAAATATTTACACCTTTCTTCTAACATGTTGTTCTTATAAAGATAAATGCATAGACAACCTGCAAGGATTCATGGCCATTATCTTTTGCAGAAGGAAAAAAAAAAATAAAGTCTGGGAGTAAAAAGACAAAAAAAAAAATCACCAAAAATGAGACAACAAAACAGAAATCCCCACATCATGATATATGATCAATTTTCTAGAAATTTTCTAGAAAATGCAAAGGAAAAAATGCAGAATCCTTTTTAAGTCCTGATGAGCAGTCCTCTGGACTTACCAATACATGTCTAAATGCTTTCGAGAGAAGGTAAAAATTATCTACCTAATTAACCACTGAGAATATTGGTATCGGACAATAAGCTTTATTCTAAATGTTGCTAATTTGAATATAAAAACTAGAAGCATTTTGCATGACCTCTGCTCCGTGCTCTTTTCCCTTTAAAGCTCAGTGAGTGGTAGCTGAGGTTCTGAACCCAAGGTAGGAGAGAGATGCTAAAGATGACCAGTCTAGCCTTCCTGACACATCTTCATATGCACACACACTCTCCCACTCACATACACACACTTATCTCAAACTGATGCTCATAGAAAAGCTTTCCCTTTCTTTAAGCTTCTACAAGGAACAATACAGAAACCAAAGGGAAAAAAAAAGGCAGTGAGGACAGAAATAGCTGCATATTCAGGCAGCAAAAAGGCAGGTGTGGTATGGGAATTCCTAGTGTTCTTGCCTGCTGCTCTGCTTTTGCTGTTAAAGGATTTGAGGACTATTTTCATGAGTCTAAATATGTTTATAGTAAGTCCACTTGGAAAGAGAAATCTTCCAGATACTGTTTTGTCTATTTGCTTGAGTAGATCTGCTTATTTAAAATAAAAGTTACACTGCCCTTCAGCTGCTGTCTTCTGTTCATGTACCCACCCATTAACTGTTATTTCCCTACAATTACATTAGTAATTACTAAAGTAGATGCAAATCTTTTATTTACTTATTATATAAACTACCTCTTGGGAAATTTTACAAAATATGTATATGCATTCAGTTCTTAAATATGTTATAATAGTTTTACTGTAACATTGCCTTGATGGTATGTTAGTTCTTACTTCAGTCATGTCTTTTAAGGATTGATACATAGAATTGTAGTTGGAAATATAGTTAATTCAAAGTTCATTTCTAAAAATCCTAGTCTTTTAAAGTTAACTCTGTGTTATATGTAATGAATATTTTCGATAAGCAAGTGTAGTGACATAGGAAATAAGCACATACTGAGAAATAGGTTTTGGGGAAGATATAGCATATAGAGTAAAACAACATATGCATTCTCAACATTTACAAAGCCAGGTTGATGTAGCTGTTTTCTTAAGCCAATAAAAGTATTTTAATGATTATTACCTGTGTCTCCTTTCATTGTGACAGAAAAAAACCACAAATTTCTTATTTATGTTCATTTTTAGAGATAGATGGATCTACTAGGTGCTTAAGTTAAGCTATACTGATCTCTTTTTTCCATGCTGTCTTAAAATGGTAACTGGGTTTGAAAAAAAAAACACAACACCTAGGAAGTAGATTAGTATTATTTAATATTTAAGAGAAAGAACAACTTTCCTACCAGAAACTAGAAAGCACTTTTAGCCCAAACAAATATATTAGTTTCATTCTTTAATGCAGATATTAATGCTTGCAGATCTCAGGATTTCTTTAAAATAGGTCCTTACTACACACAAAGGTGTACATGAATAATTTACATTCACCTTTCTTTAGCCCTTTATGTTGAGAATATACTATTAAAAATATCTATTAGGGAAATAATATTAATTGAATAACATTGTCTTCCCTCTAAAAGCAACATGATTAAAATAAATTGTGTTATTTACCCATAGACATTACTAGTTTCTCTGCTTGATTAGCTTTTGATTAACGCTCAGAAATTTAAACTCAGACATACTTAGCCTCTGATTTTTAGACAGATGTCAGTCAACATTAGTGTATCAATTTTTCATCAGAAAATAGAGATGCATGTTAAAACAACTTTAACAAACATGCAATCTCTACATGGGACTATATTATCAATGCTAATTATATCCTTAAGATATTAACTGGGGGAAAGAGGAGAATCAAACTGTTTACAGAACATGTGAATCTAAACTGGACATAAAACTACCTACTTTGCTTCGCATTCTCCTTCTTCAGTCTCACAGTTGTTTATGTAGTACATGGAAATATTATAAAACTATTGAAGGTAGTTTAAATAAAGATATTCTTCCAATATGACTAGCTTGGGATACGTGATTCAGTATAACTATCCAGGAACCAGTGATTGTGTGCCAATGTTTTAAAAACATGTATGTAGCATGTTCTTTGTGTGTGTTTGCATGCTTGTGTATACCACATTTCATCACTACTGAGTGTGTGTCTCTGTGTCTGTGTTTACAGTACAGTGGAAAAAGCAAGAGTGAGGTCTGAGGGTGGAAAAGAAGAACATTACCTTTTGGAAGAGCCCTACTTGACCAAAGTCCTGCCCTCCAGTTTGAGAGAGAAGGATGGGAAGGGGCACTATAAAGGGCACTGCAAGAAAGGTCCAATACTACAGCCCACTGAAGTCACTTGAAGTTACCAAATGTGTTTTAAATGAAAGTTTTAGATATACAGTTCTTAGAGTCCTTTGAACCATATTAAAGAAATCACAGCTCCAAAAATCAGGCTTTCTAATAAGAGTACCTTTTGGGGGTTAAAGTTAAGTGGCAAACCAGATGCACCATTTCACTGCCATTCTAAAGATAATTCTAAAATGATGCTCAGCTGGTGCAATATGTTTGTGTTCATAAGATGAAGTGAAATTTAAATTTTAAAAAGGGGGAAAGATTTTGAAGAGTTTTGAGGGAGGCCTATTTATCTTCCACCTAATTTAAAAATTAGTCTTGGCTGTTTTCTCACTCCATCAGTCCTTGAATCAAAATTCCAAATCAGAATCTATTATTTTCTTAGCCATGTTAAGCAGCATTAAGTAGAGGGAAAGGATTTTATTTACATTAAGGAACAAATCCTGCAATTTTCACACAGGAAAAACACCCTTTAGAGTCAATAGCAATTTATGCAATTTATATTTCAAAAAAACCAAACCAAGCAACCAAAAAAAACTCCACACAAATGAGCTTTGATTTTTCAACATTATTGAACACCTTTTCTTATACTACATTTCACCGCATTTTGGAAACACACCAGAACAGAGCACAACATGCAGTGTCAGTGTTCCTTCTCTCCTTTTCTCTCCCTCTCACTTATACCATTTTGATTTTAAATTTGCTGGAGCCCATTTAATTTATAAATAAACTGTTGAACTGTTCGCTAGCTTATTTGAACAGGAGACAGTGTTATTGAAACTAATCTAGTTAACAAGGTAATTAGCTTTTGCAATATTCCTCAGAAGGCTGGAAACCAACAGTTCATCACTGCACTGTACAAATAGCAGGAGCAATGTTAAGCCTCTGCTTAAGAGTGGTTCTATCAAAACTCACAGGTCACATTACCAACAAAGGTATTGTTTTTAAAAAGTATCTAAGGGCCATCTAAAACTGCTTAATTCACTCAAACTGAAAGGATGAAAATATTTTCCAATAGTAACCCACTGTAAAAACATAGGCTACTGCTGGTGTTGAAAAGATGGGCTGGAACCACAAAAACCCTTTTTATTGCTTCCACAAAAGGCTTTGGGCCTAATTATTTTTAAGTATAATCCAGCCAACATCTTCTCATGCTTAGCTGCACTGAGTGACACTATTTGTGATGCCCAGTCTGCTGAAACTGAGCAGGTTGCTGTCAGTTTAAAAATGACTATAATAAAAGTGACCATGAAGATGGATCTTGTGATTTTGCGTTTCTAATCAGTCATCTGTGAAGAACACTTTTGCTTTGATTCAGCAGACTGGTGACAGCCATGATTGATAGTGCATGAGGATGAAAAAAGGTTATTAACTGTCTTCCTATTAAACTCAATGTATTACCCCTCTAGGTGCATCTCATACTTTAACTTAAAGTACTTACTCAGGTAAGGTCAAGAATGAACTCTATAAACACAGTATCCATCCTGCTGTAGATGAACCAGGAACTCTAATGTTAAATTTTGAATGTTCAGCATTATAGAATATCTGAATCCTTCTACCTTAATTACTGTGCCAAAAGCAAAATCTGAGCAGACCTTTGTATGCCTCTAAATATATAACTACATAAAAATATTTTTGTGTGAAAAAGGGACAGATCAGGTGCTTCTGTGTGTTGTCACATACGCACACGCGCACGCACACACATACACACACACACACGTTTTATTGATTAAAGTAGTCTCAAAATAAAAGTTGGAATAAAGTTAACAAAAAAAAAGGTGGAACAGGGATATGAATTCTCTGGGCCAAGAATAAATCTTACACAAAAAACAGTATTTTATCCGCTGGTAGTTAACTTTATTATTAACTTGATCAAGTGTGATTTAATAATTTATGAAGGTTTCCCATTAAAAGAAAATCCAAATAGTTTAGCATAAATTTGTTACCTTACAACATAATTTAGTTTTAGTTTTTATTTCCTTTTTGTTTTTATTTTCTGATGATTATCTTATCAATCAATACTCACAACTATCTGCTGAAAAAGAAAGGAAAATAGCACATATATTCATTTTCAAAACAATTATGTGGTGGAAATACTGATTCCTAGGGTACTTCTAATTTCTAAGGATGTCTCTGTGAAGAGAAAATTTTAAAGGAGTTTCAGCAGAAAAAGAGTGAAATATGTTTTCCTGTGTTCATTTTTATTCCTCCTGACACCAGAAATGAACTAAAAGTGGAAAGTTGTCCACTTTCGATTGTGTATGCAGGTTAGCATCTTTTTAAATTAATGAGTTTATTTGCGGGAGTAAATATTTTTTTAAAAAAGTTTTCGTCTTTTGGAATTAGATGTTTTACAAACACTTCATAATCAGTAGCATTTAGATGTTCTTTGAATTTGTTTATGCATATCTTGAATTACAATCATTTTCTGTCAAAAATAAGTAGACCAAAAGATCAAAAATGCTATGACTCTAACTACAGTGTGCAGACTGTTATCTGAAGGAATGAACAGACACACTTGTATAAAATAAGCTCTTTCCGCATTGTATATAAGACCTCCCCACAAAATACATACATTCCATATTTGTTTTTCGTAGTATTAAAACATACGTTTAAATTTAGTTTTATAATACTCCTTCATTTCCTCTTAAATTACATCAAGAATATTTTTTGCACAAGAACATTTTTTCAGAGGGAAGCAGGAATATTATACCAAGCTAGATCATTTTGGAGAAAGAAGGAAAAAGTGTATCTCTGTCTCTACTATTTTATAATGTATTGTCATGTACAAAGTCTGCAGCATAAGTAAATATTTTAATCTTTTCAAGGTGGTGTTGAATTTCAGTAGTCCCTGTTATTTTTAAACAATTTTTTAAAAAACATTCATAGTGGGTCAAAAAGAATTCAGACTAAATATTATGTACCTAATATGATGATGCTATGTCACAAAACAAAACAAAAAAATTAAAAATCCTCTGCAACATCTTTATTTCTGGAAATTGTGTTCCTTTCAGGTGTGGACTTGGGAATAGGCACCAATTTTCCCTTCAGTAACATTTCTGCTTTATAATAAATTGCAATCCTGTTGTAGCCCCGTGTGGATTTACAACTGGCAGGCTTTTTCTCTGACAATTTGGGGTCACTGTGGATATAGGTGAACAATAATTTCAGAGGTGATGGAGATATTGACAGAATTTAGCACTCTAAGTTCCTGGGCAAATATTTGTAAAATGTACACCCCTAAACTGTGGTATAATAATAAGATTTCTGGGTTATATTGTTTGCCTTGTTTGTGCATTGTATTTTCTTTGAAACTATCAAAAATATTAATTTCCATTTGTGCCCGTGTCAGTACTATGAGACGTTTAAAGTAAAAGCTAACATTCCTCCCTCAAGCACATTTAAGCAAAGAAGAAAGTTACAGGTATTAGAGGTTTAGCAAAAAAAAAACCCACATAGCATGCTTTTAGCAAACCAGAATTATATGACAACATTTGTTTTGGGTATCCTTATGGGTGCCTGAAACAGGCAAAACCATGTTATCAGACTTCACACTGAACAGAGGTCCTGACAGTAGTGAGAGTTTCTGACAAGGGGCCAGATCTGCATTTACTCGCTCAAGAAGGGACAGGCAGGATGGAGCCCCTGCAGTTCACTTTACGTGTGTAACCTATAGAGAAGAAGTAAATCTAAACATAACTCCACCCATGTGTAAAACAGCGAAAATGTTTCAGTTAGTATGGAAGAAATTAATGAACTAGATTTCTTCCTCTGGCTTCTTTGAAAGAATTGTCAAAAGAATAAAACAGAAGATCCCAATTAATGAAACAAAGGACAGTTTAGGGCCATTTAACCTGGAATAATCATTTCCTCGAGTTAAGGTTTATTCAAAACCCAGACCAAGTCTGAAACGTTAATTCTAGTGGTACCCTTTGAAATCCTGCTTTATTCCAGCACTCACTACACACATGAAAGCAAATCCTGCGATAAACTGCAGGCTAAGTGCATGTGGCCCAACCAGGACCATACAAAGGCGACACACGTAGCATGTGTCACAGCCAGCAGCACATGAGTGACTTCGCCAGGGGGGATCCCTCATCTAGATCCCACTCCAGACAATCAGGGCACAACATGGGAAAAGGCCAAATAAAAAAGAAGGAAAGGGAGGAAAATGGGGGGGGCGAGGGGGGAAGGGGAAAAAAAAGAAAATAATAAGAGCTAGACCCCAACCCCCACCTCCTGCCCCGGACAAACGAGGGCAGGTAGACCGGCTGGGAAAGCCGGCCACCTCCCGCGGAGGGGATGCTGCTGCTGCCGCCGCCAGCGGGGAGCCCGCGGCGCGGGGCTGCGTGGGGTGCGCTGCTCCCGCCGCTGCAGAGCGGAGCCCCCGCACCTGCCGGGCCGGCCGAGGGGCCGCGCCCCCGCCCCGCCGCCTGCCCCGGGCCGCCTCCGCCGGAGGCGTCGCTGCTCCTCTCGGCCCAGGGGGCCCCGGCGGAGCGCAGCGCCCTGGGCCGGTCCCCCCGTGGCCGCCACAGCTCCGGCTGCGCGGCTCGGGGGCGCTGCCCGGCGGCGGCGCGGAGCGGCCGCTGCGGAGGCTCCGCGGAGCTCCGGGCACCGGCCGCGCCGGGCCCCGCAGACACCGCGCGGTGGGAAGAGTGGGGCTGGTAATGAATTCCAGCAGAGAGCTGAAGAGGAAGCATTTTTCAGGGATCTGCCATATTTAACATTGACCGCACTAAAGATGTTATTAGCAACGGGGAGGTGTACGGGAGGCGGGGGGGGGGGGGCGTGGGGAGGGTGCTGGGGAGGTGGTGTACGGAGGGCAACGGGAGATGTGATAAGGGAAAATAGATAATGACACATAATCCAAACCAGAAGTTTGAAACTAAGTTAGCTCGCTGTAGAGAGCCACAAGCTCAACTTTTTTTTTTTTTTTTTTTTTTTTTTTTTATTAGGCTGGAAC
>JAWWLV010000088.1:121874998-121889998 GCA_035041135.1 Platyrinchus mystaceus
TTTTTTTTTTTTTTTTTTTTTTTTTTCTCTTTCGGGCTGTAACTTTCGGATTAAGTGGAGGATCCTGCTCACTTTGCAGAAGAGGTTCGGGGGATGCCCCCCACTTTTTATTCTGCTCTTTTTTCCTAGGGAGCTCGGGGAGCGGGGGGGGGAATACTGTCAGATTAGGAAAGACGTTACGGCTGTCAGAAGTCATCCCTTGCCAGCCCCTTTAGAGCTCGCACTCTTGTTTCGCAGCTCGGTCCCCCCGAAACTTTGAGGTGCTTTTTGAAGGCAGATTCCGCTCTCCCACCCTCCTTCCCTCTCCTCCCCATCTCCACCCCCCTCGGCCTCTCAAACTTTCGCTTTCGGGCGAGGGGAGAGGGGGGTGCCAGCAGGGCAATGGGGACCCTGACTGCGTGCGTGTGTAGAGGAGAAAGTGTGGGGTGCTTTTTCCCCTCTCCCCCCCCCACCCCCCTCTCCCCCCTTTTCTTTTGCAGGTAGGTTTCTCAGGAGCAGAGGCAGGGTGGCCGTGCGGGCGTGTGTGTGTGCGTGTGTGTGTGTGCGCCGGGGGATCGCGCTGCTGGCTGCCGGCTCTGGCAGCAGGAGGAAGAGGAGCCCGTTAGGAGCGCGCCCTGCCTCTCTGTCAGTTTCGCCGCGCGGCGCGGGGAGTCAGCCCGGCTCGGCTCGGCTCGGCTCGGCTCGGCCCGGCTCGGCTCGGAGCGGAGCGGATCCGCCGGCGGGGATGGGCGGCTGCCGCTGCCTGCGGGCGGCTGCCGGCCGGGCGCCGGCGGAGCCCGCGGCATCCCCGCGGTGCCGAGCCGTGCCGTGCCGCTCCGTAGGAAAGGCTCTCGCGGGCAGGGTTGGGGACTGCTTTCAGCGAAGCCTTTCTGAGGTTTTTTTGAAGGGGGGAGGGTTGGTTGTTTTGCGGGACAGGCGTCTATTTTTTTTTATTTTTTTTTTAACCGAGGGCTGAGGTGTATAAAAAGACCCCAGCCAACAGACACACACACACACAGAAAAAAAAAAAAGAAAAGAAAAAAATAAGGTCATAAACAGCGAGCCGCGGTTCGGTTCCTAGTCTGACTGCTCGTGGCCAGAATCAAGTGCATCCCTTCCCATCACGGCGGCTAATGGCAGACGCGTCCCTGCTTTCCTCTCTTGCCTGACATGAAATTTCCTACAAAATTGCTAATAAACTTTCCCCCCATCCGATGCCAACTTACGGCGGTTCCCGTCCACACCTCCCCTGCTGCATCGTCTGCCCCCCCACCCCCACAGCGTCCCCAGCAGCCGCAGCAGAAAACATACGGGTTGGTATTTCTTTTGTTACCTGCGAGCCGGGCGGCCGGGGGTCTCTCATCGGCTGCTTAGGGCACTGGGTCCAACCGAGAGAGGAGCCACATCAGTCGGGTTCAGCCAGTTTCACCTCAGCGCCGTCCCGAGGAGGCTTTAGCCACCATTCAGTAACACACCCTCCTCCTCCTCCTCTTCCTCCTTAGGTACCAAGGCACAGATCGCAAACATAACACCCCCTCCCCCCCAAAAAAAAAAAAAAAAAAAAAAAAAAAAAAAAAAAAAAAAAAAGCCCAACCAAAAGACAACTTGCCAGGCTGAAGATGGTGGAGATTTACATTAAGCCAGACACAGGCAGGTTCACTCAGGAAGTCTGACCATCCCGTTTTCTGACAGTTGCATTTCCTCGGCTCCATTCCGTCCTCCTCTCTTTTTTTTTTTTTTTTTTTTAAATTTTCTTTTTATTAGCCTTGCTCCGGTTTTATCAAGGATTATGTAGTTGGCAAGAGGAGAGCGAGAGTGTGGAAAGAGAGGGCTCGGGTGCTTTTGGGGTGGCTGCTGTGAGGGTGTTTTTTTTGATTTTTTTTTTTTTTTTTCAATCGTGTTTCCCCTGGATTTGCAGTGGCTCGATCCTTAGGAGCGGTGGTGGAGTGTTTAAAAAGATCATATGTAGCATTATATTTTTAGTTTGGTGGTGGATGGATGGAAGAGGTAGTGAGAAGCCTTTGCAGCCCTGCCTGTTGTTGGTTAGATTGAGGCAGAGACTTGGCTGCGATTGGGACGCGACTGTGACATGGGCATCGATCGCTTCCATTGAGAGCAATGCAAAAACACAGCCTGGGTATGTAACACTCTCAGTGCCATCAACACTTGTTTTACTTTATATTTACTGGCAAAACTGACAGAACGATCCGGACTGCTTTTCTTTGAAATAAGGACTACAAACATTTGGATGGGAAGGTGCACAGAGAAGATTGTGGAAATAAACGGGGGGTTGAAGGTTGGGGTGTGTGTGGGGGTAGAGCCTTAATCATCATTGCTCCACTTCCTATTCAACTGCCTGTATTTAAGGAGTTTCTTTCTTTTCTCGACTGGGGGATCCTATGAAACTGGTTGAAATGAAAAAAATCAGACTATCAACCTTGAGGGAATATCTGCTAGTTTTCAGGGTTTGCGGTTTCAGCCGGTAGGAAGGCACACAAAATAAAAGATGGCTAGCCAGCTGTTTTAACCTCTTGCACCTGGCTCCAGAGCTGGGGCTCACCAGGATTATTCAGTTATTCGTGCTATCTGTGCTTGAATATTTATAGTGTACGATCTAGAGATCCACACAGTGCATTGTAGCATCTCTTTATCCTTTAGTCGTGGGCTTTTAGGACTTTGCCAACATAAACATGTATTCAATAGTTTTCATTTTTATGATAATGAACATAGAGGGTCAATGAAATATAGAGGGAAAAGTCGTAAATCTGCAAAAGTGAAACCTATCCAAGGAACAAAGAAAGGTCAGGTAAACCATCTGTGTAAGTCACAGTAATAGTACCTGCTGTGTGGTTTATGCAGTGATACTGCTTTATTATTCTCTAAAATGAAACTTATCCGCTAGATCAAGTTAAAACTAAAGGAAAGCTGTGGAGATGGTAAATGGCATTGCATGCATCTTTCAGAATAGGGTGACAGTTGTATTCCTCAATTTTTGAATAGTTTAGGTTTATTTGTAAAGATGGTGCACCATCAAAGAACATATAAAGGGGGCTGAGAAAAATCACTGTTTAATATTGCAGAATTTACTGCTTCCATTCTGACCATAAGCCTAAATTTACACAATGAAATTTGATTATCTCTAATAACAATATTAGATCCTGCACTGGATGGATGAGAATTGAGGTGGTTTTGTTGATTGCAAGGGTTTAATGTTGCATTTCAGAATCTGATGTGGTTTAGCCTCCCTTCCATTAACTGGAAAACCCCTGAGGTTTTACAATTATTTCTTAAAGATAATACATTTAAGATTGCATTGGTAGGCTGAAGAAAAGTCATAAAGGCAAGAAGGGAAGCCCTTAATAACTCTTGAGATTCAGACATGTTCAGCAGTTAGATTGGCTCTGACTTCACCAAGGGTCGACAATGTGTCATTTCCATGAAGCCAAATTGCCCTCTGCCTATATGATATTAATGTGCAAATCAATATTTCAGGGATTAAATTTCCCTTCTTCATTTTTTATGGTTTCTACCTCAATAAGTCTCAAGTCTATTAGAAGAGGCTGGATGATTTAAAATCTTTCACTTCAGAATGGCTTGTCGTAGCCTTGTTTCACAGACTGTTTTTTGGATTTTTGTTATAAGAGACTAAAGGCATTCCATAGAAGTTGATAGTCAATATAGGGACATGCTTACTGTTGTAAAGCCCTTGTTCGATTAAGAGCTAAAAAGGTATTGAAAATATAATATATATGTTTATATAATATATATACATTCTACTGCTTTAAAAATATTGTGTTAATCACCTATTGATTTATTTTAAAATCAATTGAAGCTCCTTTCTTATTAGTGATTTGTTCAGCATTCTTCAGCCTTGTTGTTAATTTTCTTAAGCAGCATGCTTGAATTAATCTACGTAGATTGTGTTTTGGGTTTTCTTTGAAGCATATTAAAAATCAGGCATTTTTTACCTATTTAACCTAAGCCAAGTGATGTGAAGAGTTAGTATTGTGGTAGAAGCAGGACACTGTTTTCTGCACTTCAAATTCAGCATTGTTTTAATGAAGCTAAGGGGCATTTTATGATTTCTGCTCAGATGCTTATCAGTAATGTTTATTAAGAGTTTCCATTGAATATTCAGGATCAGTTAAAAATTAAAATGGAGCTATCTGATCTGGAAGGAAACAATACATGACAGAAAATTTAAGTCAAAATATGAGGTTGTGATTTTATCACATAATCTTGGGAAGGCCCTACTGTCTATCATTTAGTGTTGTTTTATAGTCTTAGACCATCTGGACCAAGTTCCGCACAGCTGCATGAATTTCATATGTGATAGAACATTTTTTCCATTCAGTGTGAAATGTTCCTTCCTAAAAACGTACACCAGACTCGCTTAATTTAGTCTGCTAAAAGAAATGCACATGAAAAAGGACAAAAGGCTCTTTAATCTCTGCAAGCTGTTTGTTTTTCTTCAAGATTCCTGTCTGTTTGGGTTTGAAAAGTCATGTTTATTGAGCAGATGATTCTGAGGTGTGACATTAAGATAATATATGATTTTTGTGCTAGTTTCTGCTCTCCTAGTTAATTTGCAGATCTACTTTTTATGCCTGTCAAAACACAGTTAATCTATTCTTATTTACAATTAATCTCGATAAAATTAATCTTAACTATGCCTTAGTCAGTAGCTTAAAATATCTAATTATATTCAATTAACTGCTGTCATAGTAATTAACACTGCTTAATTGCCTCTGCGTATATTTATGTAAAGCTCATTAGTTACTGCTTGCTCTTTTTTCCTTTTCTCATTCCCATTTTTGTGGATCTGAGAGCACAGATGTTAAAAGCAGTCTAGTTCTTGACTATTCAGTTCTTGAAAACCCTGTGACAATGGCAATACATGTGTTTCTAACCTGTTATGTGGGTAAATATTTGTGTTTTCATATGCAAAAAGGCTACCAGAGCTGGGTCTCTAAACAACTTCCAATCCAGCTCCCCCCCCCCCCCCCCAACCGCCAGTCTTTCTCCTACCCCACCACATACAAAAATGTTTTCTAGCCTGTTGATAGAAATATGAGAAGCCAGGTTAAGCTTTGTGTTTATAAATGAAGAGCTTTTCTGCATCTGCCTTGGGGCTGTACCCAGAAGGCAGAGCTTTGCTGCTCCAAATTCATTCAAAGGGTTAAAGACTTGGCCAAGGTTCAAACTGAGAAGCGCCCAGGGAAAGTGCATGTGAATATGTACAAGTTTCATGTAATTAGTGCTTAATTATATTAACATATGCAAATTGTCAACTTAGGAGCTTGTTGAGCTGGCAAAGATCAGCCAGGCACAATTGCTGTATTGTTCTGAAACAATAATGGATTTCAAGTTGGATTGTGAAAACACATAACTAGCTATCTAATTTAACTCATACCATGGTGAAATTTCATTAGTCTCCATGGAGACTGGTTTAATTGTGCTGACTAATGTTCTGGGCTGCAGAATGTCCTAAAAAGAAAGCGTTGTTTGCCTAATCCACCTTACAATGACACTTGTTTGTACATGTTTCCCTTGTGTGAGAATTTGCATATGCAAATAAATAGTTTCTCTGCCCCATTTGTCATGGCTGTTCATTACCCATGAAGAGGACATTGTTACTAGGCTGTTACTGAGTCTCCCAAGACAGGATAGTGTCAACCAGTCCAGCCACATTCTTTCATAATTTGTTTCTGATTAATAGACCAGAGTGAGGCTCATTCTATTCAGGCCTCTGCAAAGGGAAGGTCAGTTCTGTCAGTGAAAAGAGTTTCCGCAGCAACTGAAGTTTTTTCTCTCTCCCTCCCCCTCCCCCCTCTTGCTTTGGCTAAAATAATCATATTTAAAATAATGTATTCTTGCTCTAAGGAATACCGCCACTAATAATCTCTAGTTTCCTAAAGCAAAAGATAGGAAAATAAAGGAGATTCTGGTATTGGAATATTAATCCTGTTTTTGACAGAAAGGTAAACTGATATAATTGCTTTTCAGTCGAAGGAATGGGGGTTTATACAAGTGTGAAAGCATCGGAAAAGGATTAGCATTTTTTTGCATAATGAAAAGCTCTGTTGAATAGGGCACTGAATGGTTGACTGAATGACTGAGATGAAAGGAAGATGAAAATGCAGGCTCCTCTTTCTTTTTGCCTATGTTCAGCGCTCCCTAAAGTTATGTTTGTCCAAGACTTGAGAAAACAAGCAGAAGCTCAGATTTTAGCAACTTGCTAAGATGCCCCGAGTTTACAACATCATGTGAAGTAACACGTACGAGAACAGTGCAGTTAAAGGATGAGACACACAGGTTTGTATGGAGGGGAGCTCCAGGAACATGACAGGCAAACCAAATATTGACTATTGGGTATCGAGGATTCCCAGCACTTTGCTTGGGGGAAAGAAAGAGGGAGGAGGGGCACCGGCAGGGAGGGAAGGAGCTGCTTTAAAAGTTGCCAATGGAAATTTTGCATCAACACATAATAATCTAATAAAAGTTTGGTATTCAAGGAAGCGAGGTTTAGTCAATATCTGTTTTAATTATTAAACTGTTTCTCTTTTGGAAAAAGTTATGAATTCTGACTCAGTGCTAAGTGTTTAAGTGGTATAGGAGCCTTGCTGGGGAAAAAATTATTAGTTTGCCTTTGAAAACAGAGAAAGCTTACCGAAATAGCAATTGATGCATGCACGTAAGGAGCGGGGTTTTCAGCGTGACTGCATCAGCGTTGTTTAACATTTGGATTCTGGTAGATTCAAGTGACGAGAAAGGCTTTGGCCTTCTCCTGCAGTCAGTGCTGGCCCCCTCTGCCTCCAGCGGGCTCAGGATCAGGCCCCCAGCCAGGGCTGCAACTGGTTAGCTGTTGACAATGTGATCAGTGCTTCTAATTATGTTCTCTCAACAGTAATTAGGGCAGTTAAAATACCATAAGTGTTGAGCCACTTTTGAAAGTGGGAAGTGGTTCTTTTGTACGTATGTAAATCAAATGCAGTGTGAATAATTATTTGTATGTGTGCATATTAAATAGATCTCTTTTTTTTCAGGTCAACATAATTACTGATTTAGAACTACTGTGGAAAACTGTTGGTAGTTAGACTAAATATTAACTTGTTTCAGGTATTTTTTTCAATTTGCAGAGCATTTATTTGTAAATGCTTTTTAGTTCAGTATTGGGCTTGATCTGATAAAATTTGAATAGTTGGAGATGCCTCAAGAAATTCAGGATAAATGAAGTAAATAATAATATGAATTTATGGATAAATGAAGTAAAACTGCAAATGCAGAAGGTTCTTGGGAAGAATAAAGTCACAAAAATTCTCTCTTTTCAGGCAAAGATAAAAACCTTCTAGGGGGGTTTTAGTATGTTTTGCTGCTAACTTTATGAAATTCCTTAAAACTTCTTTTAAAGGAATAGGCTTAGAGTATATTCTGTCATTCTGTGAGGATCTTATTAGTGTATTTCCATAAGAAAAATGTGTTAATTTAAAAAATAAATTAATTTATATTTTAAAATATTGTTAACCAAGCACCATGTGTTGTCTCTGGCAAAGATCCAGCCACTGTAGAACTGGATAACACATGGGTTAATAATAACTTATGTGATGTCTGCATTCTTACTGAATGGGCAGAAACCCAGAAGGCTGAGATACTGGGATTCAAGATTGTAAAGAATAAGATATAACACAAAATATATTTATGTTAACAGATGCACAGATAGGAGAAACTAAGAAATGTATGACTTGCTTTGATCTAGTAGGTAAAACAAACCCAGTAGATCCTGTTTGGTTGTTGTTGAGATTTGCTGTTTTTGAAAGGGTAATAAACAATTTATTGATAGCGATATTCAGCAGACCTGAAGAGGTGAACTTGTTTTGCATAAATAAAAGCAGGAGGTTTAGTCTTTAATACATGTCACTATTCCTTTTTTAATAATCACTCTGTAGCAGTTTTATACCAGTATTTTCATTATTAGCTTTCACCATGTTCCAAACTAACCAGAAAAGTTTGTACCAGACTGAAATATGGCAGGCTTGTTGAGGAATTACTTTTTCTGCTTAAACAAAATATTCCAAGGAGTGGTTTAACTAAGTTATATGATCAAAATAAAAGTTTGCCATATCAAAACACTCTGTTTTATGTTCACATTACTCAGAATGATCTTTCAATTAAAAAAAAAAAAAAGGAGAGAGCAAGAGATATATTTAGACTGTAATTTGTCCAAATTATATTTTATTTGCCTTTGGTATTTTTGAGAACATTTTTAAAGACACTCAGAAATTGGAATCTCTTTACAGACAAATCTAGCATACTTTTTGTACTTACTGTGATCTGATCAGTTGTCCCAGCTCCTAAAAAGGTGTTATAGTCCTTCAGGTCAGGAGTTCACAAACTAAAGACTGTATGTACATGATGGACCATGGTGACTCTGAAAACGAACATTTACCATATAGAATGCAGCAGTGTCTGCAGAACAAGCGATGCACACACTAGACATACATTTAAAACTGTGTTTAAATAGATAAATATTCTGTTTCTGCAACAAAGAGATCCTCAGAAAATGCCTGAGTTGATGTGTGCCTAAGATACATAAAACCAAAAGAACCAGATTCTTGCCATTCATCCCAAACTAAATCAACAATAACTGCTCTGAAATTAAAGGAGCAATATGGGTGTAAAACTGGCAAGACTGACAGTTTTGATATTAGTGGATAAAGAATCAGACATGTAGTTACCAGTTGACAATAATCCCATAAAATCAAATTAAAAAGGTTTCACCTCCTCATTTTGTACTACCATTTCCATTTTTAAGAATGATATGCTTAGTGCAAGAGGCACCAGAGGGTTTGTAAGAGGTTTTCCAGAGAGGCTGAAGGGGGGGGTCAATTCCCTTCATTTTACCAGGTAACAGCAGAGCTGAGGATCTGTGAGAGGCTGAAACTGCTGAAGGCTTGCTCCTCCCTGTTTTGACACTGAGGCTGCCTTATAAATTCACCTAATCTGAGATGACAAGGCACCTGTCACTGGTAGTGCTCCAGTGTTTGGAGTAATCCCAGTTATTTCCACACTTGTTCCAGAAGATGGTAGTGTAACAGATAATAATCTCTTTTTCACAGCAAAAACATTACTTCCTTCTTTCCCTTCATTTTTTGGGGAGTTTCATTTGATTTTTGGTATTCAGAGGGCCAGAGCTTTCATAAGAAGAGAGGAAGGAAAAGTATCCTTGGATTTGCCAGGTGTCACATTACAGTTTCAAATGCTGGTGGTTTTTCTGCGTGAGAAACTATGGCTGTCCACCTTCAAGTAAGCTTCTCCTTGTTTAATACCTAACATTTTACATGCCTTCCCCACTCCAGAAAACAAGGTTCTAAGTGAAAAGTAGTTCCTAAACAGGGAGCTTATTCCCGTGGGTTTTACTCAGGTTCTTTTCTATTTTTTTTTAATTGAAATATGGTTATTGATTTTTTTTACAGCACCAAGGGTTTAAATTAAAGAAAATGTAGCATTTCTAAAATAAATTATTTAGCTGTATGGCATATGTCACCCCTCAATTCCTCAGTTCCTTTGAGTTTTATGAACCAGTCACCAAAAAATTAATTTTCTTTGCTATTGCAGTGCAGCTGTCTCTGGAGTGGGAAGTGTCACCCCATGCACACAAAACCACGAGCCACTCCGCTGCAGCACAGCAATGTGCTTTGGGACTTTTTCCAGCAGTAACAACTGATTTCTGTAGGGAGGGAAAATATGATTTCTCACTGGGTCACAGCTGGTGCACTGGGACTGACATTTTAGTTCCAGTGAAAAGCATCACTGGAGTTTTAAGTCCCAACTGGTCTCGCCCGTGGATTTCTCTTGTGCTTGATGGGTGGTTTCTCTAGTATTGCTGCAGTTTCCAGTTTTGACTCAGGGCCTCTTCCAAAGTCCAGTGCTGCCCCTCATCTATTTCCCCAAGTTTGTATCAGGCCCTTGCAAAGAATAGCGTCATCTACTGAGGCACCCGCTGCAATTCCAGCAGCGGCAGGTCGGTGCTGCCAGGCAGCTGCCCCCTGGCCCCGAGGGGAACGCTTGCTGAAATCACAGCTTTTTCCCAAGTGGGTGGAAAGGCAACAAGAGACAATGGAGTAAAAAAATGTTAGTATTTAAATATAGCAGAAACTGCGATCCTGACAATAACTCAGCTACTACAGAGTCAAGTCAGCCATCTGGAGATGGTGACATGTCAAAAAAAGCGGGCGGGGGGGGGGGGGCACAGAGGAGGGGTTGTAGTGGGGGGAGAGACCTTAAAAATGAAGGATATCATTTCATGTTGAAATCTATTCTCCATAAAGGCTGCTGCTTTAATGTTGAACAGCATAGGTCTCTGAATGGTGTTGTCCATCAAAGACATATGTACTGAAACACCTAATGTCTTTCCACAATTGGATTCTACTGGTCATGAACCAGATTTATTTGGCCCAGCACAGAGTTTACTGATGAAATCAGTTTGTTTTTCAATGTTATCATTATTTAAAAATAGATTTTGAGGCTGTTTGAATTTTTTAAATACATTCAATGGTAATGATTTATAAATGTTCCTGATTTCAGCTGTAGCTGTACAGAAGGGTTGAATCTGATTTCAACATATTTTTTACATGATTTTAATAATTGGAGGCAAATATATTACGTATCTTTTAAGTTCATTTAAAAATTATGCAATTTAAACAAACGCTGAATTGTGTAATGGTTTGTCTGGGAATTACTTAGGCTGCACAGCATAATAATATTTTATTAGCTGTCATTTGTTTTCAAGGAATAAAATGGTGATTTTTATGTTGCATGTTACATGAAAACTTGGCATTGAAACGGGACAGTCCCCAAATGTGAATTTCTTAAAAGGGTGGGATAGGAGTTGCCCAAAAGGTGAAGACTTGAGAAAAATTGGGGTAGGTAATTTCTTTCCTGAAATGAAGCAGGGTACAGATTAGGAGCCATTAAGGTTTGCCAGGAGTTGCTGGTCATAGAAGCCTGTTTAAGTGCTCACTGTCAACAAGGAAATCATGGGCAGCACTTAAAGTGGCTCACCTCTGATTTATTCATAAACCTCACACGAGCACTTGGCTTTGTTCTTGCTCTGGTAAGGGGGAACTGATGCCAATAAGAACAGGAATAAAGAGCTTCTTGCATGGTCCAAAAGTGAATAGCACTTTATCTCAAAGCATGACCTCCATTCCCAAGATCTGTTGTGTTACAGTTGACTCCGCGAGATGTGTATTCTCAGATGAATTGCTAGAATACCTTACAACAAATATATACTTTGTAAACCCTCTAGATGTAACAAGAACCGTGTAACTGGAACTTAGGTTCTAACTTGACAGAAAGGTTGTGGTATTCTTAGGAAACTGAGAGATTTCCGTTTCAGACAGTGCTTTATGTTGGTGTTTTTAATGTGAGTCAGAAAACTGTGATTATGTGGCTGTGAGTCAAACGAAAATTTTATATTCTTTAAGGGATTTATTTGAGAAACATATTTTGATAAAAGGAGACACACAGAAATGTGAAGTGATTCAGAGACTAAAAAGGAATAAAAAAAGGTTGACTTTGTTTTTAGGCATATTTGATGGCTGCTGCTTTATTTTTGTTTCTCTAAAAAAGGCAAAGTAGTGCTCACAGTCTGCAATGGGGGAAGGGACCTTTCGAAGACGGTCAACTGCCATGTTTGCACTGGGGCAGAGGTTGAGTACAGTTACTTAAATCCCCAGAGAAACATTTAGCTAACGCTAGACTCTTTCTGATCCCATCCCAGTCTGGTTTTCTTTCCTGCTTTTTAATGAAGTTTGTTTGTTGCTGTGTTTAGGTTACGTTTTTAAACTGACTTGCATTTTCACAACAGATTTGACCAAAAGAGTCATAATGGAAGACAGTGATGAGAGTTAATGATACGTCTTTGATAAAGCAGTCCTCGTGTGCAATCTGATCACAGCCATCAGCTCATTTGTCATGGCTGAAGTGAAAATGTCAGGACCAATGAGTGTATCAGTGCTGAAGGGGGCGAAAGGGCTTTTGGAGACACTTTTGTGCTGGGAGTGGGCCATAGCTTAGATGCAGCTCTAGGGAAATACTGGGATTAGCCAACTCTGTGCACAAATCCCTAGCATAACAGAATTAGTTGGGAAAATGGGGTTTGTTAGGGAAAAATATCTGTAGAACTGCTCTAGGCTGCAGCCCAGGAATTATGAAAAGCAGTAAAGCATTTTATTAAAATAATTTTAGCAATGTGAATGTGCACACATTCCAGTGAAAATCACAATTGGTACCCAACATATTAGCAAAACCCATCTTAATGCATTTTGCATATGTACGTGGGTTTGCTTCTAGAATAAAAAAAATATGGTCTTTACAATCTTAAAAGAAGGTTTACTGAATTTGACACTGTGGAAATTAACACAGCATTTAAATATGAACTGATGCTGATGATTTTTTTGCATGGGTTAGTTCAAATAAAATATAAGGGTAGTCTCCCTGCTGTAGAGGCTCGTGGTGTAATTCATACTATAAAAACATACTGATTGCCAGACTGGGATTCTGGTATGGCTAGCCTCTTCTCTCTTTGGCTAGTCTGTACAAGGTGCTTTTGAAAAATATCACTGCAGGTAGATGTAAGATAACCTATTGAATATGCCTGCCTTGGCAAAATTGCAAATGCAAATTTTTTAGACCCCTGAAAAATAAGATCTAATATCCCTTACAGTTTTTGGTTTTGTTTTTGTTTTGTTCACAGTCATTACAATAACTCTGGATAATTTTGGCGGCCAATTTCCATTCTGTTTTTTAACCTTGATAGATTCACTATTTCAGTGGTATCCTTCAGCAGGGAATCCTACTGTCCAACACCTTTGCCCCTCTCATCGTCAGGTTTTAATTTGTCACAGCTTAGCTTTCTTGGAAACCTGCTACTTGTCTTCTGGAAAGCTTTATCTTGCACACCTAGGAAGAGCAGGGTGCTTTTCGTACTGCATTGTCCATAAAAATGCTGAATCATTAATTCTTTGAGGTGGGCATCCTACTTGCCAGATCTGTTCAGCTTATGTGAAACAGCATAGGTGTTTAACCAGGTAATCCCATTACCTGCGCTATGCCAGCCCAAGAGGATTCAGTGGGCATGAGTTATTCCATCTGCAGTGTGTGGAGCAGTTACTGAAAATTGTCCTAATACTAGATGTGTGTAGCTAATTGTCTGTCTGGCTCCACCAGTTACTAATGGGTATTTGTCTGTGGAAGGAATATTTACCTGTGGGAGGAATATGTCCCGTGTGTTTGATACTGCAGAACTGGGGGTTTTGGCTTTACAGGTGCATGCCGAGGAGGTTCAGTAGACTACCAGCAACTGGGCAACGAGCAGTTTTTCCTTTGTTTAGTGTTGCTATTAGAGGTGCTGCTGCAAGTTTACCATCTTTCCTTTGGTTTTAATGGAAGGCTGAGAAGAAGATTAAGTTTGTTATCGGCCCCGTTGTATCACTGATCTGGTAGGTGTCACCATTACGCAAGGCCTTCGAGAGGGAGCAGAGCGTGGCGGCAGACAGCACCAGCCCACGCTGTGCTCTGGGTTATTAGCGTGTCTGCGTCGCTACTGTGCAATGCACACTGTTTGTTCGTGGTGGAAAGCTCTCACTTCCTTTTCCTTTCCCAAAACTTGGGCATAAGTCTGGAAGCAAGCAGAACTAGTGCACATGCTTATTGGAGGGGGTGGAGAGCAGGGGATGTGTGGCAGAGCCTTAGGCTGTGGCTCAGATACCAAGCAATTGCCTCTGGGAAGCCCAGGTTTCCTTGCAGCGGGCTTGCAGCTAGCATGTGAAACTACCTTTTGTGCTCATGGGCTTCAGGCCTATGGTCCTTCTGGGCCTTCTCATGCTATGAACGTGGCCACAGGGACTAAAGATACCAGGTAACCTTGAGTTTGGCTTAGAAATGTGTATTACAGCTGCAGCCACCACCCGTTAAATCCCAAACACTTCTCTGTTTATGTGTGTCAGTGTGAGTGGCAGCAGCAAAGTAATTTATTTAATCTAGCTAGTACTTATCTTTGTTAGGAGTCACCTGCAGATTTCTTCCATTTCATGTACTGTGAATTGTCCTTTTTCAGATAATGTGCTTGTACAGCCTTTTTTTTTTTTTGTTTAATTCTATTGATTTACAGTATTGAAGTGATATATCTGATACCTGTTTCCTGCACTTTGACTGTATGTAGTCAAAGAAGCTGATGGGATTCTTCCCTCCCTTTCACAAGACTTTAGCTGTTTTAAATGTATAATTATAATTGCATGTCATTTGATAGCTGCACTAATTGCTGCCAACCATTGTCTGTTTGCACTTAATGCTGAAACCTGATCAACATCCTGCTTTGGTTGATGTTTGGTGGTAAACTTTAATTAACTCTTATTGCATTGAAGAAGAGCTCAGTCTCCGTGCTAACTAATCATTTACCTTCATTATGTCCTGACAGCTCCACTTGTTCCTGGTACTAATAGATACACCAGTCAGTAAATAAACCTGCAAACCTTCATGCCTTGAAGTTGTTCCACATTGATATTTTGTTGCTTAAAGTATAACGGTGTAAAGATAATTCTTTCAGTTAGTTTTGTATCTCTACTTTTCCAGACACTGATCTCAAATTGCCTTTTTCATGCCAGACAATATAATTTTAATAGTAACTGTAGATTTAAGATAACATTATTCCTTCAGCATACATGCATCTTTTGAATCAATACAATTAAGCTTGTCTCCTGTTGGAATTCTTGTAATTATTTTTCTTGAAATACTTTTCCTGTAATGATATTGAAGTTAAAGTAATCAGGTTACTGGCAGATCATGTAAAATTCAACTCAAAATTGCTGGCTGCTTGATTTTAATTTGTCTGACATCAAGTTTGTTTGAAAAGGGATAATATGTGGTTAAACCAAGTAGCTTATAATTATGGTTGACATTTGTTTGTTTATAATGAAATCTAATTAAAGTTCATACATTTTAAAACACCAAAGTTAATTA
>JAWWLV010000088.1:121902498-121942511 GCA_035041135.1 Platyrinchus mystaceus
TTACATTGGTATTTTCAGTAAGCACAAGCAACGTGCCACATTATTACCAAGGATATTCAAAAGTACGCACTGTCATCCTTTTGTCTGCCCTTCTTTTCCAAGCCAGTAATGATTTTTTACAAACATGAAAGGGTGTGGTGTAGATAAATATGTTAGTAGAATGGCAACTATATTTTTATCTTTACTGGAAAAAACTATGTGGCTATAATGAATATGTGGGAGTGATGAATACCATTTGTTACACAACTTGTCATGACTTTTTCCAAACCCTAATTATGGGGTAACTTATTTTCTGCAGTGTGTTTACTGGATTGGCTTGATTGTCTTGGTTCATGTACAAAATATAACACATTCATTTCCAAGATGAATAACTTTGTAACTTATTAAAAACTTCTTTGGTCTAGGGGATATAAAAATTCAGGAAATATTGCAAACCATTAGTCACTGTAACAAGCTCTAAATATGATTAGAAAATCTATTTTGCAAGTGTTATCTATTGATTTATACTAGAAATCTGTGATAACTAAACTATCAGGAGTCATCTGCTGATTACAGCAACTATGCTGGTTTTCTAATCATGTTGAAACCATGTACACACAGAATAAATACAGAAAATTCTCAGCAGACCTCTAGTTTATGGAAGAAATAACATTTTTCTGGTGTTCAACTGCATTCAAATCGTTAGTCAGAGCTAACACATGCTGCACATGCAGTAACATGGATTTTCATTTTATAACCTGATAGTTGTATCCTTGGTGTATCTGCTATGAACAAAAATGGCAGTAACATGAGAGTTGGTCTATTATATTGTCCCACAATGCTGACTGCTCTGTTAATTTAATAATGTATTTTATTTAAATTGCATTTTTCCTTCATTCTAGATGTGTGTTGGGGTTTTTTTGTGAGCTAGGGTTTTTTTGCCTTTTTTTTTAAGATCCAAAGTCGTGTTATGAAAAGTGCAAAAAGAGCAGAGGGTCTGGTGACACAGTTAGCTTAGCGGCAAAACTCGCTTTAGAAGTTCCTGCTTCCTGTCATCTGTGAAGCCATTCCTTGCACCCTACAGTTGCACTAATTGTGGAGCCACATTCTAAGTCACATTTTTTTAAATGATCCACGTTGGCCACCATCTCTTTTTTGGAGTGTTAACCTGGATCATTTCAATGATGTGTTTTATAATGCCACCATTCAGAGCGATGCTACAGCAAATGGTGTCAACAGACAGGAATGATAGAATAGGAAATGGGAAGGCCGGCAGCTTTCTCAGGTGGCTTCAGTTCTCCATTCAGAGACTGTTGAAAATAAGATGCCAGCTGCTTATTTAAAAAAAAAAAAAAAAGCCATAGGCATAGCTATGGAGTTACATGAACTATCTACTCAAAACAGTACTGTCTCTTCACTCACTCAACCCGATCCCTAGAGAAATCTTGATGAAATATGTTTCAGTTTGTAGCATGTTCTACAAAATATTTGTCGTGGGGTGTTAAGGGAGGGAGTATTAGTTCTTAGCCCTCATCACTAAAAATGTCCTGCTGCTGAATCTGCTTCTTTGCCAGATCCTGTTTTGTTAGATGGAGCAGTATCACAGTAGTGCCTATGTGGTGCTGCTATCATACATAGCAAATGGCTGCCACTAGCCTTTGGAGTTCAGTCTCTGTATCAGTTAAAGACATCCTGGTGCAAAAGGATTCCATAAACTGTTGGAATAAATATGCAAAAGTATCAGCAGACCTCTAGTTTAAGCATTTTTTCTGGTGTTCAGCCACATTCAAATGGTTGGTGTGAGCTAATACATGCTGCACATGCAGTAGCATGGATTTTCATTTTATAGAAGGACAATTGAAAGTGTCAAAAGTTTTTGTCCCTCGTGACTTAGAGAAGCTTGAACATTTGAACCTCACTAGGTTTAGCGACTCTCGGAAAGCAGATAGCATATACACACACATTACTTTTATATAATTTCATTTTAAGGCTAATTTGAAGGAGAGGAGTGGCTCATTTAAAACATCAACTGGGGTATTAGTATTATTTTTTAAGACTTGGGGTTGGCAGTGCAGTGCTACAATATGTCCCAAATGACCAGAATGTTCTGGATGTGTGTGCTTTATAACAGAATGTAATGCCTCTGTACGTCACCCAGAAAACTTTACTCTTAATTGCAGGTGTACATTCAGGCCTCAAGGTGAAAATAAATGAGATTTTGAAAGTCTGTTATTTGCTAGCTAACATGATAGTTTTGTCAGGTCTTGGTCAAGCTGTTGACACCAAGGGAGTTGTAAACTTTTTTTCTCTTGTTACATCAGATAAACTCTAAGAGCACCTAAGGAAAAAATGAACATTAATTTGCATGAATAATAGATATATGCCTCGGGAGTGATACTGAATATTCATTAATTGTGTTTATATTCAAGCAGCTCCTCTTAACTCTTTTAAAATTAAGGTGCTGTGAATATGGTTTGGCAATAAAAACTTTAATACTAAAACCATCTGAAAGCACAGAAAAAGAATTTGTGACTTTGTTCCTTTGCTTTGTCAAGTACCTCAAAGTTTTTCTTTAGTCATTTATATTTATTTGTGTTATTGTTTTATGAATTTTCTTTTTATAAATGTTGCCGTAACAGCTTGATTTCTCTTCCTGTACTGATGGAATGAAAGGACGTCTTTTCATAGCCATAGCTTTTAAAGCAACCATGAACATCAGAGCTTCTCTTCTGAAACTGTATAATTTTAGTCAGTACGGAAATGTCCCTTTTAGAGTTAGATTCTAAATGTGGCAAAGTGAAACCTTTAGCTGTTTTCTAAGTTATTTAAAAAAGAAATGGCCTGATTGTTCCTTACAAAAGTGCAGTATTCAAATGATGTTGGTAATGCGGCTGCTAGGAACCAGAACAAAGACGGCCTTACCCTGAGTGAACTCAGCTTGGCCTGAATGAATTTCCCAAAGACTTAAGTTTGGAATTGTGGAGCTCGATGTAAGCAAATTAAACCACAGAAGAGTTGCAAGTTCTTGGCAGCATCCATCAAGAAGCATTCAGTGACTCCATAAGTAAACAGAGAAAGCTTCTATAGCAACAGAGTGCATTTCCATTCTGCAGGAGGAAGTGTTCGGCTTCTGCAGATTTGGGAGGCTGGGGCAGGACAGTGATCTGTCTCTGTGGATGTAAAGTACATATAGCTGGAACTGCTTTTAAGGCAGCCATTTTGTAGCTTGGTCAAATAGCTTTTGATTCGGCGAATGGCGTATGTCATGTTGTGTGCTTATAAAATAATTTTCAAATACTTTTAATAATAAATACATGCAGGGTTGCCTTTTTGCAAAAGTAAACTGGGATGGCTAAAGAGCCTACTTAACCAATTAACTGAATGGCATGATTGATTTCTAATCACAAATATATATTTGAAGTTAGTCTATCAAAAATATTCAATTTGCTGATAAAAGCTTTAATAGTCAGTGCTTTTATATTGGATGTTTACTGCAGTTTACATCATATATGCAACTATTTAGGAGCTCAGGGAAAGTGACAGACAGCAGTTAGCAGACTAATACTCAGCTGTGTGAAAACTACCTTGGTTTTCCCTTTATTGACAAAATATTGATCCATAACACTATTAATGTTGTGATTGTCAGTTAAATTTGGGTAGATCACCTCTCATGTTCTCAAATGGCAAAGATACTACCCCAAAGGAATGACATGATTTCAGTTTAAGAAGGTTAAAGGTTAAAGGTTAGCTCAAAAGCATCATCTGCCTTGCTGCTTAACTTTAAACTGATCAATTTAATGAAAATCTGTTTTGCAGATGGTGTTGTAATGTCTTTGGCAGGATTTAGGCAGCTTTAACATTAGACGTATGCTAGTAAAAATTATTTCTTTATTAGACCAGAACAACACCTCTCCTTTTATGTTTTAAGGTAAAAGGCATGTGGGATATGGTATTTTGGCAAAGGACCCTGCAGCAGAAAGTGTTGATGGTCTTTCCATATGGGCTCAAAACCAGAATACCCCTATGTCTATTGCTAACGATGACTGAAGAAACAAACAAAGCTGTATTCATTTTTTTACCATAATGTTTTACTTTGAACCCATAAAAAAGCATTTAAGTCAGAACTGTCCTTGAAAAAGGCTTGTCTTCTCTGCCTAGGGTGGAATGCAACAGCATTAACTTTTTTAACCTGGCAGAGCACACTGATTGTCTCTTTCAGACCTTGTATTTGTAGATCAGCAGTATTCTGTTCCCTACTCACAAACCGAGCAGTAATTGTGTTACTTAGCTGTAGATACTATAAATAAGAAGGCAAATTAGTCAATCCAAATGGTAAGTTTTATCTGATGGAGGTTGTCTGAATAAACAAAGAATGAGATCCTTGGGAGTGTAAAGCAGACCTTTGTGTTTATGTCTTCTGAGAATCTGGCCCTCACAGTTTCTGCCAAAATAATTAAGTTTCCACACAAGCACGTCTTTCTATTTTCAGATGTATGCAATTCAAGAGGAATTTCTTGGGCTGCTAATGCAATACTACTATATGTTAGCTTTGTAATTAGCTAGGACTATATCCCTTTGCTGAAATGCATTGTAATATCACACACACAAGCATAACTTGCATGTAAGCAGTCATGAAAGTGGTGCCCTTTGTTTCATATTGACTTTCCAACTTATTTAAAAGAGAGTTTACAATGAGCCTTTGTTTTGTCCACAAATGATCATAAACATCTTTCTAAAGAGCCCAATAAAATGAGATAATCACAAATGTATAACATCACATATTGAAAGAGTGGAAGAACAAACAGGGCTTTTACTATATTTTATAGGCTGGATTTATAGTCTGTGCTTGGGTCACTTAGGGCCAAGAATTTTCACGGTTAGCTGCTTGGTCCTGCTAGCTAGCATCCTCTGCAGGAAATGCAAATACCATGCAGCACCTGCTCATCAGCTGGGGTTCTGCACTGCTTTTTTAAAGTGAGGTGTCCACTTCTCTGCTGGTTCAAAGTCAAAAGCTTAATTAGACCAGCTCTTTTTCTGCATCTGTCATCAGCGAAGCAGAATAGTCTGTCTGGATTCCATAATGCTGTTTGCATATTTGGATTTTAAATCAGCCAGGGATATTGAATGCTTTGCTCATCTTTATCACGTGCAGGAGGCACAAGTGGGATTTAGTGCTTAGGTAACTTTAGTGTAACAGTTCCCCAAGGAATACTGCTTGGTTTTTTCTCATTATCCTCGTTCTGGATGAAAGCATCGTTGTTAGGAATTAACAACTGAGGGGGTGTGAAGTATATGCATGTGGGGACGAATGGACTCACAGCCCAAATCACTTTGTTTGCTTTACTCTGTTTGACATGAAATGTTGGTACTCGATCAGCCTGGAATTAACAGAAAGTCACATTCTTTTCATTTCAATTGTCCTGCACTAACTTTTTAATATAAAATCAAATATCCTAGATATGTGCCAGTCCAATTATTGAACTGTCATTGTCCCAGTATGACAGTAAAAGAGGTCAGGAGATTGTGCAGCATTGATTTGCATAAAAATCATTGTGGAAAGGAAATTGGAATATGTCTGCACATCTGAGGAGCCGCCAAACCGTGCTTTGCTTAATCTTATTCTTGTTGTTTGTTTAGGTGAAGAAAACTGTTTTCAGTGATAAACAGAAGTTATTCTAATTTGCTCCTCAACACAAACCTGATGATATAGAGGACAGAGTGTACTTTTAAATTTTTTGTAGTACTTATGTTCATTTAAGGTTTTAAATATTTTATGAAATTTAATTTACACTGCAAGTTTTAGTTACTGTGATTCAGATTATGCTGTTGTACTTATATGTATAAAGAGACACTAGTGTTCAAAGAACACAGTGTCTAGTCACAAGATATACATACATTGTGTAGTTAAAGATATCCATAACATAAATGCCTACTGTATGTACTTGTACACTATAGACAAGTACATTTATTAAAAACAAACAAACAAAAACTTGTTGGCTAGAAAAATAGCAGTTTCAAACCTATTATTTTCATTGTAAATTTAAAATAAAATAGTGGAGAAATAATTTTTCACATATTTCATGTATATTTAATTTCATATTCAGATGTCTGGCTCTCAGATAGTCCTGTCTAATGGTTCTTGTAAAAAAATAGCATACTTTATATTCAGCTTTCCACTAAAACATAAAGGTGCTCTCATATCGTAGTTTAAAAGAGTCACTGTGTTCTTATGTTGAAATGCTGTTCAGAATCCCAGCCTGTGTTCTGTCTTGGGTGAGATTGTATAAGGCTGCTATTTGAAAAGAGGTTGTACCAGACTACTTGGACATGTCTTCCAGTGTGCAGCCTGCCCAGTGGAGCCCGACCTAGTAGCTCCTCTTGGAGAGCAGGAGAAGTGAGCAAGGAGGAGAGCAAAAGCAGTAGAAAGAGGATCAGCCTCATTTATTCAGTATGCTCAACACAAAAAATGGCTGTATAACAGCTGCTTTTTATGCCTGGAGTTGTTTCATTCTGACATTAAGAAAAATATGTATTTATTTCTAACTGAGATTCAAAGTAGAGATGCAGTGTATAATGTATATAAGAGTATTATGTCAATGGGAGTGCATGTGTATGTGTGCATTAATAGATTGCAGCTATGGATTTGGCAGCCACTCCCTCCCAGCCTTGCAACATAGATTTTCTTGTTACCCTTAGGAGATTTTAGCTGATATTATGCAACTTACTACAAGTGTCTTCTCTAGAATTGTAATTAGTTTGCCAGACTCTCCCAGGTGAGATTTTTCTCCACGCTCTCTTCCACATATTTAAAAATGAGTAGTAAAAAAAAAATAAAAAGACTGAAACACTACAGGAAAATTATATTTTGATATGCATATGTGTAAGTCACGTTTGCTATTGCTTTTGTTCAGTGATTTAGAGGAAACTTTCCCTTGGTCTATGCATTTGTTAGTTCATCCACACAAAATGCCAGAATTGTGATATTATAGGAGGGTTGATGGGAATAAAACCTCAGAGAGCTCGTATGTACAGGACTGAGGTTTGAGCTGTTTGATACACAGCTCTTAGGACTGTATTGGCGCTATATGTGTCTATTGCTAGACAGACAAATTAATTTTCTGCATTTTTTTTTTTTTACCCTTTGGGGTATCACTGGAGCAATGCTCCAAAAAAGGATAAGAAAGGATAGTGAAGAGGCTGGTGTGAAATGCTGAGTAAGGCAATTTCTGTTAGTTTCAGCAAGAATTGAGTACAATGCAGGAGACATATTTTATCGGATAAACTTCCATGTGTGCTTGTGGGTAAAATACAATACAGTACAACAGGAAATACGTACTAATTACATTAAACACGAGTAGAGTTTTTATGTTAATAAACCATAAATTACAAGTGATAGCTTGTAATATTTTTTGATCCTGATGGTCTGCTTGTTAGACTGCTGTAGTTAAACCAGGCACATAGTTCAGACTGATCATCATACAACCTCATGCTGATATATAAAAAAAGTGAAGGTTTGCTAAGAACTGCAAGACCTTTGCTTTGTGGACAGCCATGAAGGAGGATGTCATGGAAATGACCCCCTTGGTCTGCAGCAGAAGATGCCAACCCTGCAGTTCTACAGCAGACAGATACACAGAGAATTGTGCACCATAGCCTCGGGGGAAGCTGCATGTTCTATTCTCCCGGTGGGAAGGAAGGTATTAGGATAATCCTTAGCTTTTAAAGGCAGGGGGCATTGAAGGAAACAAAAATTGAGCAAAGGTAGTCCTTGAATGATGAAGTGTGCAGATTCCCATGCCTTGGGCATCTTACTACAGTAGCAGCTACAGTAATGAAAAAAATGGTTTTGTCATATACAAGAAGTATGAGCAATACTCCTTGGCTATATGCATGAGTAGGAAACTACATATTGCTAATGAAAATCATGATTGGTAATATACTGACCTTATTCCCAGAGTAAGGATTTGACTACCTGGGTTACCTAACAAAAATGTAATTTTTTTATATTTAAAATTGTTATCCTAGAGTGTTAATCAAGCCATGCTGCTCACATGATTCACATGTCTAAATTTTGTGACTGCGTAACTACTTTTATATAGTTTGTTTATGTAGGTTTATTACTGGATTGTGTGCAGGCAGCCTAGCATATAGAGACAGTGTTCAGGGTTCTACCCAAAGACAGTGTTTATTTGTAGTCTCTGTTCTCCCTTGTGGCCTCTCCCAAAGAAGAATATACACTTCCTTATGCTGCTACTGGAGAAAAGAACCATAGAGCCACTTCAACCCCTAAAGACAGCACGGAATCTGGTGTTCAGGGATAGTTTGTACCCAACCTTTTTACAGAAAAATAGGTTACTCTAGGTCAGAGAAAGTTCAAGATCAATCCTGTTGTGATGACCCTGTTTAAAACAAGGGCCTACAGTGGAAACTATTCTTACCAGAACTTTATCAGGCAATTCCAATGGTCTGTATCTCCTCATTTTAAGGTTTTTTTTGACACATATGAAATTTTTC
The DNA here is from genome assembly GCA_035041135.1 of Platyrinchus mystaceus. Taxonomy (NCBI): domain Eukaryota; kingdom Metazoa; phylum Chordata; class Aves; order Passeriformes; family Tyrannidae; genus Platyrinchus; species Platyrinchus mystaceus. Next base: position 121,910,992 of record JAWWLV010000088.1, read on the forward strand.
CTTTGACATTCTAAGCTTTAGGCCTTTAGGCCCTAAGTTTGGGCCTAATATTAATCCTTGGGTGGGGGAGGTCAGTTGTCTCCAAACAACTTTATTAAGAATGAATGTATTTTCTGTGGAAAATCCTGAAAAGCTGCAAGTAGCTCAAGTATTGTAACAGTATGACTGATATTATCCTTATGCTAAATTCAAAACTCTGGTTCCTGATGGAAAAAGAGAAGGAAGGACACTTCTTATTCATAGAATCAGAATTTCTGGTGTTGGAGGGACTTAGAAGGATTATTGAGTCAAACTCCCAGCTCCTTGCAAGTCTACCTAAAACTACACCATATGACTAAGAGTATCATCCAGATGCTCCTTAAACTGTGACAGGCTTGGTGCTGTGATCACTTCCCTTGGGAGCCTATTCCAGTGACCAGTCATCCTCTCAGTAATGTCCAATCTGAACTACCCCTGATGCAGCTTCATACCATTCATACAAAAAAGTTCCTACTTTCTGTGTAACCTAGACAAAAACTTGCTCTATGGGAATTAGATTGAGGCAAAAAAATAATAAAGTTTTCTAACTGAATAAAGACTATGTGAATGACCAGAAGCTTGATATTTTTACAACTGGAACAATGAAAAAAAGTCTGAGAAGGATCTTGGTATTCTTGCTCTTTGTGTGCTAGTGATGAGAGCATGGAAAAAGGCTTGCTTTACCACTGAAATGAGACAGCTTTTAGTATCTAGATGTTACTATTTTGGAAACACCCTTTGGCATTTGCAGATATGTGTGCAGCTAATGAATGACTGGAAATTAGGAAAAAAATGAAGCCAAACTTCCAGTGTTTCTGAAAACCTTATGTCCTTATTTGTTCAGGAACTTCTGTGACTCAAAATCTTTGACCTAGGAGGAAGTTAGGCCCCTGCTGGGATATATCAGAGCAAGATCTTCTGAAGCCAGCTCTCAGATGACAAAGATCACAGGCCACAGAAAATGGTTTAGGGCTAATTTTACCAAATTTCTGACCTAGAGTTTGGGCAGATTTGAAAGTACTGCTGTAGTGTTAGTCTCCTGGGACTTACCCCGTTGCAGATGCATCTCAGTAATAGGTGTTGTACCTAGGCTGTAGATATCCTTTGTCACTTTTGGATTTACTAAGATAGTCTCACAGGTCATGATGAATTGGATATGCTGTCAATGTGCTCTGTCTCTCTTTTCCTATCTCCACTGGTATGTTTTGTAGTGTGTCAGGCTTCAAAAATGTCTTCATGACACTTGAATTTCTGTGACTTATCGAACTCAAAGAATGAAAGTCTTTGTAAGTCGTCATTAGGACTGCTTACAGGTATTTTTTGAGAAGGGATTTTCTCTTTCACTGACACTCTGTAGTCTCTGATTTTTTTTTTTTTTTTTTCATTTCTGAAAAACAAAAATAGGTTTGTGGGATCATCTGTGACTCGACATGTTACATGTAGGACCTGGATCCAGAAGTCTTGCTAGGGTATTTCTTTTCTTTCAGGGGTTCTCCACTTAACAGTTTGAATTCTGTGGCCTCAGCTACCTCAAAAATACCAAACATGATAAGGTAACATGTTCTGGGTAACCAGAACATTTCGGGACATACAAAGGACAAGAGCTATGCTGGTTTTGAAGAGTTCTGTGTATGTAATAATTGTTTTGAAATGGAGGAGAGTTGAGCTGGTAATCAATAAAAGGAGAACTTTGAAATCTCATGCTACAGAGTTTAAGCCTGTATCCCAGAGCTTTTGTGCTCTCCAGATACAAAGGTTTTGTGCCTTGTGTGTCCACAACAGGAACTAGACAATTTTCTCCTTTACTTCTAGTAGTTGTTTGTCCTAGTAGATTTAGAAGGTAATGTCAATACTGTCTGGACTAGGAAACAGAGCATGGCCTTGGAAAAAAAGAAAATTTGTCTCTAACCAAGCAGAGGTGAGTGAAAGGTTGGCCCCCAGTATATTTGACAGTCTAAATGGACCTTATAGAATTATAATTAAGCATAACACTTAAACATAAGCAGACAGAAAGATGTACATATGTGAATAAATTATCTTTACATGTATTTAATAGAGTGCCCGTAATTGGGAAGGATGAATTACAGTATTAGGAAGAATGTTAGAGATGGAGTCTGAAGTTGTTCATGCTCACAAGAGCACAGAGAGAGAGATATTATCCAACACTATTGTTAGGGAGGAAATCGCAGTTGTTGGAGACTGGGTTTCTTGCACAGGGAGTGCAGTGAAGGTAAAAAAAATGGCAGGTGTGTGTGCTTATAGAAGTCCACACTTCCCAAAAGCATAAACAGAATTTAAAAACTATGTGCATCCATACATACCCCAGGCTGCTACATCACCTTCTGTAATGTTGTCCAAAGGTCTATATATGTCTGCCATAGTAAAGATTGGGTTTTCATTTTTGTTCTAATTTTCTTCTCCCAGTTACTCATAATTTTCTTATAGATGCTGTTAGGGCTGAAATTATGAGGATTTGGTCTGGGTGTAAAGAGTATTTCTTTTTTCTTTGGAGCTCTTTCTGAGTCACTTAGTCATGAGTTATCTTTCCAGCCTGTCCTAATGAAAAATACTCCATTGCAAATAAAGTTAGTTAAGTACATTTCATGCAGTGGCTGTCCATAACAGAAGAGAATGCGATTTTAAAAGCAACAACACATTAATAGGCCAACTATGCAATCATTGTCCTATCACAGCAAATTATACCATTAGTCCACATTATCTAATCTCTTTGCTACAGACAGGCTAACAACAGTTGCTTCTCAGAGCAAAGCAAAAAAAAAAAATAATTTCATGGGCAAATATGAAATAATGTTACTCATGCAGGAAAATTCTTTTTCTTCTCATATGTCCTCTGTACTTAACAATGAATTAACATCATATGAATTCAAGTGTATATTTTTTCCCCCAAAGTTATCTTGGGGTAGCCTTATAGGTGCACAAACATCAAATCAGTTTATAAACTGAATTCTTGGCTCAATCACATGTAGTGGGAAGGAGTTCAACAGGTCAATTTAACCTGCATATAAATATATTTTTTTCAGCTTTAAAAAATTTCTAGCATTAATTTGTTAAGTTTTGTTTGTTTTTATTCATCTGGTAACAGAACAAAATTTTGATCATGTGTTCTTATTTGCTTTGTGGTCTTTCTACGTAATCTTTATAGCTTCATAACAATCTTTGTGATTATTTTATGGTCTTTTTATCATGCCTCTCTTTTATTTGGACGTTTAATGCACCAAAGAATTTTAGTCTATTGAGCTTTCAGTGGAAATTTTTCCACGTTTCTGCTAATCCTGTCACTGATCTCTGAACTCCTTCTACCACTGCTGAATTTTTCTTGAGGTACATAGATGTTTCAGAACTGAACACACTGTTCTCAGTGGAACTGTATGATCTTACTGTCCCATGCCTGATGCATCCAAAATTATAATCTGCTTTAAACAAATCCTGTTGCATTCTGTGCTGGCAATATGTTGCCTTTCATTACATGTCTCTTCCCACGCCCCCCACTTCATACTGGTGCTGAAGTGTCCTAGAGTGGTTGCATTTAATTTAGACACCAGTAACATGTTTGACTGATTCAAAGTATTCCTTCTAATATACATTTTCTTGGATTTATTTGTCAATAGTGAATTTCTTCTGCATGCTCAGCTATCTTGAAAATGATCTGGCATTCCTGATGGTTCTTTGGCTGCTCTTGCCTGGCATGAATTCATTTATGACTTCTGCAAGATCAGACCTAGTTTGATGTTAGAAGGCGCAGGGGTAACTTGTGTTAAATGGCCTGTTGGTTCCTCTAGCTTGTTTTCTATCTGTCAGTTTCCAATCCGAGAGTTGTTTTTCCTCTGTTTTAGGTGCCTGTATTTAGTGGTTAAGCTGCTTCCTGCAGAGCCAGCTGAGAGCTAAAAACTCCAGCTCTGAATTACCCCATGAAAGAATTAATTTCCCCCTAATATTAGGAGAGTGGAGGAAAGAAGCATCCCTTTACCCCTATGTCACCTTTTTGTCTCTTCAGATAGCTGCCTCCTGTTGCTTTCCCACATGTACTGGTATACATAGTGGCCTGGGGTGCAAATGCCTGTAGACAGTTAACTATTTGCTGAGCCTGAAGAACAGAAATAACTAATTAACCATATATCTGCAAATATTTACCCCAGACATCCATTTACTGGTGCAAAATAGAAGAATTTGTTTCTGCACCTGGTCTGTAAGGCTAAGGCATAACTGAAATTGACTCTTTGTAGTGTGCTCTTTTTATATTGTTCAGTGCGAACTTTAATGTATTATTGATTGTTATTAAGGTACATGAAATACAGATGGGATGTGTGTTGTGGTTGAACTCATACTGTGGGAGCTATGTTGACTTTTGGATTGTTCTGGCCTTCATGCTGCTTGACATTGAAACCTTTCACATTAAGGTTTAGAAGAGAAAAAACCCCACATATAGTAACTAAGTTACCCTGTATGTAGAGTGAAGTAATGTGAAAATATGATGCCAAATGCCCTCCCCACCGAGTCAGCACAAAATTTGAAATGAAATACTAATTTCAGAGCAAGCCAGGAAGTTCCCAATTCCCTGTGTGAGTATATAAAAACACTAGTTTAGGACAGTCATTACCTGAATTTAAATTAGCTGTGCTACCTGCCAGTAGAGAATAAAGTGATAAAAGTGGAGGGATTAGGGGTCTGACTTTCAGGAATGCTTAGTGGTAGTGGCTCCTGCTGGTGGCATCCTGGGATCCAAGGTCACACTCAGGTGGTGATCAGCTTCTCTGTGCTGACTGCCAGCCTCTGTCCTTGCACAGCCCTCTTGGCTGGATGTATTGGCTGGTTTGGAATACACAAAAATTGCATCAGAGGATCAATTACTGCTGAAATGTCACTACTGAACCCTGCAGTAGTGCTAATTAGTTAAAGCCAAAGAGGCATTTATCTTGGCAGTAGATCACTGAATATTTTTTTCACAAAATTAGGTTTGAAATACTTTAGATTCTTCCCCCTCCCTCTTTCTGAAAAGTTAATGTATATAAATGTTGAGGGTTTTTTTCCTTTTTTATTTCTTATGCCCCCATAAAATGAAATACTTTTAAATTGTTCTCACTATGTCCAGCAGTTTGTGTCTTAGAATAACTTACTTTTGTTTGAAACTCTTAAAGAGGGTATTAGTCACTGGAGAAAACTTGAAATAAGGAAACGTATGACAAACACACAGTCACAGGACAACCCTTTCTAACTTTAGCTCAGGTCCCTTTCTGCCATTAATGGGGCAAAAGAAACTGGGCATTTGATGCAAGTTCCCTGCAGAGGGGGAGGGCAGGGTTTGTTCTGTTTGTGCCAGGGGGTTCCCGGCTGTCAGGTCCCTCTAGCTGTGTGTGCACCGTCCTTCCCACGGCACACCACTCAGGGTTGTGTCGGGAGAAGAACCAGGAAGGTCAGTAGCTATAGCCCATGTAAGTGTGTCTGTGATGAGAGTGAAATCCCCTCTACACAGGGAGACATGGGGAGCTCCCAGGTAGAGTCGGCTCAGCGGGATGGTGGTGACTGCAGGAACCTTTTATCTGGTGCAGAAAGGCAGTGGCTGCTGTCACAAGCTGCAGGGTCTGACTGCAGTCCTGCGTTCTGATCCCGTTCTCAGGTAGGTTTCACTTCTCATGTGCTCACCTTGCAGGGAGCCTGCCTGGGCTGTGTCAGTGTGTTCTGGGCTTGATCAACTACTGCAGTTGTTTCCGAGCACCAGTTGTTGTTTTTTGGTGCTAAAACATACACCAGGCTCTCATTCACACACCCCATCCCCCAGCTTTTCATCTAGCATTTAGTCTTTGATGAGGATTATTTCCTCAATTTGCCACAAAGATACTGAGCTGCCAATGGCACAAGCAGAGTCTGTGAAGTTTCTTTAGTGTGAGATAGGTCATATTGTTAAACAAAAGTCTAAATATTTACAAAGATACAGGAAAAATACAGGGGTTTTACTTGTTTTTATCCTTTATAGAATATGTTTGAAGCTTTAAAAACATGGTTTGTTTCCTGTTAAAATGGTGATGAGAGGAAAGAGTTGGGAAGATTGTAGGCCAAAGCCATCTTTGTTGTAGTATTGCTGATCTCAGTAGTATTTCTCCAAGGATGGAGAAAGTTTTCCAGAACAACAGTGTTTCTTAGCTTGTCAATTGACTGGGACATGGCTCTCCTGTGGTTTGACTATTGTGGTTTGTCACTACTGTGAGAAATTATCCAGTTCAAAAAGTTCGGTTATTTGGGTAATTTCTTGCTGAAATTGATGGTTACTGTTTCTGTTTTTCTCCCAAAGTTTATTTCTAGGGCTTTTCCATTTGTTTCTGTTGCTCTAGATAAAAGGCTAGTCACAAAGGAAGAGTCAGAGAAACTGCTCTGCAAAGAGGATGTGTAAAAGAGGAGACAGTTTGAATTTGGAAGTGTTTACCCTCTCATGGAAGCAGTTTAACTGTTTGATACAGAGTGTGAGTTGATATAATAAAATGTACCTTCTAAATATCTTTTACAGATCGAAACAGATTACTGCGTATTGATAACTGTAACATACTTTGTGGGTGAGCATACACACTGAGACACCTCATCTGTAGCCCATTTCTCCTAAATTATTCCACATTTGTGAGCATTTTTAAAGCAGCTACTATTTAAAACTAGAAAGCTTCAACCCTGAAAGGCCCCAACCTGTCAGAAACATTTCCTCTCTTGCCTGAAGCTTGGAATTTCACTCCAAAATGCCAGCTCTCTCAGGACTGTGCGTAGTGTCATCCTTGCTTCATGGTTTATTCCTTTGGAACCTCAGTTGCACATGCAGTGTATTACCAATGTGTACCACCTCATCTTTGTCCTGCTCTACCAACATCTCTACATGTCTGTTTTTCACATTGCCCTTTGCATTGGGAACAGTCTCATTTCTGCAGCACTTAGCCTGATTTCATTCTTGCCAAGCACTAAACTACATTATATTTTTTCTCTTTTCTGTCAATAATCTTCTTTTCCTCTTTCTTTTGTGTGTGTGTGTGTTCATGTGCGTCATCAAATATGAATTTCTAATTATCTGGGATGAGTGCGGTAAAGGTTTTATTGTCTCAAACTCGAGTTGGCTATGTTGTTTTAAGTAATAAAGAAAAAGTTATACTGACTGTCCCACAGGAAACTATCATGCATTTTGAACGTCCTGCATATTTTGCATTAGGAAAAATATGTTAGAAACTTGTAGGATGCTCTTTAACCATATCAATACTCTTTTTTCATATGATTGTATGTACCAAGCCCAGCTCCACTAATATTAAGGGGGAAAAACACCGCTGTGACTTTGTGACTAATATATTTTAGAAACGTCTTATGTTTTTCCTATAATAGCTTTTCCATGCATAATAGCGTTTCAGTTCGAAGGTCTGACTTCTCAAGGCCTATTAGAACTAAAAAACAAGTACTACTGTAATTCTCTTGGAAAACTGGAAAATTCCTGCTTCCAGTACTATGAAACTCCTTTTTCAGACTCACAGATCATAAGATTAACACATCATTGGTAGAAGGCCCATCCTGGGTGTTGGCCCAGTGCAATCCGAAAGGAAACTATTTCATTTGAAAGCAAGGAAAAAGTCTTGACAGTGATTTGTAGCAAAACCGAACACTGACAGCTGATTTAAGCTAACTGAGCTGGGGGAATTAGCAATAACTACCCTTGGAGACAATTTTAGGTCTTGTTTCAAGCACAGAGATTTTGTTTGCAACATCTTCTGGGATGCAGGTGAGACTTCTCTGAAGACCATGGTCCTTTACCTTTCACATGACAGGTGAAGAAGTGTGCCTTGGGAGGTCAGAGTGCTCCTTGTGAATTATGCTGGACCTGTGCTGGTTTTACACTGGCAATACAAAATCTTCCATGTGGCATCAATAGGCTGGGATGCCAGCAAAATATCTCATACAATAGTTCCAACCACAATCTTTCATTCTATTTTAGGTATAACCAGTGGGGGCACATGTAAATGATTATCTGGCTATATACAGGTGTCAGACCAGAGCTTTATAGTCACAGTACATATCCTGATGAGACTCTGTGTTGTTGTTTAGCTATGGTTAATTTTTGTCCCAACTCAAGCAAAAGGTAAATTTTCCACTGACTTTGGTGGAACTAAGATTTCACACATGACACTTAAATCTGTGCTGTATAAGTCTTTGTATACATAGACTTATGTATAATATATATCACAAGCATGTAAAAATGTGTTTCTGTATATTTTATCAAATTATATAAACTGTGTTTAAACCATCTAATATGCAGATGCCTAGAATGAATGAACTAAAAAATCTGGATAGTAGTAAAATACTCAGAGAAAGTAATGGGGAAGCGTTTTTCACAATTGTAATATTGATAGGTTTTGTTCCCTTTATCAGTTGCCTTCCCCTACTGTAAAATCATGTGGGTTTTTTTTTCTAGTTGCATCACTTTTCAGCTACAAATGTTTTACATTATAAAACTCTGTAAAACAGACTAAAATTGGGAAGTGGAGGAACAGATAATCTGAAGATTCAAGTGCTTTGGGCTAACTTCTCTTACCAGCTTTCAGACATAGGGAGAGAGACTGTATTTGAAACCCCTCATCAGAGAAAAATGAACATTTTAGTGTTCTCAGACATAATATCAGGCTAACATGCTCCCTGACTGACATCCAGTGCATACTGTATAATTGCTAGCCTGCTTCTCCAAGTGCCTTGAAGATTACATTTTTTTTAATGTCCCAATATTAATAACCAGATGTGATCTTCTTCCTGCCCAGGGGTCAAACTAGCTGGCCAGGTCAGGCTGTTTGTCTGTGTGCACAGACTGTGAAGTCTATTCAGAATGACAGGTATGGGGGGGGGAAGCGGGTAGGGTGTTAACCTCAAGACCACCAAAAGGGACTTCTCCCTGCTGGGAACAAAGACCAGCAGGAGCTTCAGCCTTTTTCAGTACTCCTGGGATTTTAACCAAGTGAACAAAAGACGATGCACAGCTGAAGAAATGCTCTTCACAGCTGATACATAATTTAAGATGTTCAGTTACAAACAACCGGATATGTATTTGTGATTTCATTTGAGCACTGTCCAATTATCTGCAGTCAGTTAATATTTTTGTATGTATAGTTTCTGTGTGGTGCTTTATGTATTCAGAAGATGCTCAATTGCCGGCGTTTGAATACATGCTATCCTAGAAAATAGCCCTAGTACTTATTAAAGAAATAGCATTAAAACACCAGCAGTTGCTATGGAGTATTTTGTACCTTTTAGTTAATATTTGCCAGTCTATGTATAGAATTGTTTTATAATACGATATAGTTTCATTAAACAATATTCTAAAACCATTTATTCCTCACTCTTTCTTTTTGTTAGGTAAAAAAAATTCAAAAGAAGAAGCTATTTGTTTCCTAATTGATTTTCTACGTTAGTTGTTCATTGAATAGATAAGTAGTGCCTGTGATATTTGATTACAGAGCAAGGCACCCATTTAACCTTCCGTTCTTTCCTGGCCAGGATTTCAAATACAATACAACGTTCCTCCCTTAGGCTCAGTAGGATTAGACTGCTAGCAGTAATCCCTGATGCTATGAAATAGACCTGATAGAACTTCAACTCACTTGTTTAGGATTATGCTCATGAATTTCAGTCATCTAGTTGTATTAACCCTTTGGGAACTTGTGTGGGAACTTGCTATAAATAATAAAATATATTATAATAAAAAATGGTAGATGCATATCAAAACTTATGTGTTTTAAAGAATTTGCTTTTGCTTGGTGATCAAAATGTAAATTCACATTGAAATGAATTTAACTCCTGTAGTATCAATCCTTGGAGTTTCTTTCAATTCTCATGTTCAGATGTCTTTTGCAGTTCAACAGTTTAACAGTTCAGTCTCAATTTGTGCATTGATTTTGAAAAATTATGTAAATAAATTTTAGTTCTCAGAGTTGCATGACAAGGGCAGACAACTGATCTCTGCTAACTAGAGCATCAGTGCAGAATCTCCTAGTATAATGACTTGAATGCAAGCATGGTCCCATGGTAAAGAGGAGGGGTACTGTTACCTGAGCTATCATTTCCTGGTTTTTCTGCTGATAGCAACAGTCCTGATAAGGACAGTACTGGCTTATGATGACTTACACCCCAATCAAAAAGCAGAGTGAGAGTGCCAGAGCATTTCTGATGGACCACTAGACAGCTGGTGAATCACTCCAGATTTGGACTACTCTTTTGAATTGGTGACTTCTGTTTAAATGCTGATTTTTCATCTGGTCAAATCACTGTAGGGAATAACTGTACTATCAATAAGAAGAAAAGATCTTTTTTTCCTTTCATTTTCAGGATCCTAAAACCCATCAATGAAATAAATATTGCTTCTTATTACCTTACCAGTCTCTTAAACTGTTGAACCTTTAGTTCAAAGACTCATTAAATATTAATGTGCATAACTAATAGTATTGATTATTGAAATGTATATATGTATATGTTTTTGAATATTTGAAGTTAATTGCAATGAAAAATTGTGGAGAGTTTGACTTGGGAACTCCAATGTACTCTCACTTTCTTGGCAGACGATAGAGTCAAATTAGGACTGACTGAATATGCACATTCAGGCATCAGTTGGTTGAACTACTGTCACTTCTATACACCTGCATGTGGAATTGCTATATTTAAAGTCCAGATGACAGACAGAATCAGTGCTACTAGCTGCACTTGATGACAGAGGCATCAGGGCATTTCTTTACCCCTTAGACACTATTAAAGCATGCATATTATTGCAGATCTGTCAGATACTTTTGATACATTTGATGATAAAGTGGTATTGATGAATAGCTGAAGGCCATGAGAGCAATAAATGAAGTTACTCTTGAGTGATTCCATTCTTTTTTTGCAGGAGGACTCAGGATTGGGAGCAGTTTGGGGTAGTTGTTCATCAGCCCAGTGGATGCACTCATGTGTTCCCACGTGGAGTATAGCTGAGTTCTAGTCTGTCACCCTTCTTGATTAACATATGCCCAAGGCCATTACAGCAGAATCATCTGTGCTTCAGGTGGGGGTGTGTCCAAGATGCAGACAATTTTCATCTGCACAACTGTTTCATTAGACTTGGATGGTGGAATCAATTGTTTGACTCTGTATCTTGTCAGGGGTTTGGATATATCAGCTGCGTAAACTGAAGTCATTCTGGTGGGATTCAGAGCTGTCAGGAATGGCCAAGGCAGCATTGCATAGTTGTCCCACAGTCATAAGCCTTGTGATGCTGGCTACTGAGGTAACCCAAGGAGTGATCAGTATCACTAGGTCATTTATATATATGGCCGGTTGTGAAACATGTAGCTGTTGCTTCTCTTTCAAATGGGCTTCTCTCAACTTCTTTTGTCTTAAAAATATCTTCCAAAGCCTTCTCAGTCCTGCTGCTTGCTGAAACCTACAGTCAGTTTCAATATTTAATACATTTAAACTTTTGTGCTTTGTTGGTTAGTTTTGGTTTGACACATGGTATATTTCTGTTCCCTGATTGATTGCAAATGTACCATTAGAAATTGGCTGTTTTATGAATGCTCAGTTTACACATTCAGAATGTGCTTTCCCTGGATATTCTGCAGTATGTATTTAAACATAGCTGTTTCTGAAACAAATTCCTTGCTTAGGTCAGCAGATTTAGTATGTAGAAATTTGTGAAGAGCAAACAGCCAAGAGGTGGGGCATGGAAGGAACTAATGCAGGAATTTCAGACAAATATATCCACTATTTTCCAGCTCTCTGTCTGGTGTTTTAATTCTAACTACAGAACTTGCAGAACTTAGTGGCCCACACTTTGCCACTTTCCAATTTGATAAGAGAGGTAAACCTCTGAAGTTTTGTGAGATTTGAGCTGCCAGGAATATAGCCATCTATCTGTTAGTCAGTACTTCCAACAGCAAGTATTTTGCAGCTGCTGTCCCAGTTCTATTCCAACTCTCACAACTTGTTTCTAGTTGCAGTTCCAATCTTTCAATCTATAAAAACTGAAATGAGTCGGACCTGAAATCTCTCTGAAAACCTCACTTCATATACATGATTCAGATCAGCTAGCAGTTCCCTGGGCTAAATCTCAAAGATACTTGGAAGCTTGTGTTTTCAGAGAGTGATTGGCAAATGGAGAATCTGCTCTCTCACTTCCTTGGTCAAAATTTGTAATTTTCAATCATTCCACCATATAGCAAATTGCACTTGTCTTTCAGTTTCTTACAGGATAAAGGAAAATAAAGGGTCCCCGTGTTGGGCCAAGTTTGTTCTTAGGTGAAAGTAAATTTTGATGGCTTGGATATTAGATTTATTAATGTGCTTTTACTTAGCAAAGCAAAAAAAGGTGACTTGTGTGTGTGTGTGTGTGTGTGTGTGTGTGTGTGCGCGTGTGTGCGCGTGTGTGGGGGGGAAGGGAATATTATTAAATCTAAATAAATAGACTGTAGGAACCATGGTAATACTTTACACTTCTGTAAAGCCTTTATTCAGAGGCTTTCAAAATGTTTTAACAATGTTAATTAAATTCAGTGCTCCTTCATTCTGTGTTAGTCTAAGTGCATATAGGGCTATCTTCATGTACATACTGGTAGAGTGGAAGGAAGCTTGTGTTTAACTGTGTGCAAGCAGCATTGCACAGCAAGTATTTTCAAGGCAGGTGAAAAAAAAAAAAGAAAAAAAAGCTGTGTTCAAGTGAAACTGCACAGGGAATTGCCTGTAGGTAGGCAAAACATAATTACAAGTTGAAATTTGGCCAAGACATTTGTCTTAACACTCTTCCTCCTTTGAAAAAAAATGTGCCACGTACTTAATAACTTTATTAAGTACAAGCGGTTGTGAAATCTGTTCTTTGTTTCGACCAAAAGAAAACATTTCCTAACAGGATGGTGCTGTTAAACACCAAGCTAGGGCACTGACTCATTACTAATTTAGACAGAGAGCAGCATCAATGAATTACCAAAACTCTTTTTTGTAGCACTGGTGTTTTCCTTGGAGATCTCCCCTCCAAGTATTGACCCTGCTTTAGCCTGCAAGATCTGAAGGGATCACAGCACAAGGTGGTATGGCTTAGGGCTGTATATAAAATGATGAAGGAGAGAGTGAAACCCAGCCATGTGCTCCCTTTACTCGACACTGTAGTAGGAGAGGGAGGTGGCATTCAGTGAAACTCAGAGCTACTCTTGTTTTGTGCAATAAATAATCAGCCTGTGAAATTCACTGCTGCTGTGGGGGGTTATCCGGATAAACAGTTTATCAGGATTTTTAAGAAGGATAAGGGCATGAACATTAATGATGTTTCTGATTATGTGGGCTAAAACAAAAAGATACAAGAACGTTTGGTTCTCTATTATTATTGTTTAAGTCAGGATATAAACAGACTGTCTTCCGGGGTCAGGCAAGGATCCCTCGTCATACTGCACATTAATTTTGGCTATTGAAGGCCTTGTATTTGTACCCCACTCTTCTGTGGATCTGACATTAGCTACTTGCACAGACAGCATGTCGGAGTAGCTGGGCCAAGGGTATGATTCCTAGTGTTGCTCCTGCATTTCCATCTCTCTGTCTCCCTCAGCGACTGTTCTCAGAGGACAGCATTAGACTTCAAAAATGAATACAAGAACTGAGTGTTTCAAATGTAAATAAGATGCCTTTCTGTTCGCAATTTTAGTCTCACTAAGGCAAGGTACTACTCTGACAGTAAACAACTGAATCTGCATGTCTGGGTTATTTTCTTTTTCTTTGTCAACTTATCACTCAGCGTGGGAGAGGAGTGTCTGCATCGTAATTAGTGTTTCATTTATTTAATTTGGAAGTACAGACAATAGACAGAAAGGGCCATTTGGCAACTAATTAATTTGCTTTTGTTCAAAGAACATGACAAAAAGTTTCCCTTCAGATGAGTATTCGTAGATTGTGGACTTGGATTTGAGTAATAATTCATCAGCATTACTCCATAGATAATATGATATCCTCAATACAGCATGTCAAGTTACAGACTTTGAATATATTTTTTAAAATGACTATTAGAATCACTTGGATCATTCTAAGACCAGTCATGATTCAGTACCACACAAGATCTCCCCATGTTTCTAGGAAGCACAGTTTTATTCCACCTCTTGGAAGAGAATGAGGCATCTGCCACCTAGCTCCTGTGATAGCTAGTTCTGCAGAATACACGTGAGATATGGCTTGTTTCAGATTACTGTTTTTTGCATTGCAGTAACATGTTAAATCTGTGTGCTAGCCATTATTAATTGTTCTGTACATTCTGCTCTGAGCAAGGATTAGGAAGACAGACTACAGTGTTGTGAACGTTATTATAAACAATCTAGACATGCTGAGGTTGTGTGCAGATAGCTGTCAGGATCTTGACACAGCGACTCTCCAGTGCTGGCCAGTCAATCCGTGGAAGCCAGGTCTTAAAGGGAATAGGGGAAGCAGAGGTAAGATGGTGCACTGCAGGGACTTGTCCATCTGATACAGAGCTGGGAGATGGCAGCGCATATGCCTGGACTCTGCCTAGGAAGCACTACTGATTTCTATAACACAGACGGTGTGTGGGAGAGCCGAAGATTTGAATTGTAAGAGAGGGATCAATCATCTTCAGGGAGGGGCATGTTGTTGAGCATGGTATTTTTCACTTTTCAGTACTTCCTCTTTCCCTGCAGATTTTTAATAATGTGCTAGAGAATTCTCAGACTTTAGTATGTCAGTGGGCCTTGAAGAAGAGCTGTAGGAAGGAAAAGTATTGCTTGACCCAAAAGAACAGGAAAGCTTCATCTAGTAGAAAGGAAGAAAACACATTGATTATTTGAGGAAACGCCTCAAAGGGAAAATGGAGATGTAATTTTTCCAGGCATCCATACCATGACGGTAAAAACTACAGAGCTAAAAACATTGCCCCAAACAATGCTATGCACATCCTGGAAGGTGAACTGTTGTGGAAGCCAGTCGAAGGCTTTCAAAAAAAGAGCTTCTTCAAATAAAGTCCAAACAGCAAGAGAAACAAGACTACTGTAAAGTAAAAATGAGAATGAAGCATTTTTATTAATGCTGTTCAGTGAATGTACTAACATTTAATTGGCTTTTAACATACCTGCCTCACATACCTCCACAAAGAACTGTAGTTAATAATGCCGGTATTACAAGTTAGATAATTGTAAATATTAATTGTAATAACATTGTAATGTAAGCACTGTAATGCACCTTTTAATGTCAGATATCCTTGTAAAGGAATCAGATTTTTCTTTGTTATTTCTAGTCATAGCCAGAGGTGTGTAGAAGGGGGAGGGGAATAAGGATTATTTTAATCCCCAGGTCAGACATGGGTATGTGAGTGGGCACTGCCATGCAGACCAGCTAAATCTATTATTCTGAAGCAATGTACAGTAGCCCCCAGTATGGACAATGATAAATAACATTGACCTAAAACAGGAATGATTTTAAGCCACCTTTACTTATGCAGCTTTATGGAGATCTGGAAATACAAGTTGATTTTACTTTGCATCAGTCTGTATCTACGGTTCATTAAATGATTTAATATACTTAGAAGTGAGATGTCCATTCTCTTGTCACTCTTTTCCCCTTGTCTTACACATTGTCTCAATAACTTAGAATAAATTGAAAATAGACATGCAAATAACATTAAAAACAGAATGTAAAAATAGTATTTACATTTACTGATCACATCCCCAAAGATCTGAACCAAAGCTGTTCAAAACAAAGGAGAGTCTTTTTAACTTTCTCCTTTTTACAACTGTCCTTCAAATCAGGGCTTCAAACCTGAAATAACACAGTTGCATTTGAGGACAGTCTCAGAGAGAAATGAAAGATTCACTGGATACAGTGGTAGGGTTTGGTGGTTTTTTTTTAGTTGTTGATGGTGTTTCTTTCTTTTTTTTCATTCTTTTTCTTTTTTTGTGTATTGTGCGGGGTTTTTTACTTTTTTTTTCTGTAGCAGTGGTACTTTTAGGTTTAGCTTGAAGGATTTTTGTAGTTCAGGCAAATAGGAAGCTTTTGTCTCAAAGGCTCACGAAGTTCAGCCCCTTCAACAGAAAAGGTTTCACTTTAGAAATATTGTAAGCTTTTTAATAATAAGTGATGAGCCAGGCTTTTTGAAAATATGGCTGAGGTAGTCACTAGGTAGTAATATAAGGAAATAAAAAGTATCTCCTCAACCAATGCTTTTATGTCATACAATAGTAGTAAGTGGAGTTTCTTTTTTTTAAGTGTGTGTGCAGGTCAGATTCTTTTTCCCCTCAGTGACTGTGATAAGTGTTAATCTTCCAATTGTTACATAATATTGTGGTCCCCAAAAACTCAGCAAGGAAAGCTCAGCTGATATAAGACTGTGCTAATAAGACACTGGTTTGTTTTTTTGGGGTTTTTTTGGGTTTTTTTTCATTAATGCAGATGCCAGATGACATAAACACTTCAAATATGCTTGGTAAAAGTTTATTAATAGATGTCGTTACTGCAAGTCCTCATGCGTTTCTCAAAAAAAACAGTGGTCACTTATTAAAGGCTAGAGACAGAACATTTACTTAAATAAAGGACATAAAGACTTGTTTCTTTCTATTAGTATTAGTCCATGAATACTTCATGTGCTGTTTAAGGTTTTAGAGATATTTAGTCATACAAACCCTCCAGTATGAAATAGGCATGTACCTTATTATTATTATTATTATTTAAACACTGGCCTTTTATATTTGGAATATTATAAAACATGCTTGTCCTCTTCATAAAATTAAAAACATCTGCTATGGCTTTTCGGTTAAAATGTTGTGGACTTGAAAGTCTGGTGATAGGTCAGTCTGCCATTTTGAATGGCTATTAAGCTGACAGTGCACCTTGTACCAGTGAGACTGTGAAAACAAACAAAAAAGGCAGATGGTTCATTTAGTTTAGTAATTGTAATTTGTTGTTCATTAAAAGCAATTCCCACACAGGCATTCTCTATGCAGATGGAGTATATAAAAAATTTTACCCTGCCAACCTGTCGTAATAATTATTTTTGTTAGTGTAATTTGCACCGACATTTGATAGGCAGTTGATTAGAGCAGTATGGTTTCATCAGAATTAAAATTAATTATAAATTTTGCTGCTTTCATTAGTGTGCTTTTATAACTATCATGACCAAGCAGCAGGGGTTTGGCTCTGAAATATTGAATATCACAGCAGCATTTATTGTGTGGGTTTTTTTTCTTCTTGAGATGATTGAACCTTTTAATTGAAGGGCTTGTGTTTGGAAGACGTTTTTTATACCTACACAAATTTGGTTACTAAGCTTGAGATGTTTTTCAGTCTTCTTAAATGTAGTGATAGGATTTTAGCTCCACACATTCATGCAGGCAGAAAGAACCTTATGGCCAGACATAAAAATGTCCTTACAGGTAAAAAACCTTATTGCCTAATAGATTTTGTACAAGGATTTTGTTTTCCCTTTAGAGTATAAACTTATGTTAAATAAACTTCAGAAGAAGGAAACTAGTGCCCTCTTGATGAATATAATCACAGAGTTGCTAATTTTGACAATCATGATAAAGTTGTTCTCTCATAGATGTCTTAAATTGTGAAAGAATCCTTCAAAAATAAATATTAGAACATCTTGGTACAAATGTAGACAGACAATTCTCATGGCAAATCTGAAGGGCTGAGTGCAGCATAGATATTTTACCTCACTGCGGGGTGTAGCACTTCTGCCAACCTGCAAAATTAGGAAGTAGATAACTGCTGAATGTAAAATACAGAACACAGTTCTATGTGTTTGCTTTTAGTCTTTTATGTCCTAGTATTTTTGGTGGTTTATCTGTTTTTTTCCTCCATTGCAATATAATATTGGTAAGGCAACAGAGCGGACAGTGAGGATCGATATCTTTGTCCTGTTCAAGTCAATGGCAGCTCCATCATTAATTTCAGTCATTCCATGTAACCTATACAAAACCCTAATATTTTAGTGACACATCTGAATAGAGTATAGCATTTTTTTCTTCCAGACACTAGGGATATTTTATGTTACAATTCTACTTCTTCTGAGGTACCGTATCCACTGGGGTGTAATTCCCCTTAGAGTTGCAACTGTTTAATTCAAAGCATGCTTGACCCACTAATTTTCAGTAATACATTTTTTTCTCAGAATCTTAAATTTATAGTGTTATATATATCTAGGAATCAGGCTGGGAAAAGTAGAGAAATTCTTCTGGTTTGTAACTTGACTCTTGTTTCTGCAAAATATGAAAGAGACAGTGTTTATTGTAGTCAGAAAAATAGTTGGCATGATTGTGCGTAAGTGAAGAATCTCTGGATTGTCTCAAAGTGTTAGCTGCCCATTTGCAGACAAGCAAGCTTTTAGTGTGCAATTTAGGTCAATGGATAGAGGGGAGAAGATGTGTTTAGGCGACAGATTTTAAATCACCATAATATAAATATGCTTCCCTTTTCATCCGGAATTTGCTTTCTTTCAAGGTAATTTAGTGGAGCAGACATGCACTTATGCCTGTCTTTGTAATTTTAGGGATTAGGATAGTGAGGATTAAATGCTGACCCTTAATCTTCAATATCAACTTTAAGAGCGAAATATAATATGCAAATGGAATACCTTCATTTTGTGTTTATATATTTTAATCTCTGTAATTTAGTTTTAAGAAGATGGAAACTCATCTTTGCCTTATTTATTTTGAATCCCAAAGCAAGATGCCATTAAAATCTTTATCCCTGTATCTTAGAGGATAAATGTTTATCCTTTAGGGATTAAAATATAATTTTTTTAAAAAATGAGTTTAACCTAACACTCTTACATCAGTCCAAGAGTTCTGTATGTCTGATTTAAATGTATCCTTGAGTGTCATGTCAAACACTGATAATGGGGAAAAAATCATGTTGTGTTTATTTTCTAAAATCAATGAATGGAATTTGCATTAACAGAAATCAATTGGTTACTGTACCATAGATAAATTTTGATCTGTTAGTTGTAAGCTTTTCGTGAAAGTTCTAGATATATTCACAGTATAGACCTTGAAGTCTATGAGAGAGAGAGAATTTATAAAGATTGAATATTTTACATTTATAAACAAGTAGAATATCTCAACCTGTACAAATAAATGATGCAGTATTAAGGAATCAGATCAAAAGGAAGGATGAAGTATGAAAACCTGGCAAAAAATTGGATATGTGAAATAGTCTTCCTTTTGGAATTAATACTAACATTGTAAAGTACAATTAAAATACTCAACCCAATTAGATTTATAATGGATGTATATATTTATATAGATCTGATTTGAAAAAAACAAATTATTTTGACATCACCATTCCTAAAACATTTTTTGATTGCGTCTCTTACTGATTACTTTATTATCTGCATGTTTTCTTTCTCTAGTTTTGATGATTTTAACTAAAATGGGAGCTTGAAGATCTCAAATAATTTTTCAGCTAATTTGAGATTTCCTCACACTGAGGATTTAGAACACTCTGGTATGAGCTGTATGTTAAAAGGCTGTGTCATTAAATGGTAAATGAATAATAGCAATGCACCACATTCCTGCCTAGTGAGTCATCATTCAAGGACCATATTCTGACAACCATAGCCTTACAAAGAATACTTTCCTCTGTGACAAATCTTTCAAGTATTTTGATGTCCTTTGGAGACATAAGGTGCTACCCAGACTGATACAGTTGTCAGAACATGGGTCAGTGAGGATATTATGAGAGCTGAAAAACAGCACGAACAATATAAAAATAAATGAAAATGCTACCTACCGATGTTGGTTTTATTATATGGCCTTGGAAGTTGCACTGGATTGCTGTAAATGGTGTTCCACGAATCAGCTAAAACTTCTAATTGTTATTTACAGGTGAATTCCCTTGAGAGGTATTGAGGAAGCAAATTAATGTCTTCATAGTTCTGTCTCTCTGTCTTTGGGATACTTTCTGGCCCTGAAGTGGCTCAGAGGAAAATTATAAAAAATGGACCTTTTACCTTGAGGCTAAAAGTTTGATAGCATGCCTGGCCCTTCCTTAGACTTTATAAAAGTGAGAAGCTGCTTTGTGTCCTCATCATTCCAGAACACTTCTGTAAAAGCCAGTAACTATCTGGATTTTACAGTCAGTTTCAGGTTTTATTAATTTCACCAATGGCATTGAATGAGAAAGACCATACCACACAGTAAAAGTACAGTTGTGTCTTCATTACTGCCTGGTAGAGACCTAATAAGTCTCAAGAATTTTAGTCCTGCTGCACTCATCTGCACCTGAAAGACTGTGAAAATACACAGCAAGAAAGATCAAGAAGAAAGCATAGTACATGCTGTCTTATTGTCAAAGGTAGCCAAGAGCTGTATAAAGTATTTTAAGGCCCATGACAATGATAACTTTGCATATCAATAAGATCTTGGCAATCTGTATTTATGCTGAACTCACTAGCATCTTTCAGCAGGCGGCAGAATATCTAACAGCAGACGGTCCCTCCATCAAAATCATATAATACTTTCTAAAACTTTGTCTGTGTTAATGAAGTACATCTAGAGGATTACACACTGTTACAGATGACATATCTGGAGGTGGATTTTTCTTGATGTTTTCTGCTAATTTCATGTTATATTAGGCTTAAGATGTCAGCAGCGATGTCCTCCTATGCAAAGGAGGAATCTATTTTAACTGTGTGTTGGTGTTGATTGCTCAACATGTTTTTGTGATGCTTCAGTCAAATCTTTCATCTGAGTGTCAGGGATATTCTTTATATATTTCAATGGTGTTAACTCAAATTAAAGTGATATGTACTAGGGTAAATAAGTGATCTGTCTAATATATGGATATATGGGTACCACAATTTATGTGGGTATTCAAAGGTACCTAACAGACCAAAAATACTTTAAAAAAGTTAGTTATATTTTATGTAATAATCAGTAATGGTCATTAGACAGTAAAAGGTTGTAATTTAGCGTTATATTCAAAATGAAGGTTACTGCCAGTGTAAAACGTGCTGTTCTGAGTTTCTAAACTGAAAATACTTTTTTTTAAAGTATTTTTTGTTCCCTCCTTATAATATTTCTAAGCCCAAATGGTTGGAACTAAAAAATATTTTGTAAAAGCAAAATGATGAAGTAAATTCTGCAGATTTCTCAACTCAACCCATTTTCTGTGGGAGTATGGGTGATGCAATAGGTGTTGTGGTATCTCACAGAAATCAGAAAACTTTGTTAGGGCGATTGAATGCTGTGGTCAAGGACCTTCCACTGACACCAGCTCATGATGCCCAAAGTTATAAAACTTGCTTAAAACCTGCTGTTGGACACAGTCAAGAGGCAGAGGTAAAAACTGAGACAGTATGTAGATACCAGTATTTTAGTTAATGGCTTTGATGAGAACATGTTAGCTAGCACATTTTAAGCATGACACTATCAAACAATATAAACTTAGATCTGAAGGTTTAACTCATCCTAGCTGAGTTAAAGGCTTTTAAGTTGTACTAGGAAACATATTCTGGCATGTTAGAAATCCTCATCTAAAGAAATTCTTAAAGATTCACATAGATAGGAACTTGTAGCAGCTGCAGTGTCAAGAGCATAAGTGCTATCTATGAGAAAATTTGCTAAATAAGTGGGCAGCTGGTTTCAGCACTAGCTGCCATTTTTCAGTGGTCTTCACAAGTGGCTGTAAGTAGAAAACATTACTGTAGCCCCTGAGGGAAGCGCACAAGAGATGCTCATTTGAGGGCATTAGGGCTGATTGTACAGTAGGTCCCTAAGACGTGAGAGAGGTTCAGAGGAGCCAGTCTGGACCAAACCCTGGTCCTGTTGCAGCCTGTTGCTGTTGGAGGCTCAGCCGCCTGTGCCTTCTGGCTTCAGCTGCTTCAGGTTGTCATAGGCATCTGTAAAGACAAAAGTCTTTCAAAGGCAGCTCAGATTTGTCACAGATTTAGGAAAGGCTATATTCAGGAAATTCTTTCCTGGAGTAAGGGAATAAACAGCAGTATGAATGCCACACAGAAGCACACACAGCTATGCTGAAAAGCATGCAATGTTTGTGCCTCACTTCTGGATGCCCAAATGTGCTGTATCCCCAAATATCCATAAATTACAGGTGTAAAAACGTTAAAGCAGGTATGTCCGTCCAGCCCCAGAATGCATCTGTGTATTTCCCTACGTGCTGTGGTGAACCACTGTAACCTTGTCCTGTCTTGAGCCTTGCATCATTAGCACTTATCTAAACCCCACTTTCTTCAGGCAGTAAGAGAGCCATATGAATCACTGGCCTTACTAGAGTAATTGGAGAATTTTAGGTCTCCTAGCAAAATGTCCCAAGTCACTGTGACATAAAAGATAGGAAAAGCAAGCAACAACAAAACACTTTGGGCTAATAATTTTTCTAATCCCTTAGACACACTGATTGTTGGGATAGTGTCCATACACTAACCACCAAAAGCGCATGAAATATTTGTTGGGAAGTAATAGTTCCTTGTGGAGTTCACTTCCAGTGCTCAAAAACCTGTCCACTTAGAAACAAGCAACAACCATTATAACCTCTGGGACCAGTCTTGCTGTAAAATCAATATTTGAAGGTAATCACTTTATATCTGATGCGTGAGCCTGGGTGACTTTACTGACTGCCTGTTGTTAATATGGACCAATGCCTAATTGTCATTCCAGAAGAGGATCCAGATGTCCCTTACTCCCTCCCTCCAGCCCACCATGGATTTCATTACCAGAAAAAAATTCCTAAAAGGTGATATCATCTGCTGTTAGAGGCTGAGCAGAGGAAAGGCCATCCCCCCTTGCACCTTTAGGATAGTGAACAGATTTTAAAATTAACACCTCTCCTCTGCACCACAGATGCATGTGATTTCACCTACTGATCCACATGCAGTCCCCCTTGAACATGCTTAAAGTCCTGCAAGCCTTTATCTTTTGCCATAAAACCTTGGTTCTCATGCCTTCACATGTTGTAGCAGTGGTGTATGATTTTTTTGCAACACGTTTGCCAAGGACAGATACAAATGGGACATTGTACTCCAGATTCAGTGGTTGCAATTCCACATGTACTATTCAAATGCCGGCACAAAAGATACATGTGGAGACAGCTGAAATTCAGTCTTTCTTTTGGTGAGATTACATTCTTACCAATGAGTAGAAGCTTCATTCTCAGAAGATGCATGTCTTTTTTATTTATTATTGTTTATTTTCTTCCCATGGAGTCATTCGGTAATAACTATGAGTCTAAATTACCCCCAAATACGAGAAGATCTTCAGGTGTTTTAAGTCTACCCATGTGCTTTCTGTGAAACACTTTATAAGCGTGCTTTGTAATGTTTTACAGAAACATCATTGCCTGTTTGAGAATATCTGGGTTTTTTGAGGTTGTTTTGTTATGGAGTAAGTAAAAATGCAGCTAATGTGTATATGTTAGCTTTTTAACCCCAGAAACCACACCTGTTTATATAAAATTTGCATTAGTTTCCTCTTATTTAATAGACTGCTAAGGATGATGATGATGAAGGCCTTTCAGGCTGTGATTTGCCAGAGATATTCAGAGCCCTAATAAACCTATTGCTTATTTTAGAGATAACGTTTTCAAGAATATATTCTCTCACCTGAAAGTACAATCACCTCTACTCTATACTCTTCCTCCTCTGTTTTTCAAGCTAGACTTTTTGAATAACAGTCAGGTAAAGCTTGTTTTTGCAAGGATTGGGTTTTCTGAGCGTTCATAGCCGTGATTTTTGGTCAGCTATGGAATACAAGTAGCATAGTGTTTCTGTTTAAAACAGGCCTTAAATAATTTTAAAAGTTGGGGGGACAGAAGACTTCTCTTAAGTGGGGGATGGCAGCGCATGTGTTTAATACATAGTCCTGAGCTTACTGTATATTTAAAGTAGATATATACCTTGCTGCTATGAATCTTTGACAAAATGCCAAGTGTTGCATTGCCAAAGGTATAACATTTCATTTATTTCTTTAGGCTCAATAGCGGTTACTGGTAACATGTGTTTGTAGGGTGTCAGTTCTGATGGAATTCCTTTACCTGGCCTGTTTCCAAGTAATGTTGGTATGTGTTTAAAATGTTTTAAAAATAAATCAGACTTTTGTGTTTCTGCAATAGAAATTCCAGGCAGAGTGATAAAGTGGGATTCACTTGCTGTCACAATTTTTTAAATCTATTTCGTTTATGGAAAGGGACTTCGGTCTTCCTATTTCTCTTTTCAGTAGGCTAAACCATTTTAATAACCAGGAATAAGTACTTAAGACAAACATCTAATATTTTAAAAGAAATTAAATAAGAAAATGGAATTTTGACCTCTGTCAGAAAATGCTTTTAATGTTGCTTCTGTTGTGTAGTAGAAACTCTCTACCAGATCTGACATTTGTGTATTGTATCCCTGCAGAAGTGCTTCTGTGGCTCTGACACTTTCGGTCCATCCTTTTTGAGACAGAGAGACCTAATATAGACCATCCCTTTTCATACTGAGACTTTATAGGGGTTGCTGTGCATGTCTAGGATCTTTTCCAGGGGAAGCATTTGACACACGTTGTATGGGTGATAGCTAAAGGACGCTTAATAATACCTTTCCCCATAATCCTGCAAGGATTCCCAAGAAAAAGGAATAGGGCTGTGAAAAATTCAAGTCTCTGGGTCCTCAGGACATTAGTAGCCAGGGAGCACCTCCTGTAAGTGGAATTAAGATGCCTGCCAGGAGCAGAGTTTCTGCAGCACTAGAGATCCTCTGATCTCTGCATGTTTTCCCCAGGTGACAAACTTCCCCCTCACTTTGTGGGCATATGCTAACCTGGGCTCTTTCTTCTGTGGATGAATATATAAATCTATCAGCCTGGTTAGGTGGCCAGCAAAAGTTTGCCAGCACTTTGTTCCAGCTGTTCAAAAGAAGTTGCTTAATGCAGATGCACTGGTTCATATACTTTACACCTGCACTTACAGAGGTGCTGAGCACCTTCAGATACTAGTCTGCTTTGTTCACTCTTTGTGAATATTTGGCCTGTACTATCTCAAGCTGAGCTTCTAAAGCTGAAAATCTACCCCTTAAAAAAAATTAGTGACTGGTTTTTGGAAAATAACAGGAAAAGAAAACAGGAGATACTGATAGCTGGGTCAAATTCTGTGTCAGTTATTGTTAAAGCAAACAGATTTTAGGTTTGGCTTTTACCTGTGTCTGATGGGGAATTTCTTGTCTTTCTTTAAGGAAAGAGATTGTATTTTCTTGAGGATAGAGTAACTGTTGATTATTCTGTGCTTTGGTAGCTTTTTCATTTTTTAGAGGATGTTCAAATTTAGAATTATTTTACAGTTTTATAACATAATCCATTAAGCATTTCTGAAGTGAAACAATGCTGAAAAAATAAGTATTCAATGTACAGTATTTACTGAGAATACGCAGTAGCAAATATTTACTGCTGCATTTGCTCCGAAGTTTCATTGTATGTCTGGAAGCTTGATAATAACAGTTCATATTTTCTTACTAAACTGATAATGTGTTATTAATTCAGATGAAACAAGAGGTAGCTGTACCAGATTCTTCTGGTTTGTCCCAGGTTTGAAATTTTATGAGAACCAGACTACACATTCCTCTACTGTTAGACAGTATTATTTTCAGAGATGCTAACCTGTTAGTGATTAGCCCAGACTGGTGTCTTGGATGCTTGTGGTATCAAAAAGCCCTTCCCTGAGGACTTCCCTGGTCCAAAGAGAATTTCCACATTTGAGCTTGAAAAAGATGGTCTGAACCTGTGCATATTCCCAACTAAGGGTCAAATCCCGTGAGTCAATGGGAATTTTGTCTGAGTAAAGACTTCATGATTTGACCCTTCGGGATTTATTTGTTTCTTGTACAGATGTTTAAGTAATTTAAAGTTATGTGGCCCAGTGTTCAAAGAATTAGCTGCTTAATAGATTTTTGTTTCTAACCCCAACTAATTCACTGTCTCTGCTTCTTGGTGTCTTTGTACTTAACTCATCCTATATGGTAAATTAAAGAAAATTCAGGCCTCCAGTAAAACGATTATCAAGGAAAGTAAATTACAAATTATCACAGACTGTAAGTGGCCCAAAAGGTCATTTTAGATTTATTTGTAGAAAATAGCCATCATCTTTATGATATTACTATTGGTAGTGCCAGAAGGCAGTTTATGTCCTATATTTTTTTTTGTTTCTCTATGCAAGATTCTGCTCAGTGATCCTGATCATTGCTTCTGTATGTTTGATTGCTTTTACTATAAATGTATATTTTTAGAGACCCATCTATGAACTTCTAATATGTGCTTCCTTCTGCAGCCTATCACTTCAACTCTTTACTTTGTCTGGATGATAGAAAAATTGTGATATTTAACTTGGTTAAGTTTAATACAACAGTTGGAATATCGGGACATGCCATGTGTTGTAACATTGATTTTGTGTTTGTGCATGAACATATATACATACCTTTTTTCTGTGCATGTGCATTAAGACATATGTAAGCATATAAGAACATGCACATAGGCTTCATCACATGATTACCCGATGCTGTTTTCTGCTTGGTTATTGCAGAGTGTTCTATTATGCTTGTGGTATTTATGTGTCAGGCTCTTCTGCAAATCTCATGAATAAAGAAAAGGCTGTAGCAAACTGTACACACAATATTTGCTTATATTTGATTTTTTTTTTTATTTTAGTGTTTGTATTACAAACTTTTTGTTCTGCTTTATAGGCTATTTATTTAGATAAGCACCTTCAATATGAAGTCTACCTAGTACTTAAGGAAAAAAAACCTAATGACCAGGAAGCAAGCAACACGTATGAAAAGGGAAGACTCGCAGGAGGTGAAAAGTCAAAAGAGTCAGACTGACCCCTATCTATTTAGTATCTCTGGAAAACTTGGTGGCAAGAAACAAATTATCTTCTTCCTCGCTGCAGTATTCAAACCTCCTTTCTGAACTGTGTCTTTGCTGCTTGGAAATGAAACAAAAGAGCAAAAGGTTGTTTGTGGAGAGGCATTAAAAAAAAAGAAAAAGAAAAAGACAGGGTGATTTTTTTCTTTTTTTTTTTTTTCCAGAAAGCCTAATGGTAAATTTTGTTTAATAGTAAAGAACCTGGCTGGTAATTAGGAGAGAGCAAAGAAAGAAGGAGAAAAAAATGGACTTTTGCTACTTGTTAGTTTCTTTTCGTTGCTCACCTGATTACATGGAGATGAAGAAAACAATCACTTTTGATGCTTGTTTTTCTCTGTCTCTGTAAACTGTTATTTGCTACAGCCTTTATAAAACTTTTCACCGTCCTGGTGTGTGTCTTTCATAATCAGTCATACAGAATGCCTTTCATAATCTTTCTGCAGTCACAATGGAGGAGAGGACACAACAGTGCTAAAGCCATTTGCTTCTGCTAAGAATAAGAGGAGTCGGAAGCTGCATTTCTAAATTGAGCACTGTGTAGTTTTACTTATTGATTTACAGGGCACTTATTATCATCGTAGAACATTATAATGAACATAGCTGAAGACTGAACATTTGTTGAAACATGTCTGAGGCATTTCTACATGTTGCTTGAGGGATGAATTAATTTACATGATGTTTTACTTTTTAAATAAAACAATTTATTGTAGAAATCAAAATGTCAAATCTAAAGGCTCTTATCTGTGAGCTCTCATAAATTATTTCCTTGAAGCTTTTTTGGAGCAGGACTTTTCACATATTCCTCCCTCGAGCCTAAATTACACAAACAATAAGTAACAAGTTATTGTAAGTGTAATGGTAATTAACCATGAAAAAAACCTACTTGTTTTGATTTTAGTTGATTTTCCCTTTAGATAAAAGTATCTCTTTGCTGTGCGTTTCTGGTTCTTTATAGTTTCAAGTTTTTGAGTCTTTTTTGGCCTTTTGTCCTTAATTTTTTTAAGCGATCACTTACCTGTGTATGTCACTAGATGAGTGTCTCCCAGGGTGATTTGCCTCCTGTGTTCTCACAGCTTTTTGGCAGCAGCAGAATGGTGATTTCTGTTTGCATGCTGGTGAGGTTCTGGTGATGAGCCGTTAAATAA
Organism: Platyrinchus mystaceus; assembly: GCA_035041135.1. Classification (NCBI taxonomy): domain Eukaryota; kingdom Metazoa; phylum Chordata; class Aves; order Passeriformes; family Tyrannidae; genus Platyrinchus; species Platyrinchus mystaceus. Next base: position 121,939,040 of record JAWWLV010000088.1, read on the forward strand.
AATGATCTGTCCCCAGGCCAACCACTTGGTTCGTTGCCAAACAGTAATCCAGTACAATTAAGTATCAAAGATTGGAGTACTCCATTATTGCAAGAGATCTCACTGCAGGCACCTGGAAAAGCAGAGAACTCCAGAGGGGAAGAGTGATCAGGGCATTTATTTTCACTGGGGTATACTAATTTCATCGGGGTTTGTTTGAACATAGGGGATTTGGATGTCCATATATTTAAAATCAGCATTTAATTTGTCAATTTCATCTTTATTTTCCTTCCAAAGCTGGAGTTGAGAGAAGGAAGAGATGAAAATAGGAAAGAACTGACTCAATTTCTGAGGCTACTTTTGCTGTTGACATTTTTATTAAAACACAGGATTTTATGGTCCTATTGTTTTTTCCTCTTTCATAAAGTTGTGTCAGTTGCTGCTGTCATACTTACGCACACATTTAAGCATTTAGTAGTGGCAACAAAGCTAGAAATTTGACAGATTATTAGCAAATTGTTTTCATTGTTTACTTTGCAATTCAGGGCTGGGAATGCTGATTTTTTGTTCCACTACTGGCCTTGCAAGTAGCAATTTTTCCTTTTTCCAAACAGCACTGATTTTTGATGGGCGGAATTAAATACAAGTGTCACTGAGGGTGAAACTGAGTCACGGGATTGTCAAATAATTTACTATGTTTTACAGTTCAATCACAGATGAAAATGACAATCAGGTATTCCCAGTCGTATTTTCTATCTGTGACTCCTCTTTCTACAAGGCACTAAACTATAGTTTTGAGAAATATGAAAATATATGGGATAAGGAGAAGTTGGTCTAGTTTCACCAGGGGCTGCTCAAACATCTATGGAAGCCAGATCTCTCCCAGGGCAAAAATGAAAGACAGAAACAACCAAGAAAATTAAAACTCTTTTAAGACTTGAAAAAGTTAAAAGAAATGCAAAAGCAGAATGAGTTAATACTAGCCAAAGGAGCCAGGGGAAATAAGAATAGAATTTCAAGTATATTGGAGAAAAAAAAGAAATAATGGAATGAAAATGCAAGCTCAATAATAAATGAAGGGGGTGACAAAATAAAAGCTGCTTCTGAAATGGCTGATGCACTGAGCTACTTTCAAAATCAGTCTTTGTCAAGAAAAATAAAAGGAGTAAGGACAAAACAGATCAAGTAATTAAGACCTTTTCAAAATAGTTGTTGATAAAAAAGAAGTAAGGCAATACTTAGAAAAATGGAATAAATGCAAATCAGCAGGTCTGGATGATAAGCATAGTATGGTCTTAAGAGACATAGATAATGAATTTACATAATCACTAGTAATTATTTTTGAAAAGTAAAGTACAATTGAGGAATTATCATAGGATTGGGAAAAAGCAAATCTAATACCAATCTTTAATAAAAGAAAAAATTGAGTAATTCTGGTAATTACCACAGGGCTGCCTGTTGTTGTTTATAAAGGAGTGATAGGAACTTTACTCAAGCTGCAAGAAAAACAGTCTTTACCCCAAAACAATTTAACTTTCAACTTGATACATCTTAGTTGAAGATGACCTAAAAGTAAAGTAGTTAGAAGAATGCAAACAGTAGGAATACAGGGTGGGGTCTTTTTTTGTTCATTCTCTATGTGTACATATCTTCATGATTGCATAAAGATTTGTGGTCTATTTGAAGTAATAAAATGGTTAAGAAGTAAGATAACGGATATTATTGCACTGATGCAGAAGGTTTTATCCCATGGTTTCTCTTGTCTCTGAGCCCAAAGGCATTTTCAGGTGGCCAAGAATATCCAGGCAGGTGCTACTTGCCTCCTCTCTCTTGCCTGTCCCCTCTGACTGCCTCACGTGGAAATGAATAAGATTGCTTCTAAGAGTTCTTGACCATTGCTTGTTCCTGAGCACACACACAGTATGGAAGCAAAAGTGGACATGCAGATAAAATAACAGAAGTAGTCTTCTGACCTTGCTTTCCCATGGACTTCCTGGGTGGACAGTCTCAGTCTCTCTCTTTTACTCTTGCTAGCACCTGGTCTGAAGAGGGTTCACCCAGGAGCTTCTGAGGATTTGGGAGGAAGGAGGGACCATGCCATTTAGTGGAACTCCCTCCATGTTTTCCAGTTCTTCTTTGAAAAATGTGGAGAAGAACATGGTTGCTGAAGGTCCAAGGGAACATGAGGAAACACAGGAATGCAGTTTCCAGAGGATATGATGTAGTGAGGGGAATAAATGAGTTTAAGTAGAGAAAATAAGGCAAAAATACTTGAAAACTGTGATTTAATTAAAAAAAACCCAAATATGGAGGAAACAGCCTCACGGATCTTTGCTAAAAGGAAGGGAAAAGGTTTTGGGCAGTTGAATTAACATAAATGTGCCCATGTTGCCATGGGAATTTTCCGTTTGGTTGCAGGAGTTCAAGTTGTATTTTGGGGACGGAGTAAGGTGTCTTAGAGGTGTTCTGCAGATGTGAGTGAAAGACTTATTTTGTTGATCATTTGATTAAGGAGAAGGAGGTAAACAGACCATTCATTAAATCTGCAGGTCGTATTAAAACTGGAAGGTGTTGCCAACACCAGTGAGGACAGAGTGTGAAGATATAAAAAGAAGTGAGGACAGGTTAGGAATATGGAGAGGAAATAAAAAATGGGATTCAACCTGGCAAAGGGAATCTGATACGTCTGCTGAAATAATAATACAAAACACAGATATTCAGCAGAAGAAAGATGGTTGTAAAGAATTGATGTTGAAACAAGGCGGGGTGATAGTGGATAGCAAATTTGGTAAAAGTTTGTAATATAAAATGAGAAGCAACTGGCCTCCCTTCTCAACAATTTCATTCTTGCTTATGTGATGTTAGAGTAGAAATGGGACAGACTCCCTTTCTACAGACTGTGATAAGATGTATTACTGCACACAGCTTTAGGCATGTCATAAAACAATAATAGATATGAATAGGTGTAGTAATTGGAAGCTCTCTTATAGTGAAATGAGACTGGACAATGAATTTTGAAGCATATAATAGGAAGTCATTCTGCATGGATGGATGAATGCTGCTGTTTTTTTCAGCTTTAATTTTCGTATTTCCATATAAGGCAAGTAATATGAACAGTAGTTATTGTTTAACCAAGTATCTTTGCACACCAAACATGTTAATTTCATTTTTTTCTGGCTCAGGTATTTTGTTAACGTGCCATCTTGGCACCGAATAAACTGCTCCTAGCTTAACTAGTTCAGTTCATTGCAAGGTGATCTGCAGCAGGATGTGTTAGTTTTCTTTTCTCACATAGTAGGTGAAAAAAGACTACCCAGAAGAAAAGACCATTTTAAAGCATGTTTATCCTTACTTGTATGCTTAGAGTTTTAGACATATGTATTTTGAGTATTTTTCAGCCACTCAGTCAAAAGTAACATCCATCTATCTATCTATCTATCTATCTATCTATCTATCTATCTATCTATCTATCTATCTATCTATCTATCTATCT
>JAWWLV010000088.1:121942611-121947611 GCA_035041135.1 Platyrinchus mystaceus
TATCTATCTATCTATCTATCTATCTATCTATCTATCTATCTATCTATCTATCTATCTATCTATCTATCTATCTTTAAATAGGAAAATGCTTCCCCACTTTAATGTAGTCAGTTAGTGAAACTTGATAATTTATTCTGTAATTAGTCTGAGTGACTTGACTTACCTTTTTACCTAAGCCCTCATGGGAGAGGGCTGTCTTTGGCAGAAGCAGAAATACAGGGAATACTGTCCTTCAGAACAGTGGCTCCTGAAGTAGGGTACTGAAGCATGAAACAGTTGCTAATAGTCCTTCAATAAGTACAGCTGTTGCTCCAGGCATGTGTGGGTGCTGCAGACCCTTTGATTTGTATCCAGCTGGTTTTCTCTCCTTCTAGTGATTCTAGAAAGTCAACAGAGTACTACTTGCCTGGGTGTTTTTTGCAATATTCTATTTCTTATATCCAAATGCATGTTTATTACCCAGAGTTAATACACACTGCTAGAGAAGGCTCAGGCTGCTAGAGAAGCATATCTTCCTCACCTATATCCTTTATAGAACAGGGAATATGTGAGTATTATCCACTATAGTTTTTCATGTCACACCAACTCCTGCAGCATATAAGTACATGTATTGACCTCTTGATAAGAAAGCAAAAAGGAGAAATGCGTATTTCAGTAATGTTTCTATTATAGAAGGAACCAACAGAGATATTTAGTTATTAATGTCATTGAAAATTCACTTTTATTAAAATAAAAGGATCTACTGCTCTCTATTTTACTTTATGAAAGAAAGTATCTCAGTATCAGCACAGAAATGTACTTGTTTGTTGACTTTCAGTGAAGCTGCTGATGCAGATGAATGCTCTCTCTAACACTGACCATTTTTGCTATTGGTAGATGAGCCTGTCTCAAAGTCTTATAACCTTTTGCTTGATAAAGAACAGAAAAGAGATTTCACCATGAAATAAATATTTCATTTAGGAAGTGTAATTTCATTACTAGTGTAATGGTACTTTAACATGTTCGGGGGTTTTTTTCACCTTTGCTTAGATATATTAGCAATACACTGATTAAGACAGAAACCACAGAAACCCGTCCGGTCAAGTAGCCTGGTTATATATTTAAATGTACCAAACTAAAATCATGCAAGGTACCAAAACTGCAAGGGAATAATCCATTTTGTTCAAGCAACATTAAATGAAGCAGTAGTTGCTTGTTTTCTCTAACAGTCAAATTGAGGGTTATAAATAAAGGACTAAGACCACAGTGAAAAGTAGAAGTTGAATATTCAGAAAGGATGTACAAACTCTTTGGGTTTTTTTACAGTACTTGTGCTACATTTGTGTTCATAAATTTACAGAACTTGAGTCTCTGCCTCCTCAGTTGAATACACATCTTAATACCTTGTTAAATCAGCTTGTTAAAACAGCTTTTGATGTACTCTGTTCATGTAAAGGTTTTCAATTTTTAAAACATATAAGCTGGTGCACACACACAGCATTTAAGACCAGAACTGAGCTATTAAAGTTTGCCATTACTCATCATGGCTAAAAAGGGTTAGAATTGCACAGTTAGGTGTAGAATAAAACAAATAAGCCTATTAAAGGGGCTTTTTGACACTGCCAGCCTGGGAGGTCTTTTCTTATCAGTGTATTTATTTCTGTGTCTATTAATTTAAAGAGAGAGATGGATTTTAAAGATATTGTTCAACTACAGAAGACAAATAAAGTAAGCTGGAGTTCCAAACAGGCTGGCTAAGTCCTTACTAGAGGAGAGAAGAAAGAGCCCAAAGTTCTAAGAGACATCCATACCCAGTGTTGTAGGTACAAATACCCTAACTACATTGGTGGTAGATGCAGCCTGCAAAACATAAGTGAGAGACTATGTCCCTGAAGTTCAGTTCTTCCAGTGTCCCACTTCAAGAACATTTCATCCTCAAGTTGCAGGTATACACTGGCGGAACTGGTGACAGTGAGACTATGTGTGGAAAGAAAGGATTCAAAGATATGATGACATCTATATATCTGTATATAGATGCATCCTGCAAACATAAGTGGCTGGATTGCTTTTGGTGTTAGACGGGGTTTTAACTTAGGTGAAAAAAATGAAAACAGTAACAAAGATTGATGCAATTCTGTGTTGCTTTGTTACAAAAAAAAAAAAAAAAGCTTCAAATAAAGAGACAATGGCTATTTTATAAGAAGTTTCAACATCTCTTTGTAATACCACTTTTCAATATTTTGTGAAAGAAATATCTGCTGCAATTTCTGTAGGATTGTCATTTTGAATGTTGGATTTGGGAAAGAGGTAACAGACAGAAACATAATGCATAGCAGCAAAGTAGTTTCTTTAACTACTTTGCAGATTGCCTCTGTTGCAGGTATCTTAAGTTCCCACAGCTGGTTAACGTTCTTGGTTGTGTTTCCAGCTTTTTAATAGTTTCTATCTCGCTTCTGCCATTTTATGTGAAGTACAGTAAATGGGTGAGAAATTAAGTAAATACCCAAGGGAGGATCAAAATAATTTATACTACTCCACAGACATTTCAAGTCTTGCAGTCTCTGAGCAACCACTTGCTGAGCTGAGTAGCTCAAAATGGTAAAGTATACTTCATAAATCAGAAATCCAAGTCAGAGTGTCTGAAAAAATATTATTTTGCCAATGTTTTTATTAAAAACAGTACAAAATATGTAGTTTGACATAGGCCTTTTGCAGGCTTTAAGGAATTTGAGGATTTTGATAAAACAAACTTCATTTAAATGAGCAAGCAGTGTACTTAGAAAGAGATATAGTTATCAAGCTTTCTAATAATGGTAATGGTATTTATGCAAAATACTTTGTAGAAACCCAAGAATTTACTGGGCATGTGAAACTATATGACTATCAAAGTGCGGTGTATTTGTTTTAGAGGAATATGTACTAAGAGTGTATGCATATGAAATTAGTGATCACCAGAGGCAAAGAATGGACAGGCTTAGAAAGAAAAGTCTTCCCTTTATCTATGGAATGCATATATTGACTGTCGTTGTACAATATTGCATTTCACAGTGAGCCTCGAGACCATTATCTCTAGGAATGAGGGAGACAGTGCATTCCCCATATCTCAGACTCTGATGAAGCAGCAAATTAGTGGCAGTTAAGGTGTTAGCTTTTTTATGATGTGAATGCAGCTGGTAGAAATGACACCTCCAGATAGCCTTTTCTTAGGCCAGTGAATAATTGTTATGGGGTAACAATTTCAGGTTATTGTTCTAGACTTTTAAATTTTTCGGTAAGTGGCCTCAACTATTACCAAATACAGATACCATGTCCTTTGATTTGAATGCTAGATTATTCACAGGTATGTCACTGATAGAAAACAGTAGCCCCAGAATTGCAAGACAGTGAGGAAATTATCTTTTTTCTGCTTAGTTTTATGCAGCGTGGCTTTTGTCTGCTAACAACTGACCATCCAGCTGCAAGGGTGTAAGAGGATGGGTACGAAATGATAAAATCAAGAATGTGATTCAAGTACCATTTCAGATGAAAACCCTAGAAATTTAAAATGCTTTGCAGTTCTAACAGTAATGCTGCTTTCGTTACTACTGTACCTCAACTCAGCGGAGAGAAAAGCTTCTGAAGTTACGATTACCCATAGGATTTGTAAACCAGATTGATGGAAGTAATTGGTAAACTGCTTAATCAAGCCTTGCTTGGAGGTGAATAAGGACTGCAGGATAGAAAATGTAGGCTGTATAAGTAACCCAACAAGTCAGTAGAGTTCTTTTTTCTGAAAGAAACAAAGATAGCAGTAATTAATGACCCTGACTCTGTGCCAAAAAAGCTTTCTTCTGACAACTCCAACTTAATTAAAACTTAAGACATTTCAATGGCCTCAGAAAGCCCCTGATGGGGTGAACTCTTGCAAACTCGTGAGAAAATTTTGTAAATTAAAGGAAAAGATGTGTGTTACCACTGGTGCCATGACTCTAATCCCTGGCAGTCAAAGAATCTATTTAGCCAAAGCCTTTTCTTTTAACTGGCTCACACCTGCAGGCTTACTGGCACTTCCTCTGTACCAGAGAAGGCAGTTTTTGTGTTTTACGGAAGATCAGATAATAGGAGTCTTGCTGTTACTTTTGTTTTTGTGCATTGTTCATTAGGCTGTGAGTGTTGCAGGCACACTTGATATGCTTGGCTAGCTTGTGGGGGGAGAGCACTGGCTGAATACTTTAGGTGGTGCAACATTAGAGGATGGGCTGGCAAAAAAGCAAGTTTAACGCAAAAGTGCTTCAAATTAAAACTCATAGCTGATGGAGCAACCTGAAAGGCAAAGCCTACTGTTTTTCACACATCCAAGTTACAGAGAACAATATTCTGTACTGGACAGTGCTGGATTTAAACAAAAGGAAAGGGGGCTTTCAGATTCTCCTTGCTCCTTTATAGTAATGTAATTTTTATTCATTATGGACCAGCTGCTGTAAGAATGCCCCACAGGTACCCTATATGGAAAGTAAATCTCTGTTTGCATTCCAAGGAGGCAGGCTATTTTATGAGTTGACCTGATTTATTAATAAACATAGGATTAAATTCTAGAAATAACATCAGTTGCATACTAATTGGACTAAATGGTTACTTGATTTACATAAGAAAAAAAAAGGAGTTTAATTTCATTTCCTATTCTAGAAAGTGTGTTTGTGTGTCATATTGTTAAAATTTCTCCAGTGCCCCCCATCCCTTTTCTGTGGCCTTAGGCAAATTTTTCTATCTGAGGCAATGAAGAAGGCAATATTCTGGATTGCCTTTTCCTTTTTGTATGCCAGGTGACATGTAGGTGATGTGCTCTCTGACTGGCGCAGGAAAGCCTTGCTTGTGTATAGGTCAAAGCTTAGGTATTTTTTTTAGAGATATATATACTAGAGAAAAGGATAGAGAGCTCAAGGTATTTGTGAATCCCTTCCTTTGAACTTTTCCAAAAGTTTTCACGAGGCTAATTATGATGTTTGTTTTCACAGGTGATGATCCATAACATACAGGTGCTT
>JAWWLV010000088.1:121952611-121992597 GCA_035041135.1 Platyrinchus mystaceus
GCAAATTTCCAGTGGTATTTACACGTGTGACCATAAAATATTTCTGCTGGCATTTCCTTACTACTTAGCAGCTGTTACAACAATCTGCAAACATCTATTAAGTAAAGGAAGACATTTTGTAATATAGATTAATAGAAATGAGCTAGAAGATGATAGGCAAAGAAGCTGTAGGATACAACTGCCTTTTGTTCTTAATTGGAAAACTGTATAAACAGACTGAATTTCAGTATGAATGTTAGACTTCAGCTGGAGTCCATAACTTACACTGAGTGCAGCTTAGCATGTTTAATTTCAGACATAACTAACACTAATCAGATAGGGATTTTTGAAAACAATTTATTCCATTTCAATGGAATTTCCATTTTACTAGCTGTAATCTCAAATATGTAAATGGTAGCCAAAGCTGGATGTGATGTTTCAGTTAAGAATTTTTTTTTGCCCATTGTTTCTTCTAGCATCTTCTTGCCAAATCTTCTGGAGTGCTTGTAATTTCCTCCGTACAGAGCCCAACAGGCTCATCAGCAGCAGAAGGTAAACATAATAGATGTGAGGAATTTCTGGAGATTTATGAGGTTTAGCTTTCTGAAACATACACTCTGTCTGGCAATCCTAGGATATGGCCACATGTGGACTCTGCAAATTGAAAATGTTTTAAATGGGGCATAATTTAGCCCCTGTTAGGAATAAAATTTAGGAACAAAAAATGCATTCTGCATTAGCACTTGAGTATCATTTCTGCCCTGCAACAGTGTGTTTTGGTTCAAAAGAATAATCATCAAGGAGTTTAAGCTTTTGTTAAAATGTTTGTGAAATTTGACAAACAGATTAATATCCCTGTTATTTAATAAATTAAACTTACTACATACATTCATCCATGTCTTCACATTGAAAGACCAGAGATCATTATGCAGCAACCTAGGAACATGAAGCTACTCTGAACTAAGGAGATTGGCATTATTGGGATTTAATATCAAAAGCTTCAGAGCAAAATACGTAAAAGTACAAGCCTCATAACTGTACCATTATTATGAACTTTAATTTATTAAATTCTGCCATCTGTTTATGAAAATGTAATTGAAAAATTGCACTCCTACATCAGTTTATTGAGCTGATAAAAGAAGATTCATTAGCAAAGACAGAAATATGCCATCCTAATGATCACAATAATATCACGGCATGTTAAAGTGCTCTTTTAACCTTTTTCAGTGGGCTTTACTGATATTAATTAATCAGCTTGGATGCTGTCAACATCTGAAGCAATGGAGTGATAGTTCCAATTTTGTGCCAGGCATTGCTCTGCATCTTTTTCTTTTGTATATTTTGCTAGATTAGTCTAGAGGAGCATTAGCAGAACAGTAGAGAGAGGCCTCTTCTTCCTGCCCATTGTTTACCCGTAGTATTGCTTGATGGAAGGGCTCATGTCCATAAGCCCAGGTTTTTCGTGGCCTGTTTCATCACTGTCCTCAAAGACTTGCATAAATGAAAGATGGGATCATTTGGAGAGAAATATTGCTAAGAATATCACTGTAACCCTCATATTCTTTCACAGTACACTAAAACAGAAGGAAAAGGTAGCCTTTAGTGAGAAAGATGGTTAAACAAAAGCTTCTCTGACTTCTGAGATGAATATCACGTGAATTGTTGCTTCTTTGTGAGTTTAAAATCTAAAACCTTTGCATGGCTGCCTCATGCTTTTCTTTCTGCTGAGTAATAATGCTCTGGGATGCTTCTGACTGAAACCACCTAATTGCTAAGATTGAAATGATAACTATTTACATATCAGCTTTCAGCCAATGGACTCTGGTTCCAAAAATTTTTGTGCATTGATTGCGTAGCATTTCTCCCCTTTTACTATGAGCACAGGGAATCTGGGAGAATAAACATTTTTATCTCCCAGCATTCATATTCACGTTCATAAAATGTGTGTCACCTTAAAAACATTAACAGTATTTTTTGAGCTTCATTTGGAAGATAATATATTTCAAAGATGAGTATAAAATAGCTAGATGTCATTGGAAAACAACATTTAATTATGAATGAAACCAAGACATTGTCTTGGAATGAGAAGCGACTGTTCATTACTGGAGATTTTACAGTGAAGGTAAATAATGAAATCTCTTTCCTAAACTAACCTACATAGTGGTTTTGACTTAAAGGTTTTTCTTAACATGACAAATACAAATAAACATTTTAACTCCCCTGCAAAATAGGAAAATAGTCTTGAGTTTGTGCAGGTTTTGTGTGCATTTGTCATGAGCAGCTATTGTGGAAGTGGGATTACAGCCTGACAATTTCATCATGTCTATGAAAGTAATGTTTAGGAGGTGAAGTAATACAATAATGCTAATCCAGCTTTTTATAATCAGCCTCCTATGTATATAATATTTATGTTATTGTCTGTGCAGCGTTTTCTTTTCCTAGAAGCATTCCTTATCTACTAGAATTCTTGTTTGACAAATGAGATTGGATTACCAAGTCACAGCTGTATACACTGGTTGATGTATTGCTGTAGGATTGATAATTCCGAAAAGCAATGTAGTATTTGGGGGTTAATTTTCTTTTCTTAGATACAAGAATCTAGTGCTGCTTGCTAGATATTTTCTTCATTTTCGTTATCTAAGTTTTACCAGGTTTAGACTAGTTATTGACTCAGTTAATGTAAAAAATGTTGATATGCTGTCAATATTAATGTAGATGTCAGTCCAACAGGAGTCCCTAATGTATGTAAGAACAAGTATTTTTTACCTTGATACAGAAAGGCAGTCATGTGTGAGATTTAATATACATCCTAATCTATCTTGTCATTTCACTAGCCATGGGTGATGTGCTAATGTATGGGCAACCATTTTCTTTTTCTCTTCACACAATGGAATAGATACACATGAATGACAGCCAAGTCTCCACTCTGTAATTATTTGGAGGGCAGTTAGAACATACAGGAGAAATACTGTAATACAGCAGTTTTACTGCTTTTTTTGTTGTTCTTTTTTTTTTTTTTAATTTTCCAGGGAACCATATGATCACTTATAATTGGGAAAAACGAACACAATCAAAAAACCAAAACCAATACAAAAGAAATCAAGGGGAAAAAAAAGAATTAACAAACTCACCCAAACTCAAGAAATGGCTAAACCTAAGTAAGCTTCATAATGCACAGAGTTTGGAATTTCAATTCTGAGTCCTTACACACAGAGCCAAATTTTTTTATGTATTTGAATGCATTCTTTGTACTGACATCGTCATTTTGATTCAGTTCTTGGCAAAATATATATTTTATAATACAGAAGATTTGTCATCAAATATTTCTAAAAAGTGAATAATCAAATGAGCTCTTTAATTAAATGTCTCTTTTATATTAATTTTCCTTTTCCCTTTCTCCATTGCTTTTCCAAATTGTGAACAATTATGGAAATATGGGATTGTGAATATAAGTTGACACAATGTAAGATAAGCAAGCAAAAATTAATGTCCATAGCATGTCTCATCTTTGTGCATGTTGGCAAAACCAAAAACCTGGATATTGCTTTTTATATAAAAGACATTTTGATGAGATTGCAGTTTCCTAAAAAGCGAGTCCAAAATTACATATTTCTTAACGCATCTTGAGTCAACAAATCATATTAATTTATAATATAGCTTTCTTTTGTTCCTCTTTTCAAACTGTAAGAAACTGTCTTTATGCATTCAATCTATCTTTGTGTGAGAGAAAATGAAAATGAGGCACACCGTCCATATCATAAAGATAAGCAACCACCTGCAATTTCAGCATTATTTTTGCTATATATTTAAGGAGGAAGGGTACATTTTCTCCCAATGGTTATATGGTATTATTTGTAGACTAAAGCTATTGCTTTCCTGGCACCTTGAAGTGTTTCATTCAGAATTAAAATCACTATGCACATCTTCACTAACTCTAAATGGAGACTGGTATAATTTCAACAATGGAAACTGAGGCCAAAATTCAGCTCATAGTGCCTTATATGGAAATATTCCATTTAGGGGGAAAAAAAAAAAGGAAAAAAAAGGATCCCAAAACATTCTATTTTTAAAATATATATTATAATCCCCATACTACTTAAGTTTCCTATGAATATTCTTCTTCTCTGAGAGTAGTAATATAAGGCTAAATTGTTACCTTATGTTTTCGTGGAATAGGTTTGTGACCACTGGCAGTTATAATTTACAATGATTATGGACATTAACATACTTGACTGTTGCTTTTATTTTTATTTCAAATAGACTTTCAGTGGACTAGTGGTATAAGGAGTGGATATTTTATCATCACAGAATACTACAAATTTCATATCAGTCTGTAGCTAAAGTGATGCGCCAACTCTTATTCACAGTCAATAGGAAGTATTAATTTGTGATTTTGAGAGAATCTTGTGTAAACCTGTAGGTTGGGTCACATTAGATTCTTCTGCCTGTCTCTGCATCTATCTATCTGACTGCTAGATGACGTGGGATCTGAATATTTGTTGAAGTTGCTAAAAGTAAAGAGGGGTGGTCTCAAATGCTTTAATATGCAAATAATTTCTGCTCACTAAAGACTTTATAATGGCCTTCATGTCACTCCTCATTCAGCTAAACACTGTGTACATTTCAGTGTTTCTAGGTTTCTGGATTAGAAGTATAAACTTTGATGAGACACAAGTGATGTTGAAGCAGTGAGACAGGCAGTAGATGTGTTCTCACAAACTTTCGGCTTTTGCAAGGTCCACATTTTCATTCAACTTAATCATCAATCTTCTACCTTTTATAACTCAACTCACAAAATCTATTGCCAGTTAACATTTATTTCAGGATTTAAATCTGAATTTCTTACCTACAAATGCTACCATCTCCTCTTGTAGATCAGTGGCATGGCTGGCAGTATGTCAACATGTAGGTACTATGAAGATCTTGAATTAAAATATCTACAATCAATTATTGGAAAGCCTAAGCATATTGATTTGAAATTGAGCATAAATGCTAAGCTTTTCAGGAGGAGTAGGAAATCAGTTCTTTGCTTGATATAAGGTGTGTTCCTGTGATTTAAATTTTTCTCTTCTAATTGTTCAAAACCACTCATGTAGTGCACAAGACCATACAAACCAGTTAATTTAGTATCTTTGCAACCTGTCATGTTAATATGTAAATACATGTGCATATGTATTTAGACAAATCTAAAAACATGCATTATTTACATGCTGTAAGAGATTTTTTTTCTGAGCCATTACAGTCTATTATGTAAATACGTATTTAAGGGGCATAATATTTTTTTTAATTTCGTTGCATTTTTGACTTGATAGGTCATAATGGCTAGGATCCCTTACACAATACCTCATAATTTATTTCAGTCTGTATTATAGATGTTTCTATGATGTTAATATGAATTTGCATATAAAATATGCTTCAAGAAGTTACTGTACACATAAAGATTAATAATTCACTGATTTTAAATGGAAGAGAGAACATCAAAACTGATTAGTTTACATAAGGGTAAGATTCATCCTCTCTGCAGAAGGATAGCACAGAACCCAGGCATCATTTAAGCCTCACTTAAGCGCTCAAAATGCAGCTTAAATGGATTTTAACTGGTGCATAGGCTTTGCTCTGGCAATCAGTGAAGTAGTGAATTTAATATGAAAGATAATAATGGATTTCTAAATGCTTCCCATTTCTAGAAGTGAATTCCTAGTTCTTCTAGGAGCACTCAACTTCCAGCAGTCCCCAAAATTTTAGCTCATTGTTTGCAAGAGAAGTGAAATTCAGTTTCAGGAAAAACTTGTAAAGTGCCTTTCCCTGTGAAGAATCCCATCTGTTTTGGGTCACATCTGCATCAGCCAATGGAACAACACCGTACAGAGATGGCTGACCTACTTCAGAGGATATGGATACATGTGCTATAGGACAATTATTTAAACCAAATTTATATTCCAACTCATGCATATTTAGATTCCAACTCATATTCCATAATTAAATACTGAATTTAGCCGTTCAGTGGATTCTGAGGTGCCCTCAAGATCGTTATTATTCATGGAAACTGTGTGTTCATCTGATTACTGAGATGAGATTTAATTTTGGGTATGTTGACTTTCAGTCAACAGATATGACTAAACACAGGCAGATATTTAAAAAATGGGCTCAAGTTGTTCTTTACCAGCTAATGCTTCTGGTTACGGGACAGTGCTGGCACCAGTAGATGGTTTTGTAATAGGAATCTGAAAGCTGCCAGTAGCAGATGCTGAGGAAACGAACAGAGGAAGAGGTCAAGCATATAGTCATGCTTCCCTGGCATAGCTTCTGGCAAGCTTTCCAGACATCTAGTTTTCAGCAGACCAGGCTTAAGCTGTGAGCACAGGAGAACAAAGAATACCTACAGACTTTAATAATGGAGAATTTTTCAGGAGGGACAGTAGGAAAGGGAAAGTGTGACCTGGGCTCTAAAACCTGCTGGGAATGAGGATGTCAGAGGAAAAATAGACATGTCTAGATAATTGTGAAATGTCAGAAATGTGGTTATTCTGGATTCATGTTGGGTGCTGGTTGTTGTAAAATATTTTATCTAATACTTTGTTTCTGAGCAATATGTTTTGAAGGAGAACAGCTGTTTTTAGGGTATGTCCAGGCTCAGATTGCAAAAAGAGCTGCAGGGCCTAGCTTGAGTCAGGCCTGTGGTACAATACCAGTTTATAAAACAGAAGATATGCAAAACATATTACAGCCTCAGAGTAAGAACTGTGTGGAGAGGTAGAGGTACAGAGGGTTGTAAGATCCAAGAAATTCTTCCAAACTGTACATAAATGCCAGGAAACTCAAGTGTTCGACCCAAAAATGCCTTACAGACAAGGGCTTGCATCTCTGCTGGAGTTACAACTGCTCATTAGGAAGGGGGAATCAGCTACACTCTTTGAAGAAAAAGGCAGAAGTGGAATCAGTCTGCAGTCATGTCAGCTCACCTTACAGAAGTTTCAGCTAATGTTTTCTAGTGGGATCCAGGCCTGGGAGACCTAGCTCTTGGAATAATCTGTCAATGAACCAATGCAATAATTGCTCATGGGCAGCACGACACATCAATTTTTACCTGCCTAGCTCAGGTGGAATGCTACAGAAATGTTCCCATGTCCTTGCTACTGACTCTTCCTGTTCTGGCAATAGAAGAGGATTTTATTTCAGTGAATCTCTTTGAAACATGATAAAACCAAAAACTACTCTGAACTATCCTAAACCTGGGTCATTTGCTCACTGATCACAATTAATCTTTTAATTAAAATCTATTGGCTAGGCAAAATTGAGTCACATTATAGTCAGTTGACTTGTTTTTGCAGGGTTTTTTGGTTGGTTGGATTTTTGCTCGGTTTTGTAGTTGTTGTCACAGCAACCTGTTGAGTGGTAAGTCATATTCCAATGGGCCTTGTGAAGAAAGGTCCTGATGGATACAGAAATACTTCTGCTGGATAGGCTGTGCCAGACCCACTTCAACAAGAAATATAAAACAATATCCTGAATTAATGTGCTGTATTCTTTAAATACATTGCTGATCTGAGGCCTGGGCTGTTCAGGGAGAACCCATACAGAAAAATATGCTTCTTAAACTCTGTCTTTGCCAGATGACATGTGACACAAGACTGAGACAAACTGAATTCCCTTAATTTCCCCCTATCTTTTCCCCCTACTATATAAGGCAGAGCCATGGGTTGAAATGTCCTTCTGACTTTATACATATAGAGATAAATATATAGATAAATGTCACCTTCTGTGTTTGTCATGGAAGCTCTACAATATCATTAAATATATTATTTTTTCAAGTTAGTTTAGAAGGGGTAATAATATGGGGCAGTTGTGCACAAATAATTCAAAGAAGTCCTCTGGAACATATGGATAGGAGCTTCTTAGAATTATGAAGCAAAAATATTAAATAATATACATCATTTGGTGGCAGAAATTACATTATCTATGCTCTGTATAATAATAATTACTTCACGTTCATATTCTAAACGTTTGCTAGTACACTTTATAGGTCGTCATTAGAGTACTTGTTTGAAAACCTCTTTGTTAGTTATTATGGATCTCATCCCTTTTGACTTTTGAGGGAAATACCAGATGTTACAATTCCCTATGGTGGGCCAATTACTTGCTAAATTTTTATTATTTTAGTATACATCAAAGAAACAGTTCAACTATGTAAGTCTGAAAAAATTAATGGATTTTTTTTGTTTGTTTTTGCATTTTAAAAATAATTTTAAAACATTCCAAAACAATTCTCTTTCTAGTTTGTTTCAAAGAATCATATGAGCCTGGACTGAGACCTCCCTAGTCAACTTTTAGCCTTGAGCAAATTTCCTTAAAAAGCCTAGGAGAAGGGGTTTGGAGGGGAAGGAGGAAAATGAAGGAAGGAGGGAGAGAAGCCTCAACAGTGGAAATACTGACCGAACCTTAACTATAGCATCATGAATGGTGATGCTATATTTCAATGCTAACAAGGACTCCTGAGATAAATACATCAATTAAAGGCTTGCAGGTGTGTCACAAGGGGTGGATAAAAAGAGAGAATGGGAAAGGATTTGTGCCAGTAGATCTTATGGTTTTGTAGTAATTAGTAATCTGTGCAGATGTCTATTATGAGTAACTAACTAACTATTCTGTTTTGAATATTGCTTTTGTTTCCCAAGTTCCATGCCTGAAGGACAGAAAGAAAATGACTAGAAGATTAATTACTGCAGTGGTTACTCCCAATGAGATAAAATGGAAAGTAGTAGTCTACTGAATGAGATTAAATATTCTTCTTATTATTTTCATATTTTATTTTGATAACAGAAAACTGAAGGTAGTGTAGGTTGTGTGGAGGTATGTATGTACTTATTTTTGCATAATGATGGAAAAATAAGTCTACTTTGCCAACAGACTTTCTTCAGGTTATGTGCATAAAGCAAATCTTTTTTTTCTGCTTCAGCAAAATAATGGAAAGGTATCCAAACCTTCTACATTTGTGCAGTAACCTCTAATTCTAAGCACAGTGAAGAACTGGAAGTAAACTTTACCACAGAGCTATGTTTTCCTTAGCCTCTCCATCTGCTCATTTTTGACACCCCTGTCATTAACTGTCATTTTCCTTTAAATATACAGTGAAGCTGAAAGGCCAGCTCTACATCACATCATTTCAGATTAGGGGCAGTTCCTTTGAGCTGAGCACTGTTTAGGTGTCAGAAAGAAGTCTCTGACCTCTCTCGTACCGCACTGCCGCAGGGCCTTAATTAGTACTGACTTCAGCCATTACTGCAGAGAGGACAAAGGCGACCACATCATTTTTCTACTTAGGAAGTTAGCGTCTGACCTAATAACTTGTCCAGGCTCGCAGGACACTGTAACGGCCGCACAATGGCAGTGGGGATTATTTGTCAGGTTCTTTCCTCCTCTAAATGTAGGAAAATCAGGGAAGTTAGCTATCCTTCAGTCCTGCAAGACCTGTTTTAGGGTTTCACTCCGTTAATTTGTTATGGAGAAAATGACAGCAAAGGAGGCAGATATTCAGGGAAATAAAGGGTGTGATAATGAAGTGTAGAGTGTTTTTCTCCCCTGACTGGAAGTATCTGATCATTTAAAATATCACTCTTCTTACAAGATCTGCTCTGGTGCTATTGACTTTAGTGGAATTTTATCACTTATTTCATGAACAACAAACTCAAGTCCAGAGTCAAATGAGCTCCTTTTTTCTCTCTCCTCCTTCCTTCCTGCCACTCTTCTTCATCCCATCCCCCAATCTCCTAGCAGAAATTCACTGTCACATATTTACAGCATTTTTGGTCTATTTCACTAGAAATTGGATTTATTGCATCAGACTTCAGCATTATATAGTTCCATATTATCTCCTTAATTTTCCTATTTGTTTGGTAACATTGTGCTGAGAAAGCTTTATGCCAGAATATAACTACTTCTTAATCTAGAACTCCTTCTCTCTCTTTATTTTATTTTAATTTTATTTTATTTTATTATTTTATTTTATTTATTTTATTTTATTTTATTTATTTTATTTTATTTATTTTATTTTATTTTTAAAATTAATTAAAACAATTTAAATTACTATAAAAGTTGCACAGTCTCACATCACATTCCTGTATTATCAGCCAGCTGCAGCACAGACACACACTTTATGCTACTGTTACAGAAATTGCTTTCACTGTAAGTACATTTCAGAGAGTTGGAAGATGATCTAAAACTTGCACAAAGCTAAAACTCTGATGATGATCAGTTTGTCAAGGTATAGGTATCATGAATATATAGTATTTTTGAAAGCTGTTTAACCATAATTGATTAGTCTACTACCTTGAGGTGCGAGTTTTGTCCTTCTTCTGTAGGCAAGAAGTAATTCTTCCTACCTGCCTTACACCTCCCTCAAAACAAAAAGAAAGAAAAGAAAAAAAATGTTTCTAATTCTTATATGCTTTTCCACACATCTTGGTCTTTGTAATTTCAATTCTAGTTAGGATTATTTTTACTATAGTGACTTTGAGCTGGATTGGAGTCTCAAAAATACTGTAAGTTACTGCATTTCTAAGGAAATCTCGTCTGAAGTGATCACAGAAAAGTAATTGCAGTATTATCAAAGCTGCAAAATGTTGCATAGCGTTTCTTGTGCTCAAAGAGCATCCAAAGCAGTAGAATGTATTTAAGTTCTACAACAGGGCCCAAACTGGGGCATTTAAGTTCTACAACAGGGCCCAACTCTTTGCAAGAGACTGGGCAGGTTTCTATATAGAGCTATAAAATACAATAAGACTGTTGGGGCCAGACCCTTCAGTCTATGACAGTGTGATCAAACATTATTTCATGTAGTCTATGAACTGAAATAATAGTCTATAAAGTGTTTTGGAGTAGTCCTTTGACTACATATCATATATTGCAATTTCCGTATTCTCTTTTAGATTACCCACATACATTGATTTTTTTCTCAGCAGCAGGAAGGTGAACTTTACCTTTCCAAGCATAAATAATTCCAGATTCAGAAATGTTCATTTCACCAGGAAGGTACAACACAAAAGGGGTCTATATGAAGGAAGGGGCTTCTGACTTTCTGTGGGCCTTTATGTCTACAGAAGTTTATTCTCTCGAACTGGGAACAACATCTGCTAGCAGCTACTTCAGCAATTTAGCTGATGCTTTTTGCCCTCCATTTGCTGAAGAACAATATCTGGTCTGTGATGCTATTCATAAGTTAGATTAAAATTTTAAAGGGCCCCTGCCTTGCAACTTATTAAGGATTGGCAGCTTTATTATGGAAACCACATTAAACTGAGAGTTGCTTGCCATCATTTTCCCATTGACACTGAAGCACTCAAGAAGAACTTCAATGCAACGTAAAGGCATTCTGGATGCAGGAGTCCCTCCCACCTGCCAGTCCTGGGGGCATTGCAGACAGCTATGTTCAGCACTTATGGATCAATGGTAAAAAGAGGAATCTCATCTTCCCGTCTGTCATTTATGTAATCAAGATTAACCACATTTTCAGATTATTGGCCACTTCACTGCTTCTCCCCACTGGTAGTGAGGCAAATGAGTTGCTCTAGCAGAAGTATATGAAAACTGCCTGGGCTGTGGGTATAGAGTTAAAAAATACAGAATGTGGTGAACTAATTTGTATGAGAGCTTCTCTCTCATCGGAGACTTCCTTTCCTTTGTGCCCTCTGAGGAATGCTAGAAATTCTTCTAAGCTGGTTGATGTACCAAAGTTTTGGATTTGGATTCAAGGGATTTGAAGGTCCTTAGCATGTACTATGGGAAAAGGACCTGAATGATTAAGATTGTATTTGTGTAAATATGTTTGCATTCATGTGGCCTTTATTTGTGCATGGACTAAGGCCTGCACACATGCAGAAGAATATACATGATCATTAATAAGTGAAGTCTTATCTGTATTTGTATGTGTGACTGAGCTTACGATGAGTGCTTTCACAATATTTTTTTTAAGTTGCTGGTAAATAATAGGCATTTTCTAACTTTCAGAAAAAAATTTTTAAAGATGTTGCTTGAGGGAAAAAAGTCCAGAAAGAAAGAAAAATTAGAGACAAGGAATACTTGTAGAGAACATTAAAGCTTAGAGACAAACTAAGAAAAGGCCAAGAAATCGGAGTCGAGTTTGACATGATACTTTTCTTTTTTTCACTTATGCCTCTGTGTGTCTTCCTGTTTTTTTTTTCTTGTGTTGGTTTTTTTGTCCTTCTTGTGTGATAAATTAAGGAGAAAGTGTCAAACAACTTAGACTATTTTGGCTTTTGTTGGTTTGATGCATAACTTTACTGTTGCTAAGATCTACCTCTTTGGCCTGTGAGTAATATTTTTTTATTGTCACAATGGTGTAGTTATAAGGATCAGATAGTTTTAAAGCATATTCAACCATCCTTTTTACTTACTTTTAATCAACTTGTTCTTCCAAACAAGGTATGGAATTGATAGCTGTTATTGATTGCTTGTAGCATTACCTAATCTTCACTAAATGTAGGAAGCTTTTCAGATTTAGAAAGGTGGCAGAAAATGTCTAGTAATGACGCTGCTGGGAATTGAAGCTCAATACCGTGGTCGGTATAAAAGTGATATAGCTATAAGAGGTATTTTATTATAAGCCCATTGTTTTTTATTAAATGCTCAAACTGATGTAATTTACAGATACTTTGAAGTTGCTTATGTATTTACCAGCTGCTTCAGTATTTTGTTTGCTTGAATTTGCTCAAAGAAGAACTTTTATTAATGAGAGAGTGCTAGAACTTTGGAAAACTACAGAGTGCAAGGAAAATAGTGGTGTAATAATATAAAAACAAAAAGAGATGTCATTTATGCTTTCAATACAAAGGGAAAATATAAGAAATCATAACTAAAACAGATATAAACATGACCTTCACTATGGTTCAGTAATTATCCTAGTCCATGGTATGGTGTTTGTATCATGATTTCCCTTATTTCCTCTTTGTTTTCATTTTTATCTGGGTACTTCACTGGTGAGTAATAGCTAAAGGGAACCCATTATGCAAGGCGAGCATTCAGTTTGCAAGTGAATTTGCTTGTAGCTATTGCCACATTTGAACCTCACTAATGTATGTAAATTAAAAACTCTGGTATTCGGATCGCTCCTGTTTGAAATAAAAACAGAATCTGATCATTACAATCTGCAAGCCAGGTATTATCACTGGACTAGTGAGCCGCTGATGATAAATTGTACTGAATAGCTTGTGGATAGAATATTTTATCTCAGTTCTCTATCACACAGCACTGCATAAAATAAGAATGATTCATCAAGCATGAGAGCTGGTGGTTTATGAAATTCATTGCTCACGGCAAGTGTATTTTTTAAAATTCAAAAGACAAAGCAACTCACAAGGGTTATTTAGTAATCAGTGTGAATTACTTCTAGGTATAAGCCTTAGTGGAAAAAATTAAAAATACATTTTCTGTACAGGAAGCATTATTGCTGTAGGTGCTATAATTTAACTGCTTCTCTTCTATAGGGTTTTTCTCTGTGTGTGTGCGTGTGACCATTTTGGATTCCAATCCTCCTCCCCTTTATTTTTAAAAGTGAAACTGCATAATCAGTTGTAACAGGATTATTACATCGAACAAGTCTATTCTATGCTCTCAGCAGAAACATCTTCAGGGGCTTGTACACCTTAGGCTGCAGTGGATATTTTGTTTATTCAAAAAGACATGTAAAAGAAGAGCGATATAAAGTCATCTTTTTTTCCTTCAGATTTACAGTAAGAATGTTTCATTTCTTCTTGTGTATTGATGTCCCAAGGCAATGTTCCAAATGAAAAGATAATAACTTATGAAGAAGTGTCAAAAACTAATTAAGTTTTGTAACTTGTTTTTCCTTCACATAAAGTATATTTTTCATCACACTGTCCAGTCACATGCTGGGATTCTTGCTAACATCATCACATGCCAGTCACACCAAGTCTCAGTGGTTCTTCTCCTCCTGTCATTATTTTCAGCATCAATTAATTTTCTTCTGACCTCGCCTTTAGAAAATGTAGCAGGGAATTATCAGTGCATGCTTTGCACAGTCTATTTGGAAGGCATTAGGCCACTGTGTGTATTTGAAAATGGAGTAGGCCAAACATTATATTTTCTCACCTGCAGGGTTGCCTAGTAACCTGAATTAAGGATTTTCACCAAGCCTTCAAGACAAATAGAAAAACTGTAAAGCAGGTTGACCCAGGTGGGAGACTCAGACCCACTCATGTAGATTAGCATTTTGAGTGGGGAAATATAAAACACAGCTTCTCATTAACGTTTATTGTGGAAATAGTTTTTTGTAGTTAAAGCAGCCTATTTTCTCAGTAAGCAAAAAGAATGTGATGCATCGTATTTCACTGTTGTTAAATTTGTGTTGTGAAGTGCACTTTGTTTTACTTTTTGACATATTATTTGCTCGCGGACTATCAAAATTGAGCATTCGATAAAGGGATTGAGGAAGCATCTTTAAAACATGTAAATATATTTTTTAGTGTTCTGCTAAAAGCATGCACGCTCGCCTGTGTTGGGTAGCAATTCGCGTAGATATGTTCAGCTTTCATTTAATCACTTCAAGGAACTAAATTCCTTGTTTAATGTATTGCCATTGAAAAGAAAGATTAGTGTACTTTAGAGGTGGGGGTCATTCTTTGTAACGCTATTACAGCTTTGTCCTTGACATGCAAGATTCCTCCAGAAAAGGAAGAGGTGGGGGGGCGGGGGGAGCTGGAAATTCTGCCTCAAAGGTACAAAGCAAAGAAGTAGCACAATTAGAATGTCGGCACATAGTGACAGTCCTCTGCAAATGATGGTGTCAGGCCACTGAGGGGCCGAGGGTGGCAGAAGTGACATTCACCCTAGCAAGATGGAAATAAATGCCCTGTTTGATAAAAGAAAACAGACAATTTATGTATACCCTGAAGAGTTAACAGCTAGTGAGCCATTCCTATGGGTCAAGTGCTGCATTTGCATTTTGATGGGATGTTATCAAGTAATTAATGCACCAGTCAGGATTTATTACCTCAGGAGTGAACTGAAAGGTTCATTACAAAATCGGTTTCACTTGAAGATAGGCATTTCCTCAGAGTTAGCTTTTGACATGTTGTTCCTAGCTCTCTCTGCCTGTGGCAGCAATGGTAGAAGGCCAGTGAGGTGAAATTCATTGCTTAATAAGGGCATTCACTTTGGGTATTCTTGTGATAATAAATGTATACATCAAGGCCGCACTGCCTTGTCAGTTTAATTGCTTCTTGTGCTCCTTAACAAGCCAATCTTAATCAGTCTGGACCATGTTATGAATAATTTAGGGATCAGCAGACTTCACGCTTAATAAGATATACTAGATTATAAAACTTAAGTGCACTGTTTATAGAAAGCATGCAAAACAATTTAAGTTTTTATTAGCAGCAAGGAAAAAAACCAAAACAAACCCAAACCTGAACCTAGTAGTAAGTTTTTCAAACACTTGCAGTTTGTGAGCAACAGCTGTGTATCTCCCATCCACTTCTGTAGAAGGGCCACAGTTTGGCCTTTCTGTCCCCCTAAGCCTCCACCAGACATAATGGGAAATTTGAGCAGGCCATGAGATTAACGCCCAGAATCTATGGCCAACCAGCAATTGTCATTTTAGAAAACATTCTTTTATCTTTTTAAAAGCAAAGCAGATTTTATTTTAAAACATTTTCTGATGGACAAAAATTATCTTTTTGTTGGTGGTGTTTGACTGCCTACATGGATTTTAATGCAATTATTTAGATTTGAGGTTGGGATGCCAAACCTATGTCAACAATAGGATTTTTAAATGTTTTTCCTTTGTTTAATGATACAGGTGAAATGTAGGATAGACTGTAAAACACTCTTACATAAAATGTGAATTATCAAAGTAAAATATTTTTTATTTCTTAAGGTAATACAGAAATACATTAAAAAGTAACAGAAACTGACTTCAGTCTCTCTGAGCCTATTATGATTCCTTCATCTGATAAGTAACGTTTGACTGAAAAGGAACATTTAACCTTTTTGTTTTAAAAGAATTCTTCGCTCTCCATTTTACCTCAAAATTTTCAGGCTATAAGTTGTCCACAGTAATGCATCATTCAGTTTATGATATCTAATAAAGGCCTACTGCAAGCATTAGAACCAGGTGCTTCAACAATTTTTCTGTTTGCTTGTAGCTGCTTCTGCTTATTCCCTTGTAGCCTAGATAGGAAAGAAAAAAAAAAAGGAAAAAAACCCCAACAACCTAACAAAACAAAAACCCACAATATTTTTCATTATTTTCTTTTTTGTACCTTTCTGTTAAAGCCTTGACACATGCTGACAGCACTACGGTATCATTTGATGCCCGTGTAAACAATAGCTGCATGTGTGTCTGAACACAGAGTGTATTTATTAGTATAAATAGAGATGTAATTAAAGGCTATGCTTTCAGTCATTAGATAATGTATTAAAATAATGTTATTGTTCAAATACGTTTATGAATCAGAAAGGTAGGCACCAGTAAATGAAAAACAACTTCAAACCTATTTCCCAACCTATAGCTGGACTATCATACTCCTTTGTTCTTGTGCAGGTTAATAGAGATTGAGGAGATGGGCAGAGGAAAAGCAGTGCAATTTTCTGCTATTTAAGCTTGGCGAAATGGCACTCTTCAGGAAGCAGCAAAAAGTATGAAAGCGTAATAGGCATTTTAAAAGTAGAAGTCCATATAGCTGCTTGAGGGATCCTCAGATTTAGGCATGCATAGAATCACGAATGAGATAATCAGCATTGTGAAATTGAAACCTGTCTGCTGCCTGCTGCTGTTCTTCCCTCTTTCAGTGGAGTGATTTGTAACACTCATCTTCTTCAGGCAAGGCAGCCTTCAAGATTATCCAGAACTGTCAATAGTAATTGCCAAAGTATTTTATTACCTACAGAAAATCAAAGGAATTTTATAACCAACAGTTATCAAGTTTCAATACACGGTATAAAGAGAGCAATTTTAGTTGGAATACAATCGTGTTTGGCTTGCTTTTATGTTCTTGAGACAATTCCTGTGCAACCAACTACAACATTCACTGTATTTAAGCTGGAGGCAAGAATATGCATGTGTACTTGTAGTTTAAAAGAAAAATTACATAATGCTTACAAGCTTCTGCAAGCAAATGGATTTTAATTGCCATACAAACTATGCCTTTGCTAATTACTTCTGAAAACAATGTGGTTTCTATAAAACTCGAGATGACATTTTAAAATTCTGACAGTAGATATAAGTTTTACGGGGGCATTCTCTGCCATGAGGTAAACAGCATGCCTGGAAATTAGCAAAATATGACACTGATTATAAAGTCTGAAAACATTAATGTTGCAGCTCTTATTATATTCTCTGCATATTATTGCTATGTGAACCACTGTTGTGATTGTCAGCCATTCATTTAACACAATTCGGTTATGCTACAGGGTCACCCGTGATTCAAAGCTTTTCATCTGCTTGGCTTCTTACTCAGGGTATGCATGAGTGAGGGCTGCATATTCTGTTCAACAGTGTTTTTTTGAGCCATGCACTTCACTTTCCTTCCCTGGCACCAGAGAAAAGGAAAGTGTGATTGTCTAAACGTTTAGTGGGAGAAAATTCAGTTTCTATTTTTGACAGTGTGTTTCCCCTCTAATTCATAATGTCAAGACTTCAGTGACACACCTACCTCTTTGGGTTCTTTTAAAAACAAATATACATATTTACCTGTGAAAAATTAATTGACGGGGGGAAATGCCTCTTTTTAAGTTCCAAAACAGATGGGTGCACTTGTATTTTGAGACATATGCGCAGGATTTTATTAATGACACCAAAAAGCAGATATCATTTTTACTGAAAGGCTGCACTGAAAGAGAAATAAGCCATGAAAAAAATTTATACTACTACAGCCATGAAGCCATGATTATAGCCTAAAAGAGTGCTCTCTTTTCAACTGTGAAACTCCTTGCTCTTTCTATGTAAGCTTTCATTTTTTAAAAAAAGACCTGTTAATTGAATTATTAATTGTTGTTGAAAGGGTAAAGTACTTTACTAAGAACCTCCTTTCATAATACTGCAATGTATGAAAAATTTAGGAAAATGGTAATTAGAGGAGAGGTTGTTTATATACTCTTAAAATGCTGATGTAATTATCAGAGAGTTATTCAATTACACCAGATAATAGACATTTTTAATGTAAGGAAGATGGCTAGCCTGCTGGAATTTTGCTAATGTGAGGATGTTACACTGGATCCTGTATTTTTTCCCCTCTTATAATTTATACTAATTTGTTTCTATGGTACAGTGTGTGAAACATGCATTGATACATTATTCCATCTAGTACTTCTGTATGTATTACAAAGGTGTATTTTATATATATATCAACCAGAATTCTGCAGATATTTAAGCACATCAAAGGAAACTGCACTAATCTGTCCCTTTTTCAGGAGAACTTCTTTACCTCACCTTCACATCCTGAAAGGAGGAACAGTCAGGGCTAACACAGAGTTAATACAATAACATACTCACATTTCTTGTTTACTTTATGCTGTGGGTTTGAATGGAATAATGACAGGACAAGTTGATGTTTGCATTTTTCAGGGCCTGGAACTTGGTATTTGAAGTAGATGAGTGCAGATGCTACTCCCTTTATCCCCTGGTTGTCTTAGTAGAATATAGTCGCATTGATAAATCTGGAATTGGCAAAAGCCATAACTAAGTGTGTAGCATGGGTATTTGGTCACTCTCTATACATATTTGAAGTATTTTTCTTCATGTTTTCTTAATTTTAGTTTAGACTTTGTCACTCAGGGTGTATGTGTACTTTAAGCATTTTAAAAGTCTCATTAATTTTATTATTAAAAGCAAGGGATATAAATAGAACAGAGGAAGCATATACCTTATTATTACAGATACTGAGTAGCTCAAGAAATGACTAGTGATAATTTTTCTAATCAGATGTATGATCGTGGAGACTGTCATAATGTAATGGTGTTATGGACATGCAGCTGTAATACCATTTTCTCAGAAGAGGAATGAATTGTCTCTGATTCTAAGCTGATTGTAGTATTGGTATTCAGAGATTCAGAGCATAGGAACAAAAGAATCTGTGCAAAGCTGTACTGCAACTCATATTAATCTACAATACCTGGCAATAAAATCAAATCTTTTTTAATTGTTCTTTTTCCTTCAAAAAAACCAGAATGCAAGTTGTTGGACGTTTTAAAGCAGGAGGGAAATGCAGAACAAGGTATTTTTGATTGTAGTTCAGTTATGGTTTTCTGTTAGGACACGGAATCTGACAATATTAGCACAGTAGCACAACTCAAATTTAGTGGAGCTAGTCTTAATTTTCACTAATTTGAATGAGAAAACTGTAATAGTCACTCATTACTGTAGAGAAATAAATTGCATTTCTTTCTTAAATCTTTGTTTGTTTAAACCTTGTACGGTTACATTTAATATTGGATTAGGTAGAGTAAGAGTCTACTGAGAAATTGCACAGCTGTATTTATACAGAGCTGTACCTGATTCCCACCTCCTGTAGTGTGAGCAGTGGTAAGTGAACTGTTTCTGTGTTGTTCAGTCACTCTGTCAGATCGAAACTCAGCTCAATAGCATTAAACTAGCTCCCATTTGAAAGATTTGTCTTACAAAACCCTGAAAACTACTCTGAACATGCATACATTGATTTTGTTGCTGGAATCTCCTGAGCTTTGATGAAAAGGAGACTCCACATGCAGGTGAAAGAGGGTTTACCTCTTCAATATTAAAAAGAGAAGATTAAGGATTTTTGTTCAGCTAAGGCTGAACTAATCAGTGGCATGCGAGGGTAAGAGGCTTGGCCTCACGCCTATAGTACGATAATGTTATTTTCTTTAGTTGAACAACAAGTTCAGATTTCTCCAGTAGCTGCTTCTGAGTAACTCTCTACCATTATTCCCATTTGCACAGCTAAATGAATATCCTGGGGTGCAGGAGTAGAGGTTTTTATTTTTGTCACAGAGAGGGAGGTATTAGTCATGTTCATTGTAGGAAATTTGCTTAAATTTTGTCCTGGAAAAGATGCTACTGTTATTCACAGAACAACATCTGTATGACACTATTCTAAATGCTGAGCAGTTTCATATTCATGGAGGAGATGAGGCATTTTTTCATAACCAGTTTCGTTCCATTTAGTTCTATTAAAGCACAAAAAAATGGAGATGAGTGACTTTCACAAACTTTCATGTTTTGCCCTAAAGAAAAGAAATGTTCAAGAACCTTTCTTTTTTTGTCCTTCCTAAAAACATATTCTGCACAGTACTTGCTGTTACCATAGCACATACCACTATAGGAATTTTTGTGGAAGAAGAGTAGGGTATCTTTAATTTGCATATGTAATCACTGAAAAAAGAATGTTACCATAATGTAATGCACAGCATCCTAGAGAAAACAATAGTTTTTCACCTTCTACTGTCTGATCTGGCTTTCTCTTGTACTTACCTGTGAGAATTAAGATGGCATAAGCATTGCTTGAAATTGTGGCACCCAGTAAGGCTTTGGGAGATATAGAGGGAGAAGGCAGTACTTGTTTAAATGAACTAGCCATGCTGTAAAATATCATAGCATGTTACAAACATATCTAAACTTAAGTCTTATCAGCCATGCTTTTGATCTGTAATAAGAAATATAATAAAACTGAAATGAATGGTAGAGACAGATAAAACTAGATAAGATGTTTTCAGAAATTAGATAAATTTATTTTTTTTTTATTTATAAGAATCACTTGTTTTGCCTCTTAGGCATATGTTGGTTGCATTCTCACACAGTGTGGTTCTTCTTCAGCAGATCTGCTGCCCTGCCATTGTTATATTGAGGTCACGCTCCAGAAGTATATGGAAATTCAAATAAAAGAGAGAGTAGTTTCTTAACCGTATCTCATAGTATTTAAACTAACAATGACTCATCTGGAAGACTAGTTCTTGGTGATGACTTAGCCTTACTTCAGAAGTCTGAACATAGAACAGAAAGGACAAGAAAAACAAGCTCTGAAATAATTCATGGAACTAGAGGATTATTCACAATGCAATCTTCAAATCCTCCTGTAATAATAATGTGTAAATATTGCTTAGTAAATTTGAGATAAAAGTCAAATGTATTTAATGAGTGTATATATTCTTAAAAGTATTTAGTTCTTTTATTGACAGAGAAATATTTATTTTACTACAACATTTCCAGTTGGCTTGACTTACAAGACTCAGTAGCACACCTATAGCAGTTCTGAATTGAGGAACTTCAAAATGGTGATGATGAATTTAGGCCAGCTGCAATCTAAAAGAAGGTTGCTGACATTTTAGAATTACATGATTCTGTTGGAATTCATTTCATACTCTAATTCTGTTGGACCAATAAGCGTAAGTTGTAAGGGTAGAAGCTGAACTGGTAGCATAGTTCTTTCCTAAGCCGATCCATAAAGGTGCCTCTTCACCTCTTTGATGTGATAAGGAAGTGCTAAATCAAAGTGAATCCTTTTTCTGCATCTTGGGACAGAATACTGCTTAAGCCAATTGCTACTTTTCCTGAGTGTTTTAGACAGTGAACCATGCATCTCTCTCTGCACATCAGAGAAGATTGTAGCAGTCATTGTGCCACCTGCTATCACTTAATTTGTATAATCATCTAATTTCCAGTTAGAAATAGTGGTATTGTGCACTTTTTTTAGTAATTGTAACCGTCATAATATATTCCAAATTATGTTACGGTCACATGATGTGATTTAGAGATTTTAGGAGGGGGTATTTGCTTTACATTTGCACACTGGTCTTTCTGATCTTGACTCTCACCCATCAGCAAAAGTCCATAACCAGTTCTCTGTGTTTTTATGATCCCGAAGATATCACTGGTTCATATAATAACTCTGCGAATGAGCCTTTGGTAAGTACAATTTAACCTTTATTGGACAGAGAAAAGAATAAATAATGGAAACAGCAGCTCATCATAATGTAAAACACACCCAGGCTTCAAAGAATTTCATCTGGTTTGTTAGCAAAATAATTTTTTTTTTTTAAAAGAATATTGGTGATCACATATGCAAGTTGGATTTTATATACATTCTGTTTGTGATTCTCAGTTTAAGGAGTAATCTCAGTTGATCAGAATAGGTCTTAATGTTTGCACATCACTATAGTGCAGCATTTTTTTGCTCCTGGAGATCGCATCACAGCAAATGAATAGGTAATAAATGAGTCAGTTTGGGGCACCTTCATTTCACTGGACGGTTCTGGGCTATGAGGCTTCAAAAACAGAAAGAGAGAGAAAAAGAGAAAGAAATAGGCGATGACATGAAGGGACCTAGGCAAACCTGAGCCACCGTCAGAGCTAACCCTCCCCCATGCCCAATAATACTGTCTGGCTAAGCAAAGCACTGCCACATATATATCAGACAAGGTTATTACCACTCTGCTTTGTAAACATGCTATGCCTCCTGGACATCTTCTATTTTTATTTCATTTTTGTGTTATATCTTATATGTAAATCTAGGCTGGCGAGAGTCAGGAGGCATTCATAGCATTGGGCCAAATTCATTCCAGGTGCAGTTCCAAGTCTGTTGACTTCAATGAAATTACACCTGGGATGAATTTGGTCTATTATTAACTGTAGAGATTACATGTCCAGCTTCCATAGTATGCTAAAATACCCAGAATACATATAAATAATGAAGTATGTAATTACAGTCCTGGTTTTAATTTGTGTTCCTAAATGTACTGATGCTTTTGCATATGTTTATAGTTAGCGCTATTCTATTGTAGTATATATTTGTTTAGTGCAAATATATTTGAGTTTTGCTTTAAAACAGAGATACACACTTAATGTTTACTTTCAAATGTCTCAGTAAGTCTTTCAAAATCCATATGATGGCTGATTCCATATTACAATTTTAAATTATATTGGTCTTAAATATAATACATATATACTTATAGATATATAGATATAAACATAGATATATATAAGCATATACAGAGCATCATGATACTGCCATTTAAAAACATTCTGCAAACAATGAGCTTAAGTTCTTATGGATTATATGTTAATCAATACACGCAAATAGGTGATCTTGTCAGAGTTGACAGGAGCCAATAGAACCGTTACCTATCAATATTAAAGATTTCATTCATTTGTATGTTTCCTGTCTCAAACAGTATATAACAGCTCCATTGGCAGGAATTTGTGCCTGACCAAAACCAAAAGCAAGGCAGTATTTAAACGGGCTCTTCCTTCATTCGGAGACATAAAAAGTATAAGTATGACTTACCTCTGCATACATCTTCTAATTCCATTCACTTCCCCTGTATCATTTTGTACATTCTTGCATCTTTCAGTATTACACACTGTGAAGACCTAGTAAGCGAGTTAAAGTCCGATGACGCTAACGAATCCCAGCGCAAATGACTGAATCAATAGGAAACCAGCCACTGCTGTTTAAGTGTATCGATAAATGTACCTTTATTTTCTCTTGAATGGATAAGTGTCGCAGTTAAGAGTCCTATGGATCTCTTAATTGAAAGTTAATTTTAAATCAATAAAGAGAGTCATTTAAATATTGATTAGTCCTTTCTACACGAATTGTTAGCTGATTTTTTTTTTTTTTTGAAACAACTTTGTTTAAATGCAATCAATAGCCCACAATCAGTGCGTTCCATAAAAAATTGACAGATGTTCCCAAAATGCCTGCTAGGCATAATCTTATCTGTTTACATATGTAGCATAGGTATTTCAGTCCATTTCAAATGTACCTAGGTATCTATGGCAGAAATGTGTTTTCCTTAAATACCAAACTGCACTATTAAAACACATTCTTCCCATTGTTTTTCATAAAAGTGGTTTAAAATTAAAAAGGAAGAGTTCTTGGATTTCCTTTGATTCTACAAGTAATATTCCTATTGTTTTATTAATGCAGGCAGACTGCAAAAGGAAAACGCTCTTGTTTTGCACATAAGGAAAAGAGATACAGGTGCATATGTACTCTGGAATTTGCATGTCATAATCCATCAGCTGTGTTATTATATGCAAAATGATACTTAGCTTTTAATTGTATAGAAATTTCTGTACACATTGTGTATGCATGTTGAACAGTAATAATTTTTAGCTTTATTTCTTGGATTTCGTTTCTCTTTCTCCACAGCAGCACATAGCAAGACAATTTCATTTCAATTTGACAAAGCACACAGTTAAGTTAAAGGATACAAATTTCATTTCATGAGATTTCACTGAGATTAACCTAATAAAGTAAACTTAGCTACATGTGGCTTTCAACATCTCAGCAAATATGACACTCTTTTAACATGCCTTCCCACAACACTTTCAGTAATTTTCTTGTAGTGGCCTGCTATGATTTAGTTTTGTCACAACTAGTGCTGAAGTCGGGCTGGACATTTTGGTGCAAGCAGTATGAATTGCATTTTTTTCATGTATCCTCTAATTAATTATAAAGTGATACTTTGATGTACATGCCTCTGCAGTCCTGAAGATGTCCTGTATTATTATTTTCCTTATTTTTGAATTTTCAAATGCAGTGCCTTTTAAGGAAGGCTTGACCTTCTAAGTAATTAAGCCCTTTTTGAAGTATGAGAGCATAAAGTTAATTATAACAAAATTATATATATACAATTTTGTAAAAATTAGCATTTTTATTTTCGGTGATCTGACTTAAATATAAATAAAAATTGACTGATACTTATTTTGACTGACATTTGACTGAAGAGTATTACCATAATAATATTTCCTTTCTAAGTGACAAGTTAAAAATAAAGTCCCATAATTAAAACTGTTTATGACACATAGTAATTTAGGGCAGAAAATAAAAAAAAAAAATTTTAAGAGTACTGTCTAAGGAGAATAGGGGTTTCTTGGAGGGGAAAAAATCTGACATGCAATATAATTTACTCTATTTTTGCTATTAATACAAATGCTTCCTGCTGTTCTGAAAATCCACTATTTCTTAATCCAGCATTATTGTCCTCCTAATGCAACGTTTCAAACCCATTTTGCTCCATTTTCTGTTAGAAAAGCCATATTAAAAGGGAAGATTAAAAAAAAAAACCAGCCAGGTATCATTGGTTCATATGCATATGGGTTCAGCATGTGAGGATGCTGTTTCTAGGACCAGCCGTAAGATGTGACTGATAGATCTTATTTGTCTGATAGAGTTGACCAGGGAAATAGAGCTACAGCTGGTTACTTCATTAGGTCCTCTCATTGATTGAACCCTGCTGAAGTGATGCAGCAGGCTCCTGAGATAACTGCTGGTAATAGAACAAAATGAATTCTTATCACAGAGATTGGAAAGGCCATTAACCCTGGCCTCCAATGCTTTTCAGAGGTCACAGACAGGAAGCCAAGCGGTGACTGGGAAAACTGTTTTCTGTCCAACTACAGGTCATGTTAGAGGGGGTCTGTGACTTTTTTACCCTTCGGCTTCTGTACAGATGAAACTGTTACACTGGCAGATGTTAATAATCAGCTGTAAATAAATATTGGAAGCAGAAGAAGAAAAATGAGAAAGCACGGGAATTTTTTTCAATAAATATTTAATAAAAGAGCAATTGTTTCTGTGATATTTACTGCCAGTTCTGTTGTAGATTTTTGCCTAATACTTTTCCATATAAATTGAAAAGAGAAATATGTAGAGGCACTTAAAAAAAGAAATTTAATATGGTTTTATATAAAAATACCTTTCCTTCCTTCCTTCAAAGATGAGGATTATAATTGCCTGCTGCCTGCCCGCTTGCCTTATTCAGCAAGCCTATCACTAGTTCATCTGTGAATTAGTGCAGGGCGCTGTTTGCCTTTCACCTGGTTGAGAAGGGTATATATCTAAGTAACAGTCCTATAATTTACATTTAATGCAACCTTTCAATTGACCAAGAGCCCACAACCTAAGCCCCCATCTCACAGCTGAGGACTTTCCCACATTTGTCAAGTCAGTGCCACTCCAGCATCAGCCAGGAGAAATCATCCATTTACAGCCTGGAGCTGCACATGACAGTTTTCCTACTGCTTGTGAGAAATCCAGCCATGGCAGAGGTAGCTTTGTGTTTTGCTTGTTTGACTCTTGCTTTGAGCAGCAGTGTCTTATTATACACATGGATTAAGAAAATATAGTGGGATGCATCTTATAAAATAAAATGGAACATTTTCTCTTTATTACTGACATATATAAGGCATTGCAGATATGTGTTGTAGGTTGATTTTAGCAGTATGTTGGTGGCTTCTATCCTTGTGATTGTGATTTAATTTCAGTGTCTGTGGTCATGTGGTATTCTCTGCTGGAGCCAATCTTTCACAAGGAGCAAGTTCATTTAAATGTAAATGGGGTCCTGTGGATGGAAAAAAATACATACTGCATGTCTTCAGCGACCCACCCAAGCATTTGGTTTGGCCTTCCATGCATAAATAATAACAAGAAGGTATTCTGTCATTGCCTTGCTTTAAACACCAGAAGTGGTTTGGCACAGCAAAAACCTCAAGCACTAAAAAGAGATTGGTTTGGATAAACTCACAGTTCAGATCCCCATCCTGATTAAACAGCTTAAAAAAAATAAAAAAAAAAAAAAAAAAAAAAAAAAAAAAAAAAAAAAAGAAAAAAAGTAAGAGAGAGAGAGAGTTGCAGAGTTATTTTGAGGAGTTGTGAATTACAGGAGCAGCTGAAAACCAACTCAGGCTAAGAACATGCCATACCTAAAAATACTCTGAAGTAACAGAAAGCTTGTCATTTTGTTAACTTGAATGGATTTTTTCTCTTAATTGTTTGTAGCAATTTGCAAGAGTGGGATGTGAATGTGGTATAAGTGGCAATATAATTGGCATTAATTTAGCATAAAAACGCAAACCTACATTTTCTAAGTAGTTACCTTCCCTTGCACTAAAACATGGAAATATATTACGTAACTCTAAAGTATGTGTGGCTTTTTTCAAGGTGTTATTAAATATGATAAAGTGGAATTCTTTTTCGTTATTACTGTTGTATATAAGATGTGAATGATTGCACACTTTCTTTTTATCCAAATCTTGTGGCGTATATATTTTCACACCGCTAAGCTCATTTGTTGTCTTCTCATAGAAATACTCCAGGTGTTTTCAACAGAACTGAAACGTCTCCCTTAGAAATTCCCTTTCCCACCAAGCAAAATCATAAACAGCTTTTCATCCGTGTGGGTGAATAGATATATTTTCTAAATTATTTCATTAAGTGCACACTTTTATTTATCTCATTTATTAAGAATGTTATGTTCTGTTGCAGATGTTTCATGGCATGACACATGGGCCTGGAATCTCATTGTGTGATACCTTTGGTGAAACTCATTTATGAAACATCCAAACTTCCAGTTAGCTGTGCTCTGCACTAGGAACTTAGCAAAATGTTGACTTTGTTCCAGAGCTATAATAAAGGACTGGTATTTACTGTTTTCAGAGATTTCTGAAGAATATTTGATAAGCTTTTATCTTCTTTTTATAAAGTGGCATTATAAAGAGCTAGATTTAAGCACTACAAGATTTGCTATCCAGGGTAAGAAACAGGATATTAGTGTTTGTGCTACTCAACTATATTAGGTGTAGCTGTGAATCAAATAATTTTATTCTGGTGGCTTCAAAACACAAAATGTTGGTCTATTGGTTCCTCTTCCTTTATTTCATTGAGCTGGTTAAGTAAAAGTAATTCAAATTGTATGTTTAGTTTTCCTAAAGATTCCAGTTAAATAAATGTGTTATAGATACATAGTGGCTGAGCTAATGTGTTTTTCTATCTGACATATTATTCACCATTGGAGGATATACATGTTTTGCTGTTTTTCATTATTTGGTTTCATTCCATACAGACTGATTTCCACAGAACCTCTTAAGTCTTCTAGGTATATTTGCTGATAATCCTGTATTGTTAGAGTTTTTTAATAAAAAAAAAAAAAGTTCAAATACTGTCATGAGAAATCAGAGTTAGAGGTGTTTCCAACCTACTTCTCCTATCAGAAATCTTGGCAGTACACATGATATCTGAAAAGCAACGTTATTGGTTGCAATGTGAGCAATATGGGATTGGTTTCTTGTTTAGAATGTATAAATTTATTTTCCCAAGTGCTTTTTGTTTAAGCTTGTGATTTGCAAGATGTACAAAATCATTGGAGAGAGAAGTCCGCCTCCTAATTCAGTAGTCTAAAGGAACAGACTTGAGAAAGCAGTGCAAATGTCAAGCACTCCATGAGAGAGAGCAAATCCTATTGTGGGTGGTGCTAATCTAGGAACATTTGCAGAAGTGGCATAACAATCATCATATAGAAAATAATCTAAAGACCATTGACAGACTAAAAGCCGTTACTGTATTTTAGGAAAATATTAGGTTTCTTACATAAAGATAAGCTATGGCAGAGAAAGAGAGAGTATCACCACATTGATTAATTTTAAGTCAAGTTAAAATTAGAAAGGCCTTTGAATAAGGCCTTTAGAAAGAAGGATCTCTGAAACTGAGTTAATATGGTTCTATCAAAACAGCAGTATATCATTTCATGGATATTGTGAAAATTGTGAGCATCCTTAATTTAGTCACTTTTTTAGAAAAAAGAAAAACTAATGGGATACCCTTTACGTGATTGGAAAGACACTTAAAAATGGGCAAAAAAGTAGATATTCAGCCTTTGCTCAGAAAGAAGAAAGGGAAAGCCTTTCCCTAGAAAGTTGATCATATCTTTTTTAATGCAAATAGTTAACTACAAAAGATGGCATCTTCCTGTAACATAAGTATTGCTGTGCATATCCTGCAGCGAGGTATCTGACTAAAGCACCTCAAGGGCAAAAGAAACCTGATTTCTCAAATGGTGCCAAAGAATCTGTTTACAGCCAGCTTGCTAGGAAGGAATGAAATTCTCTTGGCTTGAAACCATTTTCAGTTTGGGATGTAATACATGTGAAACTTCCTGAGGTCTAAATATTAAAGCATAAAACCATAAATATGGTGGAATGATGGAATTAATGGTGTCTGGCCCAGGTCAGGAGATGGGGTTCAAGTTCCTAACTCTATCTGTGGCTTTCAAGATGGGGAGATGGCTTTGGGTTTAAGTCAGTGTTTCTGGAAATTAAGAGTTAGGTATCAGCTTCTCTAAAAACTGACACAAACACAGGTGCTACTGTTTTCCTGTTGTATTGAAGGTACATCCCATGATATTTTTCTAGACCCTACAATAACAGATGGAATTTCTGGTTTTGTTTTCTTGCATTTGTAGGCTGTGATAAATGTTACATATTTTTCTGCTGTCCATGTCCAATTTAATCAATATTACAAGTGTTCCCATGTGTTAGGCGGAACGGTGGCAATAAAGTGAAATTTCCACAGCTTTTACCCATTGAAATTCTCGCAGGGCAAGATTCTTATAAACTTCATTTTGCTTCCTCTGTAATAGATTGAATAGCTCCATTCAGGAAGAAAGTCTGATGTGCTTTCTCATTTTCAAAATGTAGATAGTAAACCAAGCTTTATTATCCTTCCAGCTGTCTAAGAAATTCTAACTTTTTAATTTTCTTTTACCCTGAGTGTTAACAAATGTACTTGTCTCCAGAATCACACGTCCCAGTGTGACTCTGCATTTGAAAATGGGGGAGTTAACTGAGGTAAATTCCAGACATTCTCAAAATTTTTGAAACTAGTGTTATATAGGTCAGCTTAAGGCTGTTTGGAATATCTTATTCTACAGGAATAAGGAATTGGTAATGTCTACTTTGAATGAACCAGCTGCATTGGCTCTGTGCCACTGGGCATCCTTTTCATTTTAGGGCTTTCCTCCCAGCCATTTAAACTATCTTTTAGGGACAATGAAGCAATGAAGCAGTGATAAACAACCTAAGATCTGGTCTTTAGTCCCAGAGTTCATTATAATAGTTTAGAACTTCTTGTTGTGTGCTTCTTGTTGTTTTGGTGTCCTCTCTTACAAATTACAAATTACTGTATTGTCTTCTTCCTTGTACAATGCATCATTTGGGTTCAGCAATCACTAGCAGAGTTCTACTTCATTCTTCATGACTGATTATTTGTCTTATTAAATTCTCCCCAACAAAGAAAAGTCATGAAGCACTGTAATTGAAAGATATAGTGGAATGTTCACAGTTCTTAGAGAGGATGTACCACCAGTTCTAGCCTTTATTTATATGAAATTATCATTTCTGTTGCTATTATGCTCTTTCAGTGAGAAATAAACAAACAGTAGGAGGAATATTAAATAAGGGGTTTAGGAAAATTAGGTTAGATGAAGAAACGATAAAAAAAGATTCAACACAATTCAAATGAAACAGCAGGGTACTAAATGATACTGTACATCTATAAAACTGTGTCTGTTGATTCACTGTTACTTGGTAGGCCAACTGTTTTCATTTTATGTACCATAAAATTATTGTAATTGCATTTATGCTTAAGCGAGGGTGGGGACACTTTAAAATGGAACAGGCTGTGTACTGTTTTCTTAATCATATGAGCCCTAGAATAATTATCAAACAGTGTTTTCCACAGAGTTGATCTATAATTCATCTGAGGAAGAAAACATCTTCCCAATAAAAGATTTTTTTGTCCTCAATTTTTCAAAGGTTTCTTTTATTATTATCATTAACCCAATTATCAAATTTCACAACTTCTTCATTTCTCAACTTCTTTTTTCATATGCTTATAGCTGGAGGGAAAAAAACATAGGTGGAGACATTCAGTAAAAAGGTTTTTACAAGGCTTACAGTTATTCTAAGTTACAGCCAAGGGAATTTAATTGGGAGAAAGTTTTTGGAGGGTAGCTTGTATTTTTTGACAGTTTGTAATATTTTCAATTATTTAACTCAGCAGTCATGAGACTGCATTTAAATTCCTGAATTTATAAAGAAGTCAAACTTAAATTATCTGTGAATAGATTACCTGGACTGTGGTTCAACCAAAGCCCGTCTGCTGCCCACACCACTGGCTGCAGCCCATAGCTACAGAATGCATGACACAAAATAAATATTGCTCTACCAGGTCTGCTTTGCCCACTGTGATTTAACACCATTCCTATTTTAAAGGAGAAAGTAAGTGAATTACTTCAAAAGTGAATGTACTAAAAGTGTTCTTTTAGTGTAGTTTACATATGGTTTTGCTTTATGTAAGTTACCCCACCCTTGTAGTACCCTGGATAATTGTGACTTGATTATAACATATTTGGGTTGGAGTTTTAAGCTTTCTCTTAGCTTCAGCCTTAAGAAATGGTGTGTTTTTTTTTTTGTTTTTTTTTTTAAATTGTTTCTTCTTCTGTTTTCCCCACAACTATGACATTATCTTATTCGGCTTTGTTGTCAAGTGATGGTTGCATAACTCTTAAGGTGAGATTGTGAGTATAGCACCTATCATGAAACTTACCAGAAAAGTTCCAAAAGTCCAAAAGCTGACCACTCTTTCTTCCATGTTGCCAGAAGTAACACACATCTGTAACTCAGCTTGCAGAAGCACCCTACTTGCCTTTCATGGCTACAGGCTAAGCAGTCGGTCTTGGCTTTCAGTAGTAGGCCATTCATTGGCTATGAGGAAATGAATGCCAGCAGTAGGACTGAAAAATTTTCTACTTTGAATCAAACAATACACATGAAATATGTCTTACCTAAAGTTTTATCAGCAACTGCTTCTGGAAGCAATTCATTGAAAGCTGCTGAACCTGCATGTTGTCTTTGAAGTATTTAGCAATTTTGTTTTCACCTTTGATTT
The DNA here is from genome assembly GCA_035041135.1 of Platyrinchus mystaceus. NCBI lineage: Eukaryota > Metazoa > Chordata > Aves > Passeriformes > Tyrannidae > Platyrinchus > Platyrinchus mystaceus. The sequence continues at coordinate 121,984,327 of JAWWLV010000088.1, forward strand.
TTTTTTCTGTTAGAAACTAAGGTTTGAGTTCAAACTTAGTTATGCTGCCTTTATTGTACTCTCAAGTGATATTTCTTATGTGATTTTCAATGAGTAACTTGCGAGGAAGAAGATCTAGTTGAATCAGATTCCTTTTTCAGCTTCTTTCTTTCTCTTAAATGTATGGTAGCTGATTTTTCAGAAAGAGCTGAAATACATTCCGTGTGCCCAAGTGGACCTTCAGACCAATCCTGTTTCTATTTTATTTGGAAAGGCAGGATTTATGGGCTTTGTTATAGCTCATACAATGCTGTTGGAATAGTATTTCCTTTCTATTTTAAAAGTTGACTTAAAATTTCTTAGTTAAATAAAGGTAAAAAATATTTTTCTTACAGTGATGTCTGAATTTCCTTATTCAAGAGATGCAAAACAGTTTTACTTAATTCTATTACTGGTGAAATGTAAGTGTTCAGCTTAGTTTTGGGGTTTTTTCATGTTGAAGCATCTAGCTTCCCTAGTTAGAAGTAAGTAAAAAGTTGCACATTTCTAAATCCTTGTGTTCTTAGTTTCTGTTGAAGTCAGCTTGTCAACTGATTCTTCTTTCTCCATGTATATATATAATGTATGTGTGTATATATATATTATGAGCAAAATAATTTAACTTTTTAATGGCATTCAACTCTGTATTGACTTTGTGAGATGGTGTCTGAAAGCAGCATGCTGTACTTGTATGCATAGATCTGGAAATGGGCACAAGCCATGCAATCAGTTTGAGCTTAGTGTCCTGCCAGGCTGACATCTTCTGAAGATACAGAAACATGCATATGGTCCCTCTTAGCCATCAACTAAAACATGGCATTTCTTAGTCTGACAAATTTTATGCTGCACATGGGGGAATGAGTGAGGAATGTCACATTCACATGCAGTTCAAAATAGATATTAACTCAGAAAAGACTCGGATGAAGAGTCTCTTCCTAGTTCTTTATCATTTGAGAATATAACAGGTGTGTTTATCTGTGCTGGTCTTGACTAATCAAGTATGCTGGGCTAACCAGATGCAGAAGCTTTCACAAAGCATCTAGATAAATGCAAATGACAAGCTGATGACTAATTCCTGCCCAAATAGTGTTCATATGAAATCAATGCCCCATTTCATCTCCATAACAAATTCTGAGGAGAAAGCCCATATATCATCCCTCTCCATTCTCCAACCTGTGCTTGGGGGACAGAGACTGTTGCAAATAAACAGGCAAACAAAATCTTGAATCTAGTTTCTGCAGTGAGTTGAACTGGAGAACTGGTTCTTGAACATAAAATACATTTGAAAAGGTTCCATGAGTGGCAAATGAAAAAAATATGTTGTACATATAGGAAAGAAAGAGGATATCTGACCAAGCTTCTTTGGGATACTAAAGGGAGTATATCTCAAAAAAAATGTGTTTAGACAGAAAATTGTGGTCCCTTCAGGAGTTGCTTTATCTTGCATCCTTACACAGTTATCTGAAATGCTTTTCCTGTCTTTCATGTCCCCAGATCATCAAATCTGACTCTCTGTCAGCAACTAAAGACAAGACTGGGCCTAAAAGCCACTTGTTTAATTTTCACAGAATTTATTAAAAAAAAAAAAAAAGGAAAAAAGAAAAGATTAAGAGAAGATGTAAAAAGATCAGACTCAAGCTCTTTTACCCGTATCTAAAAAGCATCTCAACATTGAACATTGCATGGTCAGATGCTGTATGAGACTAAAAATAGAAGTCTTTAAAGATGCATGGATTAACTATACAGTAAGCAGCAAAATTTATTTATTTTTTTATGAAGGTGACTAAATGAATCTTGCTTTTTTAATAAGAAACTTCATAGGGCTTTTTTTTTCTCCTGATTTTGAAAGTTATATGCTGCTTGCTTCACATCATGTTCCACTTTTCAAGTGAAATACTACTATAAACGAGTGGCTGTTATAATCCCCAGACCTCAAAGCCCAACACACATGGTTTTGTGAACACATGATTTGAAATGAGGGGAACTTTCTCAATGTATTTGTAGGTTAGTGTGTATGGAGGATATGTATTTTATGAGGACTATAAAATCTGCTTAAAGGCCAGGTGTTGACCATCTATTTTGCATTTGTAAAAATCCTCTGTGCCCAATGTGTGAGCTAATTTCTCTGAGACTATGTAGATTCCCAAAACTGCTCAACTTTCAGTCCAAGGTGCTGAGATTAACCCTGAGCACTTCTAGAAATCAAATGTTGCATGTTCACTTAAGCCCATTTCTCTGTAGTATGACCTCTGAAAAATTGAACTTCTTTGAAGACCATTACTGAAGCAAAGCAAATCTATGCCAATACTTTAAAAAGTCCATATATTTGTTCTTTCTATTCTTCAGCTTAGTGATAACTGTGGAGATAATTTATGCTCAGGTGATCAGAGCATCTTGTTTTGAAAAGAAAACAGTAATTTTCACAAATATAGCATATCAACCCAATTGTAATTGTGTGTCATCTTGTCTCTTTCCATCATAGGAGAAGTTACAGTATTTTTTGTAATTACAACATGTATGAGTTGATTATTGTGTCTGAAAGCACATAATAAAATTATTACATTTTATTAATTATAATATTTATCAATATTATCACAAATATCTTCCTCTATATAGAATAAAAAGTGTACACTCACTATCATTTTTGCTAACTTCAGTCACTGTGCTATTCCTTAATTCCTAAGTCCTGTTCCTAAATACTATTCCTAAATTAGCTAAGTTGGGCCTAACATAGTAAAGTAAATCAGTAAAATGTTACACTTAGAAGTTTTATTCACATCACCCCTGTGAACATCAGCCAGCTTTGTGCAGGAAAATCCTTGTGCATAGAGTGTGAAGAAAAATAACGCGGTATGTTAAAGACAACCAAAGAACTTGCTTCCATATCTCTTTCTGCTGGAGAGTTCCTGTTTTTTTTTATCCTAAGCAGGTCACCTTACCCAGACATTTCAAAGGAGTTCACTAACTGTGTGGCCCTCATTTTCTAAGTGCTTGATTGGAGGCTGTACAATAGTGTTAAACAAGTGCTGAACACACAGAGCTCCAAATGAAAGCAATCAGTGCTGTACTTTGAGCATATTAAGTGCTCTGTAGTGTTATGTACTTTGAAAAAATTAGGTTCTATCTGTATCAAACTGGTTTATCCAAGTTAGTAGATTTTTTTTAACCTCAATTTCTGTATACCTTCCCTTTCTTAAATTGTAGAATTGCCTACTCATCTCTTAGGACATAACGAAGATGCATTCATTAATGTTTGTGCAGGAATAAAAAGTCAATAATGAAATGAATAATTTGACTTTCAGACTGGGTTGAAGAGAGGTAGTAAATAGAACCTATGGTTCCATGTTAAGTGAGAAAGAAAGAAAATCCTGAGTAGCTTTTCACAAAATAAGTATTAATGAATTGCTGTGAATAAGGCAAGAGGTTTTGCCATAAGGTAGAGCTTGATCAGGGTATTAAAGATTGTGTCACAAAGGAAAAGTCTTGTATTTTTTTAAGATATTAAAGTATTTTACTTTTGTGATATTATTAATAGCTATAAAAACATAAGGGGGGGTATTTGCATCTATAATCCCATAACTATTTTTTGAATACTTAAACTAGGACCAAAAAAAAAAAGATGACCATGTAGTACTGTACTAAAAGTCATATGAAACATCAGTGGGTTTGAATTTGCTATACGAACGCATCTACTAGAGCTAGTGAGCCAGCTGACAGCTGCAGAATGTTTTTGTCTGCTCTGTGGATAAGCAGTGGTGAAGGATAGTGCAGTAAGCCAGAAAAAGAATTATAATACCAAAAAATCAGGGGTTTGATATTGGGCAGTAGGGGACACTGTGTTTTACTAAATTAAGTTTACAATCTCTTTGCCTAATAATCACTGTCTTCACCTATTATTTTCTCTGTGCATTTTTGCACTTTTGGTCCCAGCCAACTCTATTTCCTAAAGTCCAGTTTGGTGCTAGAATTTGGTGTGCAGCTGATTTTAGTCCTCTTCTTCTGCCTTCTATTTTTCATTTGATCCTAATTTTCACCTCACTTTCTCCTTCCTTTCCCATTTCATGTTCTTTTCCTTCGACCACATTCTTCTTACTTCTCCCCAGTTGTTCCTCTGACCCCCAAATCTCCCTTCCATACTTCTTTCGCTCCTGCCAACCTACAAGCACAGGGGAAACATGCTGCTCCTGCTCTCCTGTAATGGTCAGTTCCCAGCACCATGATAGACAGCAGAAAAAGAATAATAAGAAGGAAAAGTTTGGTTTCACCATAGTAAGGGTAGTGTAACGGCAGTCTGGTTGTACAGGGAAACTGCCAGGAGAATTTGTATTTTAGAAGACCTATTTAAACTGCAGTTCCTCTATGAGGATGGCATGCACATTGGTTAGCACACAGGAACTGGGTAAGGAGGTTTGTGGAAGATGTGTGGGATGTGACTGGATATGCACTTTGGTGAGCTCTCAGCACTGTGGGAAGTGTGAGTATGTTCAGTGATTATAGATTCCTAGCAGAATTTCAGCTCTTCAGTACAAGGAGCTTTTCTGAGCATGGGTAAGTAGAATTTTTTAAAGCTGTATTGCTTGGCTGCATTTGGGCAGTTTAACCCAATGTGACACGTGCCAGACGTCATCCTCTCAGCCAAACTTTGGGTTCCAGTGTAAAATCACGGAAACAGCAAAGATTTCTAAAACATACATATACATAAAAATATATATTTATCCTAATCCTACTCTTAGAAGTAAATTAATCTCTTTGGCTGAAATTAAAAAAAAAAAGAAAGCACATGCTGTCCAACCTGCAGCAGGGATTCAGCACAGCTGATTTCAGCTCAAGCACTTAAAGTTTACTGAAGTTATAAGCAAATGAAGAGGCATGTGTATGGTGGGAAGTCTGGAATAAACTTACAAATGGGTCTTCCTATCTACTTGTCTAAAGTCATTAAAACCAAATGTTAAGTTCAGGTCTTGTTCAGAAGCTTTCTCTGAGATATTTTCGGTGGTATCAACAGAGCCTCCTCAGAAGCCATTTCAGGGCTTTAGCTGAATTGGCATTGTAGATTTGTGCTCATTAGGCAGTTGTGAGTGAGGAGTCTATAGGCAAGAGGTGTCCTTTGCTTCCACAGAGGTAGAATTATATTGCTGACAATGAAAATTAATTTGGGGGATATGGGGGACGTGCTACTTAAACTGTGTATGAGAAAAAGAGCATTCAAATTAGGCGAACATGTAGAAAAGGTAAAAGAAGTGCAGTATACTGAACAGTGAGAATTAAAAAACTTAACTGAAGGAAAGAGGAAATAAAAGATGGAGGAAATTGTCTATTATGTTGCATTAGTTTAATAAAAAGAAAAATGGATACAAATCAAGCCACCCATGCCGTTCCATTGCTGTGATTACAAGAAGCTCTACAGCAAGACTGGGTGACCTGAAATGCTTGACTTGGCCCTGGGAGAAACCCTAGATATAACTGGCATTTTTAATTCAGAAAATCTGTGTCTGCTGTCCACTCTATTTCGGTATTCGTGAGTCACCCGTTAGTGTGCTAAGAGCCAATTGATGTTGCTTATCCTCAGAGTGTGCCATCAAAGTGTCTCCAGAAAACTTGGCAGTGGACTTGAGCTTCAAGCTTCAGATTAATCAATAGGGTAGTGTAATTCCTAACTTCAAACAATGCAACAAGAAGAGACTAGTTTGAGGTATTGAAGCATGGTACTGAAATTGAAAGGATCCTCTACTGTGGGTGAAGGGGACAGAGATGTGTCATGTTTTGGCTATGCATCCCAAGCACATTAAAATACGATAATATGCGTCAGGAACATTCCACAAAGATGCAAGTAATGACACAGAAGTTTGTTGTCCAAATTTTCCAGGTTGGGACTGGAGGAGGCAAGGGAAAACAGTGACAGAAGGGGCTGGGAGAGAACAAGGAGGCAGAAATGTACTGCTATTTTGCTAGTCTTGATGTGCGGACTTTTATTTTTTCTTCCTATCTTTATAGCCGAGTTTGACTATGTGTAAGTGTGCTATATTTTGAATACTACAGCTACAGCTGAACCAGGAGATCAAGTTTTTATAGAAGATTTTTGGAGTAATTTGCAGTGGACATCTTGGTGAAGATTCTTACAGATCATTCCACCGTGGTGATCTGGGCTGGGGAGAAAGCTAAAAGAACTTGCATTGTCCTTCAAAAAAACACAAAGACCACTTCATGTATGCATATGTTAAAGAAGCCAAACTTTTGAATTTAAGTGATATTTGCAACAAGTAGGTTTGTAAAAAAATCCATGGACTTCTATACATGCTATAGAATACTTGTCAGGTAATTGTGGAAAACAAACAAAAACCCCTCTGGCCCCAACACCTCCCTGGCCCCAACACTCCCAACAAATAATTCTGTAAACATTATTTTTAAAATATTCAGAAAGTGGTTTTGTTCAGGGAAAATTTTATTCACTATGAATAGATCACCTAGTCTGCCTTTGACACTGAGCATCAAGAAAGAGGAATATTTAAACTGGAGGTCTGTAGTTAGCTACATTACAAGACATAGTACAAGAATTTTTTCAGGTCAGAAAACGGATCCTTAAAAGTGGAAATAAAGCCAAAGTGATGATAATAAAACTGAATGTAGAGACTGACTATGAGGAGCAAATATGTGAAGGTACCTGGAAAAGCTAAACAGGAATCGTTAAAGTATCTCAGAAAGAGAAGGCCTGCAGAAGAGTCATTACGTCTGCTAGACCACCAGAGGATAAAGAGTCATTCCAAAATGATCAGGAGATGGCAAAGAAAATAAATTCTTTTACTCTAGTATTCTCAAAAGACAAAGAAGAAATATATGCGCTAACAGAATTCTTTACAGATAATTTCAGACATACTGTTAGTGAGCCAAAATGAGGTGAATAATTCAAAAAGAAAGTCTGGAAGGTAAATGAAAAGGATTTTACAGTGTATTTCAGAGAGAAACCCCAAAACTGAGTCACTAATAAAATATGTCATTTAAATGACATTTTAAATGAGTTGTTAATTAATATTGTGGATTTCTTTGTAAATATATTCTAAAGGATTTTTCTGGAAACTGTGAATGAGAGAGTCAGTTTCACCACTTATATGATGTATTGGAAACTCGGCTCATGTAGGAAGTAGGAAAAAATGCAGGAAATCAGAGACAGTAGAAGTATTTCTATATGAAGGGACACTGAAGACATGGATTGAATAGCAACACAGAAAATGTAAAATAAGGTATACTGTGAAAATCCAGTATTTTTCTTCCCCCTCCCCCTCCCCATTGACTTTCTGAGCTTTGGGTCAGGCTTAGGTTTACCCACCTAACTTCCAGCATTAAGCAGCAGTGTTGAGGTGAAAAGTCTCCACTCCAAACACTAAACTTCAGGGAGGAATTAGCAATTCACTTATGTAAAGTTAGAGTTGTGCCCTTAAGATACCTGTCTCTTCCTCCATAGAGAATAAACTTTGAGCAGTGCCTGAAATTAGGCCGGGTATATCCATCACGTTCGATAAGAATTAACAATAAGGTTTAATTTTCTTTTCCAAGTAACCTTGATGGAAATGTATTAGCCTTCAAATCAGACAATGGTAGTGCTCTTCATGCTTTATGCTGATGGGGGAAACAGCATTTTCTATGAACCATAATGGTAGCCAAAAGAAAAGTAATGATCAGTTGGAAAAGTTAGACTATTCTCAATATAGTTTCATGCTTCAATGCTTTTCTAGAGATGGCCAAGTAAGAAAAGTATCCCTTTTTGCATAATAAATGATTAACTGTACATCTCCAATCACATCTGGAAAGCATTGCTGAGTTTCATTCTGAATAGCTGACATTCTCTGTTAATGGTTTTGTCAGCATATGCTTCTTTTGCCTCTTGCAAAATATTTGATAAAATATTAATGTAGAAATAAAACAACAAAAATACAAACCAAAAATTTTCCTATTTTCTCAGCTATGGCTCAGCATAACCTTACCTACAATTTTTTTTCCTGTATTTTGCACCATTATGAGAGTAAAAGATGCTTCTTTTCCTGATTTACTCTGAGACTATGGGAGGGAGACTAGAAAGGAGGCAATCCCAGCCAGTAATGAGAGGGAGTGAGAGTTTGCTCAGCAGCCAGACTGGAAAGGACACCCCACCCCTCTAAACTTCTGGGGAGAGAATTTCTTCTCCTTCTCCAGCAGCTGGAAGTAGACTGCAGTTAAAAAAAAAAAAAAAAAAAAAAAGGGGGGGGGGGCGAAAAAATA
>JAWWLV010000088.1:121992607-122017607 GCA_035041135.1 Platyrinchus mystaceus
GAGTGGGACCCCCGGGTGGGGAGAAAAGACCCCGGGGGGGGGGAGAAAAAATAGATTAGGAAATAATAAAGCACTGGGCAGATTAACTGGTGATAATGAATATTTTCTGCCTTCAGAAGCTAAGAAGCAAAAACAAGTAGGGTAGATAAGATCTGCCTCTCTCCAGCAGCCAGAGGGGTGAGGCTGAGTGTGGCAAGTGGGGAATACAGGCTGCTGGGTGGAGTGAGTGGATAAAGTGGGTGTGATTTGTGACACTCCTTGGGAAGGAGCCACCACCACACACTCTGTTCAGCCAGCTTTGCAGTCGGCCTCCTTTGACACAGTGAAACCTTTCAATGAGAATTAGACTGCTATAAAAATTCAAATGATGCACCACAAAACAAAACGGTACAATTTGATACTAACTGCCAGTTGGCACTTTCTGGTCAATGTGACGATCATCACTTAATTATAGGCTTGTTTGTGGGAAGTTCAGCCTTCTAACAGCTATACTTTTGAATATAACACAGTGATTAAAAACAGTTATTAACGGCTTGGTGCAGTTATTCCCCTTGAGTCCCTGAAGGAGAAATTAGAAATCCTGTTTGAAGATTAAATATGACCACTAGAGGATGCAGTCAAGATCCTGAATGAGTGAGGCATCCTATACCTTGCTTGTGCTCTGCAGGGCCATTCTCAGCCAGAATATAGAGCAAATACTTTCTGGAATATTTGGGTAAATAAATGACAATCCAGAAGTCAGGGAGAATTTATCAACTAAGTAGTGTAACTAGGATAACCCAGAAGTAAATCCACATGCCCTATTTTGGTTTTTTTCTTCTTTTGCATAGTCTATGGGTTTTTCTTTGTTTTCCTTTTCAGTTGTTTCTCCTTTCTCTACATTATCTGTAGTCTGTCCATTCCTTCAATCCACCTTACTGTTATTCTTTGCTAGTGGTTACCTTCTCATCTGGACAATCTCAATAAGCCATTCACTCTATCAGTTGAACCTGGGATACACTGGTGCTGTACACTTACGGGTGTTAGATTCAGCTATTTATTCAATATATTGAATAACAAGCACCAATTATTTTTTAAAATCTCTCATTTCATATTTATTTATTTACTGCTTTAGTCAATTGATTTATTTGTTCCCTACCCATCCGGCCCTCAGCCACAAACACTTGGTTAATCTTGTTTTCTCTCTCATAACCACAATTACTCACCCACAACCAGTAGATCATCCTTATTTAGGAAATTACTTGCAATTTGGAGCGGGCAAAAGGGATACCAAAACAACAACAACAAAATAATCCAGGACTAAAACAGGAACTAATGTCTGTTAATTGGTATATCAGTGATGTAAAAAACCACCAAACCAACCAAAGTCAGCTCTAGAAAATAATATGTTTTTTAAATAGACTGGAAGACACACTCCCAGTGCTGCTCATCAGCAGGGAAACTTCTCTAATAAGTCACAGGGAAAGGTGATTGCTTCGTCCCTGTGATTATCACAATGCATTTAAATTAAAGAAGATTGTTTCAACTGGGCCATGTCTTAACTATTAATTATTTAATTTCAAAAAATATTATATGTTTCTCTATACTCTCCCTTTTTTATGGTGGATGTATCTGTTCCTTAAATCGCATCTCAGTAAGTCAGGTGTTTCTAACCTATGTGTGAATATGCAGCTAATTTTGTTGCTGGTATCTGAAATTCAACTTTGGCAGAGGCCTGGATTTTGTAATTGAATTCATCAAAAATCTTGACTTCATTGGCCTGAGGAAAGTCATAGGGGTCCTACTTCATAAAATCAGTACAGAATTAGGGCATGAGCATGTAGATTAGCATATTAAAGTATATGACGTAGAATATGGAATATACAATATCAACTAACGTTACCTCTGAAACATAACTTTTTCATTTTCCCTTATTTTACAGTGTTAGTGCAGACTGCTGCTAACCTGATTTTTGTGTTTAATGCTAAGTCAGTTGTGAGGAAAAAGGTTGATAATGGCTAAATTTAAGACATCCAGCATCAAAAGAAATTTTCAACATTTGGACAAAATAAAACCAGGTGTGAATAAAATATTATATTGCAATAGTGAGTGTTATTCAAGCCATTAAAGTACATTTGAATTGGCTGTTCTATTAATTTTCAAAGCTGACATTTGTAAATGTATATAGGCAGAACTCTTGTAAATTTAAAACAGAGTATTAGGACTTGTTCTGGAATCTGTAGCACCATTGTACTGTGTTTTGTTGATACATAATTATTCATAATTTTGTGTCTTTGAGCAGGAGCCATCACATTTTTATTTCTGAATAGTATCCTTGTCAGTTAGCATATGAAATAAAAACACAAATGTTACTAAAAAAAGATGGGTTTTGCATCTTGGCATAGGTATGTAATGTTTTTGGTAGCACACTTAGTTACATATCCTCAATATCCTTTCTGATGAACAGTCTTAAGGATTTTTTTGTAATTTGCTAAATGCTTTTAAGTTAGAGCTGTTGTATTTCCATCTTGTCCCTTTGATATATGTCATGACAGTGTCAATCTCAGACAAGCTTTCTGTAATTCTGAAGGAAAAATAGGAGAAGTTGTATTATCATTTCTGTCTATGAAACTTGCTTCTGAAGTGAATGCCGTACATATTTCTGAAATTAATGCCAAATGTATTTTCTAGAAGTAAGTGCCATTGAAAGCCAAGGCAGGCAATTTATACCATGCATAATAATGATATTAATTTTTATGGTGTGTATAAGTTAAATTTTGATTAGTTTTTTGCATGATTAAAAATTTGCAAAGCCTTTATGGCCCCCAGGAGCCTACCTGTAATAAACAGCTCTCACCTTCCAAACCATAAAACAGGTCTGCAGTACTTGAACATTAGAGCTAATTGCCTTGCTACATCAAAGTGAGCACCACAAGACTGAGAAAAATCACAGAAGGGGGGGTGGGGAGCAGGGGGCAGTTTCACCTCTAAAGGTTATGTGTTTGTGGCTTGGTGCAGCCCTGTAAAGTTATGGCCTCAGAACTGCTGTTTGCGATTAAGTTGATGGGGAAAGTCTATCCCGCAATCTCTCCCTGCTGCTGACACAGAGTCTTTGTTCACATTCAGATTTCTCAAACTGTTGCCAGGGTCAGGCTGAGGTCAGACACCACGATGATGTATAGGAGAACATGTCTGGGAATTTCTCTCACACTTAAAACACATACCAGAAAAACAGGAGAGCACCCTGCAAAAATTGTCTGATGAGACCCAGATGATACTGTAGCTTTTCTTTTAGTACCTTCATAATTTTCTTTCTCTTTGCCTGACACACACACAATGTTTTATTAATGTGTGCCACGATAGCCCTTACAATTTTATGTCCCCTCAAGATAAGGACACTCAGTAGCACTTTGACACTTCATTTTCCAGCCCAGGGGGATTGGGCCAGTAAATCTAGTAAAAGAAGCAACGCATCCATTCCCAAGGATGAGTCGAAAAGGGATTGCCATCAGCTCTGTGAGGCCATGGGGCCTGACACTGGATACGAGCCTCATGTGTGTGCGCTCAGCATTAACACAGCCCGAGCCAGGCATGATCACAGGCTCGCAGCATCCCAAACTGCGCTCCCTGCCACCCTGACAAACAGACCCCTGCTTCCAGCTGCGGCAGGGATGCCTACCATGTTTGATTAGCTATCACTGTGGGAGGAGGCGGGGGACCTCGGGGAGGAGAGTGCTCACACAGCGCGAGGGGGCTTTCTGTTCAGATGGAATTTTTTGTTTTAATATGCAATTATTTTTGAAAGAAGGGACCATCTTTCTCCCTGTATTATTCCAAAAAGTGGACACACATGCTTTCTCCTAACCTATTGTATTTCAATGTCAATGCAAAACACATTGATCTGCAGTTGAGATTTTTTTTTTTGGTGGGGGAGAGGTTGGTTTCCAAAATTGCAGCTGTGTTTTTCTCTTCTGATCTACAAAAGGTTTTGCAGAGAGTTGAGAATCGGATAGGTTTGCCACATCGATCTGAGGGTTGTTTGCCTAGGCATACGGTTTCAGTGTATGGCTGGCAAGTACGGCAATAAGCAGCAATTTTTTTGTGCTCAGCTGCTACATATGACAGAGGATATTTCATTCGGCTGTCAGAATGTTATTAATAAAACATGGGGTGCGAAGAGGGCCACTATTTCCCCTTTCAATCACTATAGCATTTACAATGAAAATTTTATGCAGTGTGTAATTTTCAGTTAATGCTTGACACTTAAAATGTCGGTAGCTGCATTTTGTATGGTTCCTGAAGGGTTAATTGTATCATGTTCCCTGCATAAAAGCTCTGCTTATCAAAAGTGAATAGAAGACTGTATGCAAATGTGTGTCTGTGACCTTTTGCCTTTCCAGGGTTAATTTATATGGTCATTAAAGATTTTATGAAATCGAGCGGCCTGGTGCTTTGAATGCCATTTTACCTTCACCTCCTAATTTATATAATTCCTACCTGAACAGGGAAATATGATTTTTATTTTTTTGTGTTTGTGTGCTGCAATGAAAACAGCATGCTGTGCTGTAGGAAGTTGCAAGTCTGGTTATCTGGCATTACTCAGATTGCTAAAAATTCATTAAAATGTGACATCAGCACAGTGAGAGACAAATGATCACAGGATGAAAAGGAACAGTGGGCCTTTCACGGATTAGTGCTACACAGCCCCAGCATAGAAGCTAACTGCATAAACAGATTAATCCACCAGTAGCAGCATAGCTAAGATTTACCGAATAATTAAATGGGCTTGAGTTACTGTGAAGATTTCCATGTAATCTAGCTGGTGTGAACACGTAAGTGAGGTGTGGGTAATGCTGCTTTCTCAGAAGCCATACACCAAGTTGCATCATTTATCTTGAATGGCTCCCCCTGGAGACAAAATTTGAGACTTCTCCCGCAAAGCCAGAGGTTTATATTTAATACAGTACCTAATACCTAATACTTACTTACTGCAATTAGCGGGATACTGCTGCACTAATAGGATTTATATTTGAGTTCTGCCTTTTTTTTTTTTTTTTTTTGGCTCCAAGATGCATTTTTACATGTGCTTGCTTTTGTTCCAGCCCGTGGGGGGGATGTGTGTGTATGTGTGTGTGCATGCATGTACATGTATTTTAACACAAATCATTTCTAGCCAAAGAATGTGAAATGACAGGCTTTAAATCTGTCACACTGGGGGAAAGCGGGTACTCTGGCAAAGACACGGTCAGAATTGCTGGATAGATTTTGAAATATTGCAAATTATTTGGAATTAATGTCCAACCTCTTTAAAGCTCTGTTCTTTCCCTTTTCTTTTCCCCCACCCCTTCTTCCCCTTGTTTTGCCACCCTCTGTTAGTGCTGTTCTTATTACAGGACATATTTTTTAACTGCTGTTAAGTGGTCACTGAGTTTCTTTCCTGAGATCTTTTCTGTGTTTGTCCACAGAAGAACAAGGTGAAGATACGGAAGGGTCTGCTAAAAGTACATCAGTGGCTGTGGCTGATGATAAAGACTCAAGTGAGAGAGACAATAGTGAAGGCAAAAAATCTAGTAAAGACTCTGGTAAGATGCTAGAATTTTGTTTTCCCCCCTTTTTAACTTATGAAATGCTCTTTCATTTTAAACTGTCTGGACATTCCCACTACTATTCATTGCATGTGCATTTTGCATGTGATTTCTATCAGTAGCCTCCCATTGACCTATTTTTAATCATAACCATCTGACAGGATAGATGCGGATAAGTTGAAGAATATTACAGGACGACCAGTGAGATTATTTTTTAATCAAATCAGTTTGTGTGCTTGTAATTTTTTAAGCGCCTTTCATTAATCTTAGCTGTACTTGTGATTCCTCTGATGGCATATTAATTTTTCATAAGCACAGGATTAGGTACCACTTGAATTTTTTCTTCAATCAGGTTTTGCCCCCCTCTTAACCCAAAGAATGTAGGGGTTTTTGTTATTATTTTTTGCTCTTGCTCTCTGATCAGTTACTCCCAAGAATCTGGCCTCTTCCTGGGCATTTATTTGAAGCATTTTCAAAAAAATACACAAAATCCAGTGAAAAAGTTTACAGATGATTCAGCCTAAGAAAGAGGAAATATCATTGAAAACGGATTATGGGTTGGGTAATTTTGATCTCCTGGAATAGACAAGGCCCAGTAATGAAAGCTACTGTCTTTGAAAACAAAACCCCTATGTCATGACATTTACTTGTGCACAAACAAACCCAGGGCCAGCATCTGGTGTAGATACGATACCCAAGGCTTTTTCTGTGTTTGATTTGGCAAACATGTGACTTCACCCATGCTTTTTATGTATGAGATGGAAATCTGTGGTCACAATGAATATTACATTGGCTACTTTTGCCGCACGCTATACCTAGTTACATTATGTTGGATTCACTGAAGCAGAAGAAGTGCTGAAACAGGTTGAAGCCTATTAGTTTCAGGTAGTCATATATCTTTTCCTTGTATGCCAATGACAGCAGCATACAAAGGAGATTGTATTATCCGTAAAGACATACAGTTGTAGAGAAAATATCATTTTACATATGAGTTTCTTACACCCAAATTGTCCCATACTGCAACTGGCTCTTTACATATTAACATTTTTGGATTTATTACCAAAAAATATTATAGATGGCCCCTTCTGTGCTAGGTCAATTCCAAAGACTGGCTTAAAGATTAAAGCTTCCTTTAAGTTTGCTTGTTGACATGCTAAGGTCAGTAGCCATCGCAGTTTACAACCTCGACTGCTCTTCAGTTGCTTTATTTTTTGAGATCAAGAGACTGTGGGAAGGCCAATGATGACAAGCATGATGTTGAGCAAGAAACTGTGTTGTGGTTTAAAATATATATTCCCCTTGGCTGGCTCTCTGACTTGGTAAAAACTGTCTGCAGTGCAGTGAAGCCATGCTCCCAGGCTGACATAGGTCCTCCTGTGCAGTCTCACCAAGTGCCGGCCTGGACAGTCCCCAGGAGAGGGGTGACAGCCACTTGCAGCCTGCATTTCCTACTGTCCGCTTTACCTAGGGGACAGTGTGAACCACTTCAGGGAATTTATCAGCCCATTTCTTTTTCTTAGGCAGGTCCATTTATAGTTGCTCAAGAAAGAATGCGGTAATAAAGCTCCAGCAAAAAAAAAAAAAAAGAAAAAAAAGAAGATGGAATCTAGAAAAAAATACTGAAGGGGAATTCTCAAAATTCCATCAGGATTAGCCATTCATAAGGGCCAAGTTTAATTAGGACAAACCTATATCCAGATGCCTACTGGGTACACTACAAAAAACCAGCATAATTGTTCTGCATTCCCGTGCCAGCAATTACACAAATAACTTTGCAGTAAGATTCATATAAAAATAAGGGCTGAAATACATGATTGCCTTTGTGCTTTGCAGAAAATAGTTTGTGCTGTAGAATCCTGAATCTTTTGGAAACTTTTATTTTCCTGATCTAAATTAATTCTGCATATGTAACATTCTGACCATCATCTTAATTTTCATTGAGCTGACAAGTATTTCTAATGACTGCATAACTGCTTATGTATAATTGAATGTTAATTTGGGCTTTCTCATGAATTGAGTGTTGCAAGTCTTGCCAAAGAAACCTCAGGAAAACCAATAAATTAATCACAATACTAACAAGTTAGACAGGAAAGTGTTGTGACCCCTCTTTAGCATAGAATCTATTAGACGAGAAAGGATTAACATGTATTTAGTAACAGTATGTTTGTGTAAGCTGTTGTGCTGTATTGCTTACCTTATCTCAAGGAGTAGAGCTTTCAAAATGAGACTTGGCAATATGCAAGTTATATTTGTTGAATATTCATTCAGAATAGAAAAGCCTACTAATGCCTCATTTATATTGTCATTTAAATCTAGTGCCACTTTAGATTAATTATAATCCAAATTACAGCTCTATGCAGTGCAAGAATTAATATGGAATTTATCCAGATTAATACATTTGCATTGAAAATGTAATATGTCTCTGCCATGGCTAAGGGAAGCACTTTTTAATAAGGTAGTAAACATGAGAAAGGATGGAAATTAACCTTCATTATTGCAATGAAAATTATCCTTTCATTCTACTCTAATTAGAAAGAATACTCTACCAGTAATTATAATTTTAGAATTATTTTGAGGCTGAATAACATCATCTGATGTGTCAGAAGTCTTAAATTATGCAATCTTTATCAAATACAAAGATTCATAAATAAGAAAACAGTGGTTTTATTATGGCTTTTCCAGGATTTTTTTTTCTCAGTAGTATATGTACTTCTTTAACTTTCTCCTTCTTGTTAGTCACACAAACGTTTTTATTTTGGGGTTTCAAAAATATTACAAAGGTGATGACATCTGAATTGCAGTGAATTGTGTCATTTTTATATTAACAATCTTACACAAGTTAAATAATTCTGTTACTGACAGACAATCTTTGACTAGTCTATTTCATGGCACTTATAATTAAACTTATTTTTTGAGCTAAGTGTATTGAAATTGCATTATTCATCTAAAATAAGTTATTTTATATCATAAAAAGAATTGCAAAATTGCAAAAGAAACCCCTAAAAATAATGTCTCAAGAATAAAAGGTGGGTATTTAAAACATGGATAACAACTGGATTTATTCTTTTCCTACAACTAACTGCCTAGTAAGAATGGCATGCCAGCAGAATATCAAGCTATGAAAACAGTGACACACAGCATGCTCGAGACTGTAGTATTTTCTCTCCTCTCTCTCTCCTCCTTCAATAACCTTTCTATAAGACCACAACTTTTTTCAGCCTCCCTACAGAAGCTCCTTAAAACAGCAAATGCAACATGGAAAACAGAGCATTGATATAGCGAGAAGAAGGGTGGAGTTGTAGTAGCTGGACCATTGCATAAGGAGCTGAACTCCTTTGATTTTGGGATGTACACTGTGGCTTGGGAGCTTTGGACTTCACCATGTGCAGAGGCAATTGACTCCCCTATGCCACAGGCCAAAATCAACTGCCCTTTTTTTTTTTTTTTTTTTTCCAAAGCTCATTCTAAGTCACAGACTCAGTTACATTACTATTGGCCAGATGTAACTTCAGTCACATGAGTAACAGTGCTTGGGGTTGAATGAATCCAGAGCCACAACGACAACAAAAACAACAAAGCCTCTGTAAACTTCGACAATTTATATAAATATCATAGTAAACACAGTAAAAAGCTGTGCTTTGTTATACATTTATTGACCCCAGCACAGTGTTTTATAACTCCATGGTTTTATTATATTAACCGCAAAAGAAAATTTAACCAGAAAACCCCCTTGTTTTTATAGAAACAAGAACTATGTGTTTCATGATTATTATAGGCCCTTTGAAGTAATTAAGTTATTCCATCCTGTGGTGGAAGATGATGTGTAATATTAACCTTGTGTGTACCCAGGCACACACAGACTGTACTTCAAGCTGAATTTCACTAGCAGTTAAATACCACTGCCAAAACACAGTTAAATGCATTTTCACAAGTAAATTTTGTGGCAGAATTTGGTTTGTAATTTCTGTAACAACCTGTTGAGAATAATCTAACATGATGAGGGGAAGAGAAGACAGAATTGTTTCTTTTTGGTTTTTTAAATTCAGCTCCTGGTTTGACAGTGTCTGTTTACAACAGCTGAGATTCTGTCTCATTTGTCTTTAAAAAGGGACATTTTAAAAGTGACATATGATAAAGGTAAGAAACAGTAGTCAACTGTTAGATATTTTTGACAGTTGGAAATGAGGAGAGGTTAATAATTTGAACCTATCCCTCTAAAACCTGAGAAACAACCTTTCTCTGTTAATATAGTATGTCACTTTTTTACTTCCCATAATTCTCACAGTTAAGACACTTAAAAAAATACGTAAATACAGATAGTCCAGGGAGTACTCTATTATAACAAAGCAAAGCAAGTAATAAAGTGGTGCCTTATGAGATTGCATCATTTAGACTTTACCTTTAAGCATAGATAGTCCTTCAGGCTGTTGGCCTAGCACCTACTGAGCAGTCTAAAAGAGGCCTCCAGGATCCTTTTCTGAGAGTGTAAAAATTCAGGGGGCTCCAAAAAGCGACTTGTTCAGATAGTAAACCAATGATGACAAATGGATCATTATAAATAGGGAAATACAGCAGGAATAAGTTTAATTTGAGCTAGAATATGCAAAAATTACTGGTCTAAATTACACCTAAAGAAATAATTAGCAACTTAGGAATGAAAATCAATGTGTGGGGAAAAAACCATTAATATATAAGTCATATGTCTTGTAATTTTTTTAAAAAGTGCCCTTCAGAAAATGTCCTTTTATGATTCAGTTTCAATTGGTTATTATTTTACCATGAGCATTTGGCATTTACCTTGAAAACTATTTTCTTATTTTGCTTCTCTTTAATGTTGCCCAGTAAGCTCAAATATTGCACAAAGTCTGTATAAAAGTAATAATAATAAAAAGTTCTTGGTTTTGTCTGCAGGAAAATACAAGTGGGGTTTTTTTCATGTTTACTTTGTTGCCAAAACATCCATGACCTTATTTTTAAATTAATCCTAGGTTATTGTGCAATGAGGTGCAATTTGTTCATTTATATGAACCTTATGTGGATTGAAAAAAATCAAGATAAATCTTCATGCACAGCATACAATCAGATTACCCCTGGACTATATATTTACGTTGGGTCTGATAGCAATCAATGGTTTAGCTTCATTGCATTTCAAGATGTATTTGCACCCAGTGTCCAGTGATAGTGTCCTCACCCTGGAAATAATTTAGTTGCAAATTGACTGGAAGATGGTGAAAATTGAAAGTTAAAATTAGAAATACTCATAATAAACAGCAGAAAAAAGGTCAGATGATGCCACACTATGATGAGATTGGAATGGTTGGTAAATGAGGTTTTGTGTTTGTCGTGAGATGTATGTGACATGCCTACCCAATGCTCTTGTAATATCCAGCCTAGCAGAAGAGATTATCTGGCAAATTGACGTTGGAAAGAATTTTCTGATGGACTGGGAAATTAGAATTGCACTCTTTTCTTTGATGTGTGCAAGACTGGGCCACATTACACAGGCATAATATTAAATATAGTATTTAATACTTAATAGTACAACTATCTATAGAAAACAATTATATTCTGGTTTTGATCACAAATGCCAGACTATAAAAATTCACAGTGTAAACATCTAAAGCAATCCCAAATGACTGATCTTTGTATATAATTAATATTAAGTTAGCTCTGAAATCCTATTCTCCACAGTATTTCTTTTAAAGCCTCACTATATTTAGCTTCAGAATTGTAACCAGGCATGAGTTATCAAAACAGCACAATAATCATATTGCTCAGGCAGTTTAGGAAAGAGAAAGGGTAATTAAACAGCAGCAAATTAATTATTTTGGAAAACAGGCTTTTTGAGCAAAAGCTGATTTGTTTTAATGTAATACACAAACTCATACTGAGCTGCTAAAGAAAGAACATTATTGATTAATCTTTAAAGGCAACCTAAGGTTATCTAAACAGCAGAGAAGAGTCAATTTTTAAATGTATTTATAGAGTCTCCATCAAGGATAAAAATGTATTTTCACCTTTGGGCTTAGCAGAGTTGTTTTATTCAACTTTATTTTTTCTCAGAGTTTAAAAAACTAACAAACAAAAAGACCCTCAAAGACAATACATGTCTTTGAAGTCAGAGCCTCTTCATAATCCAGGATATTTTAAAGTTTAAAACATGTTTTTAAAAATTATGTTTTTGAAACAGGAATAGTCACACCAGAGAAGGAACCAAAAGTGAACACTGTGGTAGGGGCGCAACAGCTTCTTCTGGCAAAAGAAGAGGATGGTGCAGCTAAAAAATCAAAGCCTCCAGAGGACAATAAATTTTGTCATGAGCAGGTAAAGGGAAATGTAACAATTTAATTGCATTCTTTCAAATAACTCAAGTGAAACAGAGATGATATGCTGTTAAAATAGCAATATCAGCAAGTTATAAAAAGTGCATTGACTAATAGCCTGCATCTTAATTTGATTTTTTTCAGTTCTATCAATGTCCGTATTGTAACTACAATAGTAGGGACCCAAATCGTATCCAGATGCATGTCCTGTCACAGCATTCAATGCAACCTGTTATCTGCTGCCCCCTCTGCCAAGATGTCCTCAGCAACAAAATGCATCTCCAGCTTCATTTGACCCATCTGCACAGTGTGTCCCCTGACTGTGTGGAGAAACTGCTCATGACAGTAAGTGTTCTAAATGCTGATGCACACACTACAGAAACATACCTGGGCCTTTGGGCAATGTATTTGTTGTAACATAGTACTTGGGTAGCTTGAGCAGGAGAGTGGGTCAGGACTATTAGGTTCTCTTGTCAGCTCATCCAGTGACTGATATCTCTCAGGAAAATGACTGAAGGTGGATTTCAAAGATGCAGAAAACCTGTCATTCCTCATTGACATTGCCCTTGGAAAAGTCAAGCCAGTCCATGTCTCATAAGTGTCTACCTAGTCTAATAATATCCAGGTCTCAGAAGTCTTCTGACTTCTGTATTTAAAATAATGGGAATTCCCCATAGAATGTAGTTCCTAAACATAGAATTCCTGTGTATAGCTCAACTGCACATTATATTACGTGAAATTCACTGTAAAATAACAATTCAAACAACCATTCAAAACAATATCAGTAAAGACACAATCAGGTCTAGTAAATATTTGTTATTAGAGCATAAATTCAGTTAGAAAACTGACCTCCTCAGACACACTGACTCTGGTTGTCTTGCCTTTTTAGAAGGAAAGGCACTTAGAAATCCTAGTGAACCACAGATTTATTTCTGTATCCATAGATGACTCCTTCATTTATATGGCTGTGGTTGTAGTTCTACCATCTCATTCCCAAGTTAAGTGGCAAAAACATTAGAAAAATTGAAAGAGCTCTTGATGGAAGGTCTAGGGTTCCTTGTGCTGATGAGTAAATACACACTTGAGGATTCTTTTTTCTTTGCCTTGATTTTCTACTAATTATAGCTCTGACAGACCATGTAATTTTGGCCCACTGCAAGGAAAATGCAGTAGAAATTTAACTTTCCCAGACCATTTTAGGAAACTGGAACCATACTGAACAGCATGAGCTTTCTTCTCAAGTTCTCCATGATTCCCTCTATGCTGATAATGGGGAAACTTTGAAATCTTTCCTTATCGGGTGCTTGGGAGGTGTCCCACTGTTTCCGAGAGGGGAAAAAAACATCTTGTTTCCCAGAGAAAGAGATTTCAAAATATAATCTGCGTAATTTAAATTGTCCTAGATGCTAACACTGATATGCCCTGTCTATAACTGAACCCTCTGACGACAAAATAAATATCATTTATAGCAAAATTTTCTTCTCTGGGACATTTAACAGTTCTATACATAATTTTTTTTTAAAGCAAGTCTTTCTCTCCCAAGTCAACTCAAAGCCATTAGTCCTCTGAGAAGATGCTATTAATTCCATGTTTAAATTACAAATATACTAAACCCATTTTTTTTAAATGTTTAGATGTTTTTTCCAATAGGCAATTTAGATAGATAGATAGATAGATAGATAGATAGATAGATAGATAGATAGATAGATAGATAGATAGATATAGTTAGATAGACAGATTTAAAATTCTTATGTATCCTAATGAAGATTTAAAATAATTTAGTAAACTGTTGAAGAGGAACAAAAGATGTTTCTACTCATACTTCATAATGAATGTAGCTTCCCTTATTTATTTACAACTCAAAAATCTTCTTTTAGCCTCTGTATGAGGGAAATACTTTGTCTTAGAGATGAGGAGCTGCAGCTCAATCTGATTTACCCAAGGTCCTTTAGACAGAATCTGGCAGAACAGTAACCTAAACCCACTCCTGCTAAGTCTTTGTAGGACAATCTCATATTTCTGATACAAATTCATTTTAAAGATTAAAGCAAAAGGAAAACATGATGTGTTGAACAAATATTCATGTCAACTTAGCTAAATTGAATACTACCAGACTAAGAGTATATCCTTCAAAGATTTCTGTCTATAATTTGAAAGCATAACACAACAGGTAGAGCAGTCTGAGAAGATACATAATCAGTTGAAGTCAAGAAAGAGAAAAATCTAATTTTAAATGGAAATAAGTTGCCATTTCTCTATTGAAATAAACATAGGTTTTTTTCAAAGATTGTGGAAGGTCCAGCATTTGTGTAAAAAACAGTACAGGTGAAGCAAAGTAGGGATGCCCTCAGTCAGGAAATGACTGGTGACCATATCTCAGCATGATTTCTGTCTGTGGAGGATGTCAGGGGAAAATTCCCCTGATAAATCTGACAACCCTGACATAGTCAGCAAAATCGTCTTTGTGGTGACATTGAGACCAATGAAATATTGTGTGTATGTAGTTCTGTTGCATCACTTTATTGTGGATTATTTTGAGTTGATTCTCCACCAAGGGACACATGATGCTCTGGATTTGTGGTCCGTCAGAAACCATTATCAAGGACTGAATCAGGATCTTGGTTTAGTACTGACAGTCTTTCATGCAGATTTGGTCGATCTTTGGAATTATAATTCCATACTCTTGCTGTTTCGTAATTTCACTATGTTTCATACTGTATTAAGTAGTGTGACTTTTTGTGTAGTAATACTGTATTCTTGGTTTTCAAAGGTTCCTGTACCAGATGTCATGATGCCCAATAGTATGCTATTGCCAGCAGCTGCTTCAGAGAAATCTGAACGTGACACACCTGCAACCATTACAGCTGAGGGATCTGGAAAATATCCAGGTATGCAAGAAAAAGCCCAGACATGTAAGAGCTAGGTATGGGCAATTCAGAAGTAAACTACTTGTTTCTTAGTAAAGGGAATCTTTTTTTTTTGTTTGGCTTGCTTATAGCCATGGAGATAAAAAGATAAATGTAACAAGGGGTCTGAATTTGGCTGACTCCACCTGTGCAGGGCTACTAGAATGCACGTGTACGCCAGACTCTTTGCATTTGGTGGAGCTAAAATTAAACATCAGTGCCCAGCCACTTTGAAGGTAAGATCCTCCTTGTTTAACCAACAAATAAGACCTAGTCCTGAAAGACAGTGTCACATTCACCATCAATGGGGAGTGTTAGGTAAGTGATTTTGTCTGCATTTCCATTTCTGTAAGTTTCTGATCCTGAACACTTACTGTATTCTGCACTGGCAAACTTTGCTACCTGTCACAGCATGCTCCTCCCTCTCTTCCCAGACCACTTTCCTCCTCCTTTCTAATTATCTGTTCTCTCTCTTGTCCCCATTATTACTCCTTCTCTTTCCTACTTGCTTTTCTTGTTTAGTGTTCCCACTGTACCAGTAAACTCCTGTCTTCTGACAAATAGAAGCCCTACACCACTCCTAGGCCAGCTGTCACTGCCAGTCTGATCATTTTTGTGGGTTTTATTACTTTTTTTTTAATGTCCTGTCAGTCCTTTCTACTTTATTTTCTGAGGCAAGGTTGGGTTGTTATATTTTGCTAAACAAACACATGGCATATGAGGTGCCTCTCTTGATTTCTGATGAAAAAAGAAGTTAAAATAAATACCATGTGCTCTTCTCTTCTACTTTTGTAAAAGACACTTCACTTTCTTTAACTAGGTGAAAGTCCTGTGGATGAGAAGAATACGCCCGGGATCGATGAATCAAAAACTGGAATGGAAATTAAGACTGAGGAACAGAAGCCACCTAAGGAATCTACTGAAACACCAGATTGGAATAAGAGCAGCAGTAAAGATATAAAGACCACTGACTCTATGACGGATCAGCTAAACGAACAGCAGAAGAAGCAACAGCTGTCTGTCTCTGACCGCCATGTCTATAAGTACCGCTGTAACCATTGTAGCTTGGCTTTTAAGACTATGCAGAAGCTTCAGATACATTCCCAGTATCACGCTATTCGGGCAGCTACCATGTGTAGCCTTTGCCAACGTAGCTTCCGTACATTCCAGGCTTTAAAAAAACACTTGGAAGCAGGCCACCCTGAACTCAATGAAGCTGAACTTCAGCAGCTGTGTGCATCTTTACCTGTCAACGGTGAACTCTGGGCAGAAAGTGAAAGTATGGCACAAGATGATCATGCACTAGAACAGGAAATAGAAAGAGATTATGAGATGGACCAGGAAGGTAAAGCAAGTCCTGTAGGAAGCGATAGTAGCTCTATTCCAGATGATATGGGCTCAGAACCAAAGCGGACCTTACCTTTTAGAAAAGGGCCAAATTTTACTATGGAAAAATTTCTAGATCCATCTCGCCCATATAAGTGTACAGTGTGTAAAGAGTCTTTCACCCAAAAGAACATTCTCTTGGTCCACTATAACTCAGTGTCCCACCTACATAAACTCAAAAAGGTTTTGCAGGAAGCATCAAGTCCTGTCCCTCAAGAAACCAACAGCAACACTGACAACAAACCCTACAAATGCAGCATTTGTAATGTTGCATATAGCCAAAGTTCTACATTGGAAATCCATATGAGATCTGTGCTTCATCAAACAAAGGCAAGGGCTGCTAAATTAGAACC
Organism: Platyrinchus mystaceus; assembly: GCA_035041135.1. Classification (NCBI taxonomy): domain Eukaryota; kingdom Metazoa; phylum Chordata; class Aves; order Passeriformes; family Tyrannidae; genus Platyrinchus; species Platyrinchus mystaceus. The sequence continues at coordinate 122,009,140 of JAWWLV010000088.1, forward strand.
AAGTGGTAATATAAGTAGCGGAAATAGTGTAGCAGGGAATGTTAATAGCCCCAGCCAAGGAATGCTAGAATCTATGAGCTTACCAGCAGTTAACAGCAAAGAAACACATTTAGATGCCAAAGAATTAAATAAAAAGCAAGCTTCTGAATTAATTTCTGCTCAGCCTACACATCACCCACCCCAGTCACCAGCACAACTTCAAATGCAACTACAGCATGAACTGCAACAACAAGCTGCATTCTTTCAACCACAGTTTCTAAATCCAGCTTTTTTGCCTCACTTTCCAATGACACCAGAAGCACTGCTGCAATTTCAACAGCCTCAGTTCCTTTTCCCTTTCTATATACCTGGGACAGAATTTAGCTTAAGCCCAGATCTGGGTTTGCCTGGTTCTGCCACGTTTGGTATGCCTGGAATGGCTGGTATGACAGGATCACTGCTAGAAGATTTGAAGCAGCAGATACAAACTCAGCACCACGTTGGCCAAACCCAGCTACAGATACTGCAGCAACAAGCACAACAGTATCAATCCACCCAGCCCCAACTTCAGTCACAAAAGCAGCAACAACAAAGCAGCAAGCTGATGAAGGCAGAGCAAAATAACTTAGTAAGTACAGACTGCCAGCTGCTAAAGGATATGCCATCATTTAAGGAGTCAGATGAAGTTTCTGAAAAACAAGAGAAGCCAAAGCAAGAATTTTCTAGTGAGAATGAAGGACTAAAAGAAAACAAAGATATGAAGAAGCCAAAATCCTCAGAACCAGCCATCCCACCACCCAGAATAGCTTCTGGAGCAAGGGGAAATGCAGCCAAGGCTTTGTTGGAGAACTTTGGGTTTGAGTTAGTTATCCAGTACAATGAGAACAGACAAAAAGTGCAGAAAAAAGGTAAGACTGGTGATGGTGAAAACACAGACAAACTGGAATGTGGAACCTGCAGTAAGCTCTTTTCCAACATTCTTATTCTGAAAAGTCATCAAGAACATGTGCATGGACATTTTTTTCCATATGGAGCATTAGAAAAATTTGCCCGACAGTACAGGGAGGCATATGACAAGCTTTATCCAATTTCTCCATCTTCTCCAGAGACACCACCACCTCCGCCACCACCTCCACCACCACCACCTCCTCCTCCTCCTCCAACTCCTTCTCAGCCTTCTTCAGCTGGGGCTGGAAAAATTCAAAACACAACTCCCACACCTTTGCAAGCTCCACCACCTACACCTCCACCACCGCCTCCTCCACCACCACCTCCTCCTCCTCCACCACCACCACCATCAGCCCCACCTCAAGTCCAGCTTCCCGTTTCACTTGATCTCCCACTTTTCCCTCCAATTATGATGCAGCCAGTGCAACATCCTGCATTGCCTCCTCAGCTTGCCCTCCAGCTGCCACCAATGGATACTTTATCTGCAGATCTTACCCAGCTTTGTCAGCAGCAGCTGGGATTAGACCCCAATTTCCTGCGGCACTCTCAGTTCAAGCGTCCACGTACAAGAATCACAGATGACCAGTTAAAAATCTTGCGGGCTTATTTTGATATTAACAATTCTCCAAGTGAAGAGCAAATCCAAGAAATGGCTGAGAAATCTGGTCTTTCACAAAAAGTTATCAAGCACTGGTTTCGTAATACACTGTTTAAAGAACGGCAGAGAAATAAAGATTCTCCATATAACTTCAGCAACCCTCCTATAACAGTATTGGAAGATATCAGAATAGATCCTCAGCCTTCAGCTGTAGAACCCTACAAGTCTGATGCATCTTTCAGCAAGAGATCATCCAGGACTCGGTTTACTGACTACCAGCTTCGTGTCCTCCAAGACTTCTTTGACACAAATGCTTATCCAAAAGATGATGAAATCGAACAACTTTCAACTGTGCTTAACCTACCTACCCGAGTTATTGTTGTATGGTTCCAAAATGCACGACAAAAAGCTCGCAAGAGTTATGAAAATCAAGCTGAAACTAAAGACAACGAGAAAAGGGAACTGACAAACGAGCGTTACATTCGAACCAGTAACATGCAGTATCAGTGCAAAAAGTGCAGTGTGGTTTTTCCCAGGATCTTTGATTTGATTACACACCAGAAAAAGCAGTGTTATAAAGATGAAGATGATGATGCTCAAGATGAAAGCCAAACTGAAGACTCTATGGATGCTTCTGATCAAACAGTGTATAAGAACTGTACAGTTTCTGGCCAAAATGACTTATCAAAAAGCCTGACAGTCACCGCAGCAGGCTCTGGCTCTGGTTCTAGTACTCCTTTGATTCCATCACCCAAACCAGAACCTGAGAAGGCTTCTCCTAAACCGGAGCCCACAGAAAAAACAAAACAAAATGAAACCATCTCTAAGCAAACAGATGCAACTCCCCAAAGCGCCAAACCAGTACAGTCTACTCCAGTAACCTCTTCTGACCCTCAGCCCTCAGCTTCTCAACCACAGCAGCAAAAGCAATCACAGATAGTAGGCAGACCTCCTTCTGCATCACAGACCACACCTGTTCCTTCCAGTCCTTTACCAATTTCAATGACTTCTCTACAGAACAGTCTACCTCCTCAGTTATTACAGTACCAATGTGATCAGTGTACAGTTGCCTTTCCAACTCTAGAACTTTGGCAAGAGCACCAGCACATGCATTTCCTAGCAGCCCAAAACCAATTTCTTCACTCACAGTTTTTAGAAAGACCAATGGATATGCCCTATATGATATTTGACCCAAATAATCCTTTGATGACTGGACAGTTGCTTAATAGTTCTCTTGCTCAGATGCCACCACAAACTGGCTCGTCCCATACGTCACACCCCGCTACAGTTTCTGGTTCCCTGAAACGAAAACTAGATGATAAAGAAGACAATAACTGTAGTGAGAAAGAGGGAGGAAACAGTGGAGAAGATCAACATCGTGATAAGCGCTTAAGAACTACAATTACTCCAGAGCAGCTGGAAATACTCTATGAAAAGTATCTACTGGATTCCAACCCCACCAGAAAGATGCTAGATCACATTGCACGTGAAGTGGGACTGAAAAAGAGAGTTGTACAAGTCTGGTTTCAGAACACAAGAGCCCGAGAAAGAAAGGGACAATTCCGTGCAGTTGGTCCAGCCCAGTCCCATAAAAGATGTCCTTTTTGTCGAGCTCTGTTTAAAGCCAAATCAGCTTTAGAAAGTCACATTCGCTCTCGACATTGGAATGAAGGGAAACAGGCCGGTTATAGTTTGCCTCCGAGTCCTTTGATATCAACTGAAGATGGAGGAGAAAGTCCACAAAAGTACATATTTTTTGATTACCCATCACTGCCATTAGCAAAAACTGAATTATCAAGTGAAAATGAATTAGCCTCCACAGTATCAACCCCTGTTAGCAAAACTGCAGAAATGTCACCGAAGAATCTTTTAAGTCCTTCTTCTTTTAAAGCAGAGTCTAATGAGGATATAGAAAATTTGAATGCTCCTCCTGCTGACTCTGGATATGATCAAAACAAGACTGACTTTGATGAGACTTCATCAATTAATACAGCAATTAGTGATGCCACAACAGGGGATGAGGGGAACAATGAAATGGAAAGCACAACTGGCAGTTCAGGGGATGCAAAACCCGCTTCACCCCCCAAAGAACCAAAACCACTTGTGAATGACACATTATCAAAAGCAGCAACTACACCTACAAATGACAATACTGATGATAAATTTCTCTTTTCCTTAACGAGCCCTTCAATACACTTCAGTGAAAAAGATGGTGATCATGACCAAAGTTACTACATTACTGATGACCCTGATGATAATGCCGATCGCAGTGAAACTTCAAGCATAGCTGATCCAAGTTCTCCTAACCCGTTTGGAGCTAGCAATCCCTTTAAATCCAAAAATAGTGATCGACCAGGACACAAACGTTTCCGAACACAAATGAGTAACCTTCAGCTTAAAGTTCTCAAGGCTTGCTTTAGTGACTACCGGACTCCAACAATGCAGGAGTGCGAAATGCTAGGGAATGAGATTGGGCTGCCCAAACGTGTGGTCCAGGTCTGGTTTCAGAATGCCCGGGCTAAAGAAAAGAAATTCAAAATTAACATAGGGAAGCCATTCATGATAAATCAGACTGGACCTGATGGGACAAAGCCAGAATGTTCTCTATGTGGTGTGAAATACTCTGCACGTTTGTCCATAAGAGATCATATCTTTTCCAAACAACATATAACAAAAGTGAGAGAAACTGTGGGAAGTCAGCTAGATCGGGAGAAAGATTATTTAGCTCCTACAACAGTTAGACAGCTGATGGCACAGCAAGAATTGGATCGCATAAAGAAGGCTACTGATGTGCTAGGATTATCAGTACAGCAGCCAGGCATGATGGACAGCAGTTCTCTTCATGGTATCAGTTTGCCAGCAGCTTATCCAGGACTCCCTGGCCTTCCTCCTGTTCTTCTGCCTGGAATGAATGGTCCATCCTCCTTACCTGGATTTCCACAAAGTTCAAACAGTAAGTCTATAAGGGGATGATTTTCTCAATTTATTAATTTGATCATCTTGCATAGTCACCATCCCCTTCTAAGACACAGCATATTATGCATTCATATCATGCTTGTAAAACTGGCGTGATTAGCTTAAAAAGTACTGCTATGAGGTGTACTCTGAGTATGATTGTTGCTGTAGCCTGGATGATATCTCTGATTTCTCTAAGAAAAAAAAAATTAGTTGACAAAAGTGTTTTTAGCCCATTCTAGGTTTTTGTACAAAAGCAATATAACTATAGCATTGTTATGTTTTTTTGTTTGTTTTGAATGATAGTCCTTTAGTAAAAACTTGGATTAGAATTTTGTATGTACATTTTTTTAAGCAAATATTTAAAGTAACATCTGATGAAGCACATTATCAGTTCATTGGGCATTTGGTCCACCCCTTAGACCAGTCCAACATGTCATTTAATCCAGAATAAATATTTAAAATAAAATGCTGCCCAGGACCCCTTTATTATATTTCTGAATAATTGCCTGCTAAGATAAAAAGGGCTTTGTTGAAGGTGATTTGTAATGTCAGTTTCATTGTAATCCAAATTCCGGGAGTTTTATAAAGCCATCGCAGACATGTACTGCTTCATTGGGCTTGCACTTTCAAATGAACATGTAACTCTTTTTTTTACTGACTGTTTTGACTCTTGTTTGACTCTGGTTTTTGCTCACATTGGAAAGCACTTCATCTTGCAATAGGTTTCACTGATGTTAAGGAATCAATTTTTCTGCAGCATGGTTTGTTTAGTCCTCAAAGAATGAACCTAGTTTATTTCTTGTATTGGGCTCCAATTTTACAGAATGTGAATGCAGCCTTGCAGATTGAAGCGCTCTCATTCATCTTCTAACTTTGCACATTCATATCAAATACGTGCACAGCGGAGTTAGGAAGCTGGTTAAGACCTCTCACCTCATTTTATCCAATAATCCCGCTTGCTGTTGATCTCTAAACTTTGCTTTAGAAAGCAACACACTTTGGCAAGTAAAGTAGGGGCTTAATCACCAGTGTTATTAGACATACTAAGACTGTAGCAATGTCTTCTCTGCTACCCAGGTCTGCTTTGATTGATGATGATCATGTTATTGTTTCCCTAAGTGGTGGTCAAAGCATCTTGTTTTTCTCTTCATTGGATCAGAAAGGCTTTCCTTCCACAATATAGTCTCTGGCTGAGTGCCTTCTGGCTTTTGTCAAACAGTTATTGGCACAGAGAGTGCATATAAAGGAAATATGAAGTTGCTGTATTTCCTTCTTAATGACATACAGTGTCCTGGGCCAAAAAATGGCTGGTTGTTGTTCATTAAAATTAGAAGTATGGTTTCTCTGCATAACTTTCCTAAATAAGTTTTGGTTAGATTGACCTTCAGGTAAAATGGGCTCCAGAAAACTCAGGTTTTGTCTATACTGCTAAAAGAAATTTACTTGGGAATATGTTTTTTAGTTTCTAAAACAGGAAGTCCCCATACAAAGTGAGTCTGGGGAATGGTCATGGATCCACGATAGCTTCTTAGCTGTGCTGAGGGGTTTGAGAGAAAGCTAGTTGGCCCAGGCCAAAAGTGTCAGTGAGTGTGCTTACTGTTTCACTTCAGAGAACGTTTCGTTTCAGTTTCTCGGAAATATTCGCTAATACTCTTTAACTCACTAGTATCAATGTAGCCTCAGAGTCTGTAAATGTCCTATTAATAAAACAAAAGGTATTATTACGGGCCAACTGGTCCACAGTAATTCCATTTTAAGATTTTATAATTTTCACCAAATATCTTTTCTTTGAGATAAATTTAAATCATTAGTGTCATAGCATGCACGATGCACTGCCAATTGAGATGGATTTTTACCCTCTTTCATCTTGCATCTTCTTAAGGTTAATTAGCCCATTGTGGGCAAAGCCCGCTGTGTAAACTAGCTACTAGGATCTCGTTGTTAACTTCTTCTGCCATATGCTAAATAGCCCCTACATCCCCCTTTTGTTGCCTGGCAAACACTTGCATGCATAAATCCCCATTCCCTAATGATACATAATGGAGCAGTCATAGTAAGTGAAAAAAAAAAAAAAAAGATTATTTTAATCATTCATCATAGAAAACCAGTAATGTGCTTAGATGTGCTCCGGTATGTGCTCAACACTAGTATTTCTGCACCTAATTAACCCATTTCTATTTTCTTCTCTACCCTATGTCTGATAGTTCACATTTATGTTTGATGCTAAGAATCATTTAAGAAGTGTCTTTTTGGAAGCAGGCTTTCAAGCAAGCGTTTCTTTGGCTACAGTTCTTCTAGCAGCCTGTGTATTTCCAGCCAGCAGGACAATTGCTTTGCATCATTCTTTGCATGAGGGATTTGCTGAAGCTAACTCCCTGATGACTCACTATCCTATAGGTCAAGTTTACTTCTTGTGAATTCCACTGCAAGTGTGTCATTTCTTCTCTATGGGACCCAAACCCACAAATACACTTCAGAAGCAGCCTTATTGGGATCCCTTATACTGAAATATTTACCTGTTTTCACTGAGGCTTGCAGCATTGGTAACTGTATTTCCTGTGGCAAAGTCCATCCATTCTGTCCTACCTGTTCGTTTAAGGGACAATGTTAATGTTAATAAGATCCTTATTTTGAAAGAATGTGTTTGCTAAGACAGGGAACTAATGAAACTTAATTGTAAACCTCATATTGAAAATTCCCTTTTGTGATTCTCTTTTTCCCTTTTGTGATTCTCTTTACTCATGCTAGACAGAGAAATTATCCTGACTAGAAATTATCCTGACTGGTAAATACAAGTTTATGAGAGATTTCACTTTCATGTTTATGCACCCGGTATTTTTTATAGGTTTCCAGAAATATAGGAAACTTAGCTAAATTTTGCAAAATATTATGCTTTTTAAAAATGCAATATTTACTTTTACAAAAAGTTTGATGTGAAACACTTGAACATAATATTAATTCACAAAAGATGGAATTATTGAAAGTACAGTTAATTGTATATTCTTTATATAGTGCTTAAAATGGACTATTATTTATTAATATTATTAGACTTTACAAACTAAGATAGCTTCATTTCTAAGTGAAAGGATACCTTAACTTTAAATTCAGGGGTTTTGTTCTAAAACAAGGGGGGGTTTAATGCCAGAATTATTGTGTGGTTCTGAGATTATATGTCACATTCTCTAACCTGTGGGATACATTTCTCTAGATAATGTAATTTTACCATCTTGTGGGCATCAAATGCTGAGCAAGGTCTCAAAATTACTGCTGTGTTTACTCAGCATAAGACCTAATAAGGAGTTATTTGGTGGAATTCTAATTCATACAGAATTTTAGTTCCAGCTCATCTTTATTCTTCAAGCTCTGTCTTATTTTCTAGGTGACTGTAGATAGAAGAGTTTTACCTGCTGTTTTCAGCTGTTCTTAAAATTCACATTCTCTTTTCTTTTAAGCTTTGTATTCTTGCCTGTAATCCGTTGCAGAAAGCTAGTGCTTCATCTTGCTTCTAGCTATTAATACTGGTTCTGTGAACCTTTTAATGTCATCATCATTACTGTAGGTTCTTTGCACATCACTTAAGCCTGGGCTGCCTTGAAAATTCACAACAGCTTTTTCCAAGAATGCACACATCACTGAGTAATATGTACTTAGTGGGTTTTGAAATCTTATCAAGAGAGAAATTTGATTCAGCAGCAATTACTTTCTGTATTATTAGGGCACTAAATTCTGTTCTCTGTTTGCTTTTGGCCCACTGGTAGTAGTTTCATTTTTATATTTTTAGCCCTCCTTTCCTCCAAGCGAAAGAGAAGTCTCTTCTCTTTGATAGTCACTTAAAAGAGTTAGCAGGATTAGAATGTTTGTTCATGATGTGAATTTTCTATTCTATATCTCTCATGTCTGGAAATGGAAAATTAGTTTCATCAAGTTCTCTTCATTTAGTTTTGGAAACCCTCAGTTACACATTTAGCTTCCAATAAAGCACATG
>JAWWLV010000088.1:122024645-122034678 GCA_035041135.1 Platyrinchus mystaceus
TTCCGCAAAACCACCACTGGCATTAATGGCAATGGGTTTATACTGTCATATAAAGGAATTAGTTATGTGACACTAGATACTCTATTAAAATTTTCAGGAGTTACAGGTTCAGTTGATGGAACGGGAGAAAAGGAAGCTCAGGGAATAAAAAAACTCTGCTACTTTATTTTCTTAATTAGAGAGACAACTGCACAGTGAGATGATGTGTATTGTTCTTGAAGTTTAGCATATATTATGACAAGGGACAAATTTCCTCTGGGAAGCGAGCAGGTTTCCCTTAGCTCTACAAATTATAAAGAACCTGTCTTCACATCTTGTAAAATGTTTTCCTACTAACTGAAGGAAATAAAAATTAACTCTCCTGTCTTCAGAGTGGCCACAACTATTCAGTTTGCAGGAATATGGATTCAGAGAAAAAGGTTGGTGGTGTTCTGTGCTGATTCCAGTTATTCAAAAGGCAGGGCATTTAACACACTAAACTTTTACCTCTGAGACTGTGCTTTTAAGTTTAAGGCCAAGTTCAAGTCCTTACTAAAATAAGCTTGCTGATCTTTGTTCAGTCCCTAGTGACTGCCTGTCTACATCTCAAAACTGCTCAGTAAACATGATTAAAGAAAAAAAGTCACCGTCTGAAAGCTGCACAGCAGATATCGTTTCTTTATGGTTTATAGCATATAAAAGATAGTTTATAATACAGTTCTAATATAGTTTATAGTATTTTTTTTAAGCTTACTGTTTAATTTTCATAAGGATAGCAGGCTTGGTCCTTCTTATCCACAAATGCTGTGCTAGGGTATGTGTTTATTGGATAGCCAACCAAGCATTATGTTCTGTGGGAATAGGTGGCAAAATTCAGTGTTTAATTTTGGAAATAAAGTCTTGAATTATAGCATAGACCTAAATAAAAAGAAATATGACTGATCTTAATCCCTAAACCCATGTACAGCATAAAACCACCTAGTTTTATAGATTTCATCATACTTAACAGCCTCTGCTCAAGAGTAGTTCACAAACAGTTTACTGAGGTGTTGCACATCTCAGTTGTGCACATTTGCTATGTTGGGTTCAGTTCTGGGTAGAGATTCTGTTGCTTTTAATTACAAAATTGGGGTTTTTTTCTTGTCCACCGAAGTTGGTGTGAAATCACCCTTGGATCAGATGCTGTATTTTACTGTTTTAAAGTGAAAAACCCCCAGTTTGTCGTCACTACAAAGCAATACAAATTCTTCAGAACAAAACCACTGTAGATTCAGATGTATGTATCAGCTAAAAGTTACATTGTAGATTTTTATTTTACCCTTTAATCAATAATTCTGTTTGTTTTGTAATTTGGGGGAAAAAACCCAAAACAATAAATCAGCAAAATACAAAAGAAAACAACTATGATGTATTAGTTATAGTAAAAATTTAGAGCTAATTTCTGCAAGTTTGTTAGTGGAAAAAATGAGAGAGAGCATGATCTGAAATGTTTTGACAATAGCCTAAATAGTTTTGAGGTAGAGAGTCCCATTGTGAATCATAATCCCATAATATATCTGCTGTTACTATCCCTGGTTTCTGGCATAATTTAAACGAGACCTATATAATGTTGTTCTGGATGAAAAGATGTAAGATTGGTATTCAGCCATTTTGGAAGCTATTTTGTGTCCTATAAAGTTGCAGCACAATCATAGGAGCTAGAAATGGGAAAATTTTGTAAAATCAACGTGGATAGTCCCCACTTATCCAAAACTGTTCCCTATAGTGAACTTTTATCCAGTTTAGATTTAAATAACTCAAGCAATGGGTCTCCTGCAACCCCCCTTGAGAGGATGCTTTTACAGAATATTGAATCTTACCAGTAGAAAATTGTTCTGTGCTCTTCAGCCTGCATGTTCCTTCTTATTTAAGGTAAGAATTCTGCAAGTAGACATAAAGACTGTTTGGAGAGGAGAGTTGATACTTGTTAAGATGTGTCAGCTTTCTTCTCCAGAATTCCCTCTGTGAATGCCCAGATGTTCTTGAAAATTAAGGCCTATAAATTATATATGCTATTTTGGACTCCATCTATTCCCAAAGTTCAAAAATCAGTACAAGTTGTTCTGGAAGGTTAAATATAAAAATGTCTGATTCCATTTAAATTCAGCAACAAAGACAAAAAGTGCCATACTCTACTGACAATTCTACCTCCTCCCTTTGTTACCACATAAATTATATCAGTGAAATAATTGCTGTGTGGCAAATAGTGTCAACATGCACAATGATTTTAATAGATTCAGAACTTTATATGTCATTCAACTGTGATTCTAAAATGCAGATCTCCAAAGTTTTGTAACCACAAGTGAAGGAATTATTTCAATTTTTATGATTTTATATTTTGTATTATTTTTCCACCCAGACCATATCAGAATAACTGGAGACTAAAATGCCTGTAAAATACCTATATCATGTTAAAAGGCCCGATATTAACTGCAAGAGTTTGTGTTTTGCCATTTTTCTTGATACACAGTTGAGCACTTTCAAAACACAGGGTTTGCATAACTGTACATGTTATTTCCTTTTATTTTTTAAATTAGTATAGTGACATTACATAGGGAATCCATCCTAACTAAAATACTCATACAGAATAGTTCTCACATGGAAATGAACTGGTGGTGACTGGCTCATGTCACAGATATGTTTTAGCTAAGAGATTATCACTGATGTGTTAATACAGCATAGAGTTGGCTTGTTCTTTTAAAATAAATTTTAAAAATGATATGGAAGGTTAGGAGAATATGTGGTGATATAAAAAGATATCACTGAAAATGAGAACAGAACTTCCTAATAAAGCAGTTAGCGTATTGGTAGGCTACTTACATTAAGGATTTTATGTTCTATATACCTACAGATTGAGAACTCTGTGGAAGTGATGAATCTCATGTCCCTTTTCACATTTAAGCTTTTTAAAGAACCTTGAAACAAATCAGCTAACTTAGAATAACTGTTGTAATATGCTATAGGTCTTCCATAGATCATACAAAGAAAGGCATCCTCAAGTAAAGCCCATCTGTTCTTCGTGTTGGTCGCATTCAGGTTGTACCCAATGGGAAGATGCATTCTTGAGAAACATGTCCTCTCCCAGTTTGGCTGGTCAGGTGAGAACGAAGATGTTTTTCACCAGGTCAATAATATTAAAACAGGTTTCAGCAAGGTTGCCATGAGTTCCATTAGGAATAGACACCATGCTTTAGTGGGCCATGATGCTGTTCCTTATCATTGCTGTCTGGAAAGTTTGGTAAACGGCATGATGTTGAAAAACCATAGCAAAGTTATTTAAACGAATAATGGGACTTCCCCACAAAATGTGAAAAAAAAATAAATAAATTCAAATAACAATGACACAGACAACCCAAGATCTAAGGTAATATATGGCCACAGTAACTTTGCAAATACCTTATGGGCAGGAAAGGTCTTGGGGGAGTGTTTCAAAAACAGGCAGAAATGAAATGAACTGGGTTTTGCAAGAAAACCAGTTCAACACTATAGGAACTGTTAAAGTAAAAACTAGATTGCCTGCTGGCTTGCAGTCTGATGGGGAAGGTTCCTCAATAGTGGATGATTTGTAAGCACACATTCTTATTTCAAACAGTAGGTTGCTTGCACCCTGCTGTTTGAAGTGAGTTTAATATTCACAGACACATCTCAAGCTGTTTACTATGACTGAAGTGATAGGTTTTGTTGTTTAGTACCCCTGCACCACATGATGGGGCTGCTTTGTGCTGTGAACCCCTCTTTCACAACACATGTGTTTTCAGGACTTAATCATCAGTAGTCCTGGTTGGTGTTTTAGTTGAACAGCTTCTTCCCAAAGAAAATCAGAGAACTGGGAGGGAGTGGGATTGGGGCCTTCTGGGACCCTTTTTTCTAAACCCTGCAGATTCTTAGGTGCAACTAGTATTTGCAGAAACTGTGTGTGACTTACATTCTTATAAAGAAAGACATATCCTTGCTGCCTATGGTAATTTCTGAGATCTCATGTAACATTTATGAGAACAAGGGTCTTAAAGCTGATGGCCTGGCCCAAAATTAGTGTGGGTAAAAATGTTCTGCACCCTCAAATTGCCCCATGGTTTCCACAAAAAAAAAAAAAGGTGTTCTTTATTTCCTGTCCAAAACCACGCTGTAGAGCAATCAGCAGCTGCTCTGTTTTTCCTTTACCCCATATATAATATACGTTTCAGTGAGACTGTTTATACCAGTTTAGAACCTGCTAGGGTGAAAAATACTATCTACATTTAGAATTAAGTATCTTTGGTCTTTTGCCAGAACATAGATCTTCTTTTTAATTTTTTTCCCATAGCTATTATTTGCTATAATTGCTATTTTATTTCTTACACATATTTATCAAGTAGTTACCCACACTGTCTATCTGATGACCCTGTTAATATTGCATTAAAAACACCTGTTAAAATTGCGTAGGATTTTTATTGGAATAACTCTTCACTTCAGTGAGACAATTGTTTTGGAACAGATGGTGTGAAAAGGATACGGTGATATGCCGTTATTTGTTCAAAAAAGATTTTGTTCACACTAAAAAATTTAAACAGTCATATAATATGCAGGAGCTAATTCAACAATGAGGCATTAGAGGTCTGTTTTAAATCATTGTTTTCAATTCAAAATAAGAAAACAGAGTGCTTAGTTTGAAGGCACACTAGTAAGTTGAACACTGAGTAATTTAAGTGTTGAAGCAAGCCCACCTGAGATTTATTTTAAATCGTTCTTGATTCTGTCATGTACTGCTACCTTACTTTTTAAATCATAATCTGCAAACTGTTTCTATATGATGTATGTCATAAATCTTTTAGTTGATTTCTCTGTTCACTGAGATATGGATCTTACATGATATTCTAAAAAACATTTCATTTTCCATTATTTCTTTAAGTGATTTTTGAAATGTTTCTTCCTTCCTTCCTTCCCATATTGCCTATGATACACATATTCCTTGTGTTGCACTAGTTGGTCTGACAGGAAGGGTTAATCTTTCAGACCTCACTAAATTTCAGGCACAGGAAGTGGAGAAATGATTGTGTGTATGAAACTTCACCACTCCCAATGACCACTGGTCCCATGAAAAGGAGGGGGAAAAACAGATTAGCTGGTATTTGTAGACTGGGAATCCCTAGTCTGAAATTCATAGACAATTATGACCAGGGAGTTTTGCTTTCTGCATTACACAGGTCATAAAACTTCTTTTATTCTTTCATACAATGCAGAAAATAAATGCTTGCCTATAGCAAAAGTGAACTGAGCTCAGAAACATGCATTCCTTTCTGCCATTGCACAGTCTGCATCACTTACTGCCTCAGGTCTCTTACAGGCCATTCATAGTAGAGTAATTTGATTCTTATCTGTCACACAAGTTTGAGCAGCAACCTGAATATACAAATACTTGCAGCATTCATTATTGATAAGACTTGGAAAAGCATTAGATAATGTGTTACTTAATGTATTTATTGTACATGATTTCAGATGGATGATCTCTTCAGACACATGAAGGATTGCATAGCACTCAGCAAATCAACAAAAATTTCTCTGTTAACTTTTGTGCATGCATGACACTCACAATGAGTCAGCTGCAACATAAACCATTGACACAGCAGCTCTTCAACACAGTTTGTCATCCAGAAGGTATAAAGATTGGAGGCATTCACGAAAATTGTAAATAGATTCTCTATGCTATCTGAGAAACTTAGGTGTATTTAAAAAACAAAACCAAACCCAATTTCAGACTAAGAACTTTGATGACACATCTATTTTCACACTGTATATAAACCCCACAGGATACTTTTCCATACAAACTCCAATGATGTAAAAATTCTTCTCACCCTGAAAGGCATCCCCCAAGGCTAAGCCTTCCAACAAAATCAATTAAACAGAAGTCAGGCCCCAAAGAAAGGCAAAGGTAATATTCACTAGATAGACACTATGTTCCTATTTCTCATAATGTAATTGCCATGGCTGGGACAATTAAATATGATTCATTCTGCATCATAGACTGATTCATGACTCATAATATGTGGAACAAAATCTTACTGAAGTAACTAAATGTTAAAAGCCTTGCAGTAATTAGTAATGTAGCACAAAACACCTAGCAGTTGAGTTAAGGTGATCCAATGCTTTGGTTGTGATGGCACAGCAGGATAGTTTCTGCAGACATTGCACTTAGGATGAAAGGGCTTGCTGCACACCATTCCAGGCAATAAAAGAACCACTGCTTTTCAGGAGTCAACATTAAAACCAGGTAGAAAGAAGCATCTGTTAAACCAGGCAGAGCAGCACATTAGCATAGAAACATTGCTTTTGGAAGCCCAGCTAACTAACTCTTATGTTTCGGACCGCTTCAGATACCTTAAAATCACAAAGCAGCCTGGGATGACTGATGATACCTGTCAGTGTAGTGTCTTCCAAGCATCAGTAATATCCCTGATAGAGATTCTTCAGTTAAGGAAGAACTGCTGAATAGGCTGGGAGCAGAGCAGAGGATCAAACAGCCCAGGGTATAAGGGGTAAAGATGAGGAACAGCCGATGACTTGGACGGAAACACCGTACCATGCCACATCTGTGTCAGTTGTGTTATATCACAGTTCTTGCCAGAAAAAAAAGACCAAACCCTAAACCAAAAACCAACAAACCAAAAAAACCAAAAAAACAAAAACAAAAACAAAAAAAAACAAACCCCAACAAAATAGAACAAACAAAAAACCAACTAAAACTCAACAACCACCTAATCCAATAGCTGAATGGCAGATTCTCCAGAGAAGTTACAAACTTTTTTGCCTTTTCAAGCCTTCTGCAAGGTGTTTTACCACTGCAAGCTCAGACATTATGTATTTTTCCTGGAGTGGCTCCCATTTCACTTATACTTTTTAATGTTATTGTCCCAGTTACTTAGTAACATAAAGTTGCCATACACATCTTTCCCTTTAAATGCTATTCCCGTGATATACTCAATACTTTAAACCACTCAGTCCATTCATTTGGGTACATATAAGGATCAGAGAAACAACATGTTTTATTGACTCAAATATTGAAATGCTTTAACTTCAACAAGCTGTAGCTCCATTCAGTATAGAGTGCTTATTTCTAAATCAGCGTTCCAGTCTGACTTTCATGCTAAATAAGAAGATTATTAAAGCAAAAGAGTGTATTTTGGAGATATTAAATGTATTATGAACTAACCCAATTCCACAGAAAATGAGAACTTTTCAGAAGTGATGTGGCCACATCTTCAGCTGCCAGAAGGATAAGTAGCTTTTTAACATTTAAAGCGGTGAAACATTTTGTCCCTTGATTGAGAATTACAGCCTCCCACATTTGTAATGCTTATTTTAGGCTTGCATAGCTCAGCTTTGAGTCACTGGTCAACTCATTATGATTATGCATTCACTGTTGTAGTGCTATCTATTTGCTCTGCACTCTATAAGTACTCCCACAAGGAGAACTTTAATTCCCACAGAGGTATCTTTGGAGGCATTTGTAAACTTGGAGTAACTATTGCATACTTGTCTTTTTATCTTCTTTTCAAGTGACAGAGAAGTAGCAATGGGAATATCTAAAATGCCAAAATGTGCACTGTCAGATCCTCACAACATCACCCCTGTTCCACCATCCTGTCTTTGTTAGGCCAGGGTAATTAATTCTTCTCATGGCTGGTAATTAAAGCCAGATCTCATGGACTTAAACACTTTGGGAAATAAGATTAATGATAGAGTCTCTGGTTTTGGGCCCCACAAGGGTAGGGAAATCATAATGAGGAGGAGGAGGAATGTGAAGGAAAGAAGTTTGTTCTGCACAGTAATTGGAGAAAATGGCAAACACACGACTTGTGGGAAGTGAAGAAATTAGTAAAATGACTCTCCAAATCCTTGTCCTCTCCCTTTTTGTGAGAAATTTGCTTTCAGGACATTTCCCATTTCTTCATCTGAGTGCACCAGGAAGGAATGAAATAATTTTCTTCCTACTGTGAAGTGTGGAGGCAGGAGCCACCCAGTATGACTGAGCATGGCTCAGCTTTGGATGATGACTGAGTGAGCCTGTATCCTAGACATGTTCAGGGCAAGGGCCACTGACCAGTGTATTCTCTATATCTATTATTTTATTTTAGAATCTCAAAGAAAGATTGGAAAATCTGTCTTCCAAGACACTAACTGATATAGTATTTTATTCTTGATTTTATTAATTTTTTTTTTAAATAACTGTATAGGACTTATTAAAAAAATAATTAAAAATACTGGCTTTTGAGATTGCACTTCCCCACCCCCAAAAGACTCAGTGGTGAACATGGTAAAGTTTTGAAGCAAACTATTTGAGATAAAATATAAAAAATCTGATGAAGTCTGCATCTGTATCATCATTCCTAGAATCATAGCATGGGTTGGGTTGGAAGGGACCTTAAAGATCATCTAGTTCCATCCCCCCTGACAAAGGCACGGACAAATTAAAACTCTTGAATTCAGTGGAGTTAAACCTAATTTGTAGTTGGGTAACTGACCTTGGAATCTAACCCAAAGTGCATTTATGTACATCTCATGTCCAGGAACAGATCATAAGTGCTTGATTGCAGGATCACTGCTCTCTTTTGGCTGTTGCTGTTATTAATAATGTTTTGTAGTACTAGAACACTAAAGGGACCCTTATCTAATTAGGATCCTGTTTGGCTTTGGAAGAAAAATACATCTGTTGTGTAAGAAAGAGTTCCCTTTAACATGGAGAGGCAGGTAAAGTGTATTTTGAAGGAAGGAAACAAAGGACAGGGAAAGAAGAAATATAGGAAAAAAACAAAGCTCTTTTTAAGCAAAGTGCTCTTAGGAATGCACAGTTAAGTATTGGTCAGTTCTACACCTTCATTTGTATCCCAGTTATAAATAGTCTTACAACTGAGCTGAAAAAACAAACATCAGTAAGTAAGTGTCACACAATAAATGGAGAAGGCAAGCAAGCCATACAAGTCCACGTTCTTGCTTAAAACAGCAAGCTGAATAGTTTGTCAGTCCTAAATCATAGTCTTTGAGGGGAAAAAAGAAGTTTGAGATTTATATTTAATTTAAACAACTGAAATAAGCAGCCCTGGGACAGTTTCATTTAGCTCTGTTCCAGGCCATACCTCTTCTATATGAACTACCCCTAAGCATTATTCACCAATGACAGAATTCATTTTAAAATGATAAGGAAGCTGTCCCATCAGGTTCTCTAGTTACACAGGAACTTCTTTAATCTCCACAAACAAAAATTAATAGGAAAATTACAGAACTGGATTCTTGCCACAAGAATCTGTTCCCCTGCCTCTTCTCTCTAGTATGAGTCAGTTTTGTACATGAATTTTTACCAAGTGTGGAAATGTATGTTAGCAATGAGATTCTGTAAAACTTCTGATTCAATGGAACTTTAAGTGTCTGGACTGCAAGTATTTAACTTAGGTTTATTGTCTCACTGCTTTTTAAGGAACCTTATGTGGATTAAGTTCTGCCTAGTAGGCCATGTATGTTAAGTTTCCAACAATATTTTTTTCCCTAGTTTATCACTTTTTTTACTGAAGATCACAGAAATTCCAAAGTAAAACTAGTAAATCAGAAAGAGCTTACCTTTTTCAAATCTTTCCAGCAGTTTATAACAGTATCTGTGCTTCATCTTGTTATTTATTTGACTTGTGTTTCAGAGTGGACTCCAAGTTTTAGGCAATAACTTACATATTTCAGACCTTAGAATGACAAAAAAAGGTCGTTCACAAAGAATATCTATGCAAACTTTTATGTGTGTGCACATGCATATTTATCAACTAAGGAGTGAAAAAGACCTGTTATACACTCTCAAAAATGTAAGGTGTACCAGAATGGGAAACTGGTGCATTATGGTATATTTAAAACAACTAGCGGGGACCCCTGGTGGTCTAGTGGTTAAGATGCTGCGCTCTCAGCGCCGAGGTCGCAGGTTTGATTCTCGGTCCTGCTTCAGGGACAATCCCCCGGGTAGATGGAGCTCGTCAGCCCCTAAGGCCATCCATCTAAGAGA
>JAWWLV010000088.1:122034778-122055414 GCA_035041135.1 Platyrinchus mystaceus
CTCACCTAAAAAATCCATTGCGCAGGCTTGAAAGGTAAAAACACCTTTCCCAGATCTTCATTCGCGAAGACTGGCCATGTACGTAAAACAACTAGCATGCAATTCAAACCTTGGCTGGAGTTGAAGTGAGCTTTGGATGCCAAGACCTTAAAAGCAGATACCTGCAAAGTGTGAAACAGTTTACTGAAAACCAATCCAAATGTTTAAAGAATTAGAAATGTAAAATCAGGCTTAGATTTTCTCTGACCTGACAGTGCTGGCTTTTGAGCCACCTTCCTAGAGTTTTCAGTATTCTTCATTGTTGTGATGGCTTGTGCAGTTTCCAGATGGTCATGATTAATGACATAGGCTGGATTTATGAAGAAATATGCAGAGTTCAGAATTACAACTCTAGATTTGATAAGCACTTAATTCGCATTTAAGACGCTGTGGAACAGTCTCTCCTGGGAATGGAAGAAGGCCTGAATCTTTTCTGAAGGAACTTATCATATACTTCTGGGACAGGAAGAGCCATCAGAACAGACCTAATGTGTAAGAAACAGCGTGGGAAAAGTTCAAAGTCTCATTTGAACCTATGCATCTCATGAGAAAAAACTGAGACTGTGAAGTTAAGTGTAACAACTGGCAAGAGAAATAATATAAGTAAAAGTTTTCCATAGCAGAGAGTTAAGAATTAATTGTTTCTGTAGTGTAGGATTGAGCATATGTGATTGTTCATATACAAGCAAATAATGGCCATAAATATACTAGTCATCTTGACTAAACTAAAAGGTAAGTCAATATTTGTTTACAACAACTTTGGTGCAAGAAATTTATTTATGATAGAGTTGTCTGGATTTCCATCCATGCTTCTTTTTATTTCTGTTTTTCTCCTGATACTCCAGTGTAGAGTGGTCCAAAATTCAGAGCATTTTCATTCCTATTGTTTCAGGCTTTTGAAGATTACTGTTGCAGAAAGAGAAAACAATGTGTGATCACTAGTGACGGGTAGGAAGACAACTGTTAATACTCTAACCAATCTGACCATGAAGGAAACAGAAATGTACATTTTTCTAGAGGATGCAGTTCATATCTTGTTGACAGACAGAAATAAGAGAAAAGGGGGAAAAAAAAAGAAAGAGGAATAAATGGCTGTAAGAACCAAAATCTTCCAATTCCTTTTACAAGTCTGACCCAGCTCAAGTACACATTTGCCTGGCTAAAGACTAAGTTCAAAAATAATGTGCTAGCATTCAGCTCTGAACTTTTAACAAGTGTGTAACTGTGAGTGTTGTACAAGATAGGACCTATGTTCTTCAAGTTAAATAAACACAATGAACAGACACAAGTTATATCCTAAAAGTCTATGCTTTTTTAATATTTTTTAAATGTTAGGAGGATAAAGTGGATTTGTGAGCTTTTAATCACCTTTGTTGTAAGCTTGTCTCTTCAAGGGACTTCCAGAACAAAGCAAGTCACAGCCTGATTGATCATTTTTAAAAGGGATTCCATTGGCCACACATGCACTCAAAGCAGAGTCTTTTATATTTTCTGTGACAAAAGTAATCTTGGCTAGGTTCACAAGGTGAATATAGAAAAAGCCAAGAGAATGAGAACTAGAAGAAACTTGCATTTCGCATTCTCAGGCCTACCATACACAGCGTTTCCCACCTTCAGCCATATGGGAATTCCTCTCCCACAGAAATAACTGAGTAACCAAACCTTTTTGCTCTTCTTTTCTCAAGAGATACGAAGCAATGAAGCAACTAGAAGCAGTCAGAAATGCTGGATAGTCCTAAGTAAGAAAACTCTGTGGAAAACAAAAACAAGCCCCCAAAACTTTACATAAATCTGCATCGTCTTCATTGACTTCGTTGTTTACTGCTGAATTCTGCTTTTAAAACAGCAATAACAAGGAAGAAATTTACAGTCATTTAAACACCCTGGACAGGCTTTGCTAAGCTGCAGTGCCTTGGCCACTGATAAAACAAATTAGCATCAGAGTAAGAATAGGACAAGATAGTGCTATGACAGAAATAATATAAGAAATAATAAGAACCCAGGTGTACATAATTAAGATTGTAATTCAAGCAAAGGGTTCTGGTGACATCATTTATCAATGTCACTACAAACTCTCAATGGAATTACAGCTTTGTATGTAGAATTCAGATATACGTGATTTGTTAGAACACATGAGGAATGTTTCTATTAAAAGTAGACAGACAATATGTTAACCTCAAGTAGTGGTGGTGACAGGATGAGATACAAAGAGAAGATTTTTTTTTTTCCTATTCTAGCAAAGGAAGAAGGATGAAACAGTATTTTTAAGATATTTGTAAATTAAATTTATTTAAAATACTGGCTAGGGATTTTTTTCACCTGAAAATCAGAAAAAGTTTTGGTTTTAGTGTGATTCAACAGTTCAATAAAAAACAGAGTTTTACCACAAAAATGAACAAAGGAAAAGCAAAAATGAGTGATTTGCCCATCTCATTGTATAGCACGAAATCACATTAAAATAAGCTCAAGAAAAAAATTTCCATTAAAAGGATGGTATAAAATATTTACAATTAAACACACAGTAAAGCTAGTAGTAAATTATTAATTGCAAATTAACCCATTTTTGGGAGGAAAAAAGAGTGAACACTGATGCTTTTAAATACATGTGGTGAAAGGAGATTATAATCTTCACTCTTTCTGAACATTTGATTCTGGTTTTGTTTATTCTTATAGCCAGAATACTTTTATGAAGATAATTATGAATCAGAGGCCCCATTGTCTGTGTGAATTTTAAGGGCCTTAAATGAACTTAAAAGGCTAATTAATATAAAATAACATTCCTAAATTAGGCCCCTAAATATAATTTAATGCCAAACTACTTGTTAATAGGTTACCTTGTGGATTTTTCAGCCTCGCTCAGGTGTCCACAGACCATGCATATTAAAAGTGAACAGCATCTCCTTGAGAAAGTAGCACTTAGTAAACAGTGATGCCTCCCAGAAATACAGTGCAGACTGAGACTTGACTACTGACTGATTACAGAGAAAGATTCTAATCAATGAAGTGAGGAAAAGGTTTCCTTTGACATGATAAACTTAGCACTAAATCTCACCTGCATGAAGTGCCTACAGCTATGGATATAAAAATTCATGAAATTATTTAAGGCACTATGTGGATTTTTCAGTTTTAGTCACTTTCTGAAGCAGTCTAATTGAAGCCCATAGGTAGGATTCCTTTTTAAGTGTAAAACAAAACTTGTGATGCTCTTGAATACAATCTGAAATGTGTTTATGGATTCTATATGATCACTGATAATATCAGCAATTTTTCAAATTTTGTTACTTGTAGGCTGCAAAACTACCTTAAAAGATAATGTATTCTCTGAAACTTTCAGAAAATGCTGACTGATGTAATAAAGTCATGGGGTTTCTACTTCTCATTATAGAATTGTGGGGGGTTTAGTTCTCTGTTGCTGAAGTGCATAACTTTTGGGAAAACTGAAGTGCACAAAGACTTGTGGAATAATAGCACTTCTAGTCTAAGTTCACAAGTCTTGAAAGTTCAGCTTTGTACTTGATGCTTGAAGAGAATGTCTTGAACAGTAGTAGTTTTGACCTTGAGTAACTTAATTTGGAAAGGAAATTTGGCCAAACTAGCTCAATGCAGGAGTTCTCATCAAGGATTAATGCAGAGGATCAATATGAACTTTTTATAGCAGACTATTTTTGAAAGAGGACAACAAAAGGTTAGAATACTTTAAAACTTGAAAAAGCAAATTAGTATACTTAAAGTGGGTAGAATGGAAATGTAAAAAGCAGGGATCTTGATTTCATGCCAGCATTTAGTAACACAATGGAACTAAAATATAGAGAAAACTGACTTTAAAATGAAATTTTTGTATCTTTGTGAAACCATAGCTGAGCTTATAAGCATTTGTCTATCCTGTCTTCTCATCTCTTCATGGTGGTACTGAATGGCAAACGCTCATGATTGCAATTGATTGATGTTACTGTCATAATTTTTCTATTTTCTACAAGGTCAAAATTGCATATGAACATATGTCTTTATTTGAAAATTTAAAGACTTAATTACCTCCTAAACAAAAGAATTATGGAAAACACATAAACATAGCTCTTCCTTAAGTTCCTGTACACACAAATCCCACTCCTGAAGCATAAGAGCTCCTGTAATGGGGAATCAGGCCCTTTTTAATAGCCCTGTCACTAGCAGCAGATATTTATGCACAACCTTATGTTACCTTAACAAAGGACCTAAAGGACAGATTGATCCCACTTACTTTCCCCATCACTGTCTCCTCTCTCCTTGTCTCTCCCTTAACTACAAATCAAACTATAATATGGCTTCTTAGCTCAACTCAAACCTGACATTTTTCTCTCCTGTCATATGGCAGACTCACAAGAGCTTACTACCCAGCCCTGCAACATTTATGTTCAGGGAAGTTTGTGACCTAGAGGAAACTCCATGAGCACTAGGGGTGTTTATGAGTTTCAGCAGGTATCTTCAGCTACCTGTAGCCATTCCAGCCACCCATCCGTGACAGATTCCAATACATTTCAGTCCATTTCAGAATACCATTAAAAAGCTGGTTAAGTCTTTGCAGATTACATTAAATGTGTTTTAAGAAACATTGTACAAGCTTTACACAGAAGTAAAAATTTTCTAGTATGGTGATTTAAATCAGAGTCTCAAAATTTTATGTTTCTGACTCTTGTTAAGCCAAATGTTCAGGTAGTTTCTTCATAGGCTTCTCCAGTCTTCACCTGTGGTCTTTGGAAGCAGAGCAAGCTAAATTCCTGAAAAACAGCAAACAGTTTTGCCAAGGTACCTTCTTGAGGTCTTCTTCTCCTCTTTCCCTTATTTTGACTTTTTTTCCTGAGGATGAGACAATGGCATCAGCTTCTTAATTCTCTTTATTCAGTTCAGAGAAAAATTTTAAAAAAGCTTATTTGTAAGACATGGGTTTCTTGTCCCTGAAATTTCAGTTCTTCTTTGTTCTTCTTTTCTCATTCATTTCCGTCTTTTGTAATTTCTGTATTTCTGCTCTCTGGGCCATAGTTCATGTCTTCCCTCTCCTTGAAGCTGACTGTATCTTTAAAGAGAGGTGAGAATGCTTTAGATGATGGAGAAAGACCATGATTGTTTTTCTCCAAACCTCTACATTCTGGTTTAGAAATTAATTGGGGGTTAAGATATTTTCAGTAATGGCTGGTTGATACACTGTTTCCAAACGTGAGCTCTGCTTTCAACAGCAGAACGATAAAGATGTGATGCTTAATAATGAAGAACAGCATTTTTTATTTTACAAAACAAGCCTCTCAGCTTCAGTGGTGTTATTCATGAATAACACCTTGTGCATATGCATTATGAGACAGTGCTTAATTGAATGATTGCATAATATGTTGTTCCACAGAATAAAATATGAAATATTCATTAGGCCAGAGAGGGAGTTAGAATGCCTGGTGGTTAAATCACTCACCAGGGAAATCCAGCTCCTACTCCTTTCTCCAAGTGAATATGTAAGTAGTTTATACAAAAAGGCTTTAAAAGCAACTAGGATTTTTTTCCCCAAATCTACTGTAGTCTCATGACTAGTGTACTATCCCAACAGGCAGGATTATGGTCTGACTGGGGCATGGAAAGACACAGTTAAACATACATCACCTACATCCTTTCATGCAGTTAAAGTAGTCAGATATGCTTTAACCACTAGGCAGCTGGGTTTAATGGAACCAAAAGCTCCCCACAGATTTTATTTTTCAGGAAATTATTGTCTTGGTATAGGTGCCTCATTCAGGAAAGGGTTTCCAGATGTGAATCCAGAGTAGGAGGAAGCACTTTATTGCAGTTTAAATCCACGCTCAGTTAAGGTGAGGGACATGGTGTAGGCAATCTGTGTATGTCCTTAGCATAAAGTGGAGGGCTCTCCACTCACTTTTGAATGCCTTGAGTCAACTGCTAAGAGCCCAGCTCACCTCATGCCTTACATTGGGGAACAGGATGGTGGTAGGATACTGAAAATGTCGCAATAGCCTGTAGATCAACACCTGAATCCTGTGCAGATTTAGCCTTTGCCAATCTGTGAGGTGGAAAGATCTTCAGGAGACAGGTTTAGGCAAAGTAATACCTAAAATAATGCCCTCAAAAAAA
The DNA here is from genome assembly GCA_035041135.1 of Platyrinchus mystaceus. NCBI lineage: Eukaryota > Metazoa > Chordata > Aves > Passeriformes > Tyrannidae > Platyrinchus > Platyrinchus mystaceus. The sequence goes on from JAWWLV010000088.1 coordinate 122,040,926, forward strand.
TTAAATTGATCTCATAATAGTTGCATCTTTTGGAATCATGAGAAAGCTTATTGCAACAATAGTGGAAAAGAAGTTTGAAATACATAAAATTAGGAGAAAAATAATGCTACTTAAATAAAATTATTTAAAAAATGATTTTTACATCTCAGAGAACAGTTGGCTCTGTCAAAAGATATGTATGTGTTTTATGAGTTACTGGTAAATAGCAATAAAAAAATGCTTTTGATTTTGTGTAGGGTATCACGGAGAGGCATTCTCCTGGCATATTTATTTTTGCTTTTATTCAGAAAAAAAAAAGAGAAAGTGAGATTGGGGAAATAACACACTCAGGGGAGACAGAGTAAGTCAGAATAAATAAATATGCCCAAAACAATAACAGAAGCAAATGTGGCACCAAATATCACTGATAGACAAAGAATACATTAATTCAGCATTGCAAATTACTTTTGCTTAAGGCAGATGTACTTGGTATACCCTTTTAATTATTGCTCTTCTCATCAGTTTGCAACTCAAAGCACATTCTCTCAGTAGCAATTAGGGAATGATATGATTATACAAAGCTCTATGAACAAGAGAAAGCTTCTGAATCAAAACAATAGAGATTTTTTTTTTTAAAGCTTGCATTGTAGAAGATGTCTTGTGCACTGTCCATCTAGAGAAGCCATTCCACGTCTTTTAGAGGCTCAGGAAGCAGTCTGGGCCAACAGAAACTTCAATTTTTATATATCATCTCTTTTCAGCTCAGTTTCTCTTTGGACCCTCAGCTTCTCCTCAAGCATGCAGAAGACAGTGGGAGGTGCCTGGTCAAGCAGAGGGTTCAGTTTCTTGGCTCCTGTACATACACAGAGTGGTTTTCCTTGAGGACATTCTACTTGTATGTATATACATATGCAGCTATAACTCTAGAGATCTCTCTCTCAGTACCTGACTAGTCCTAGAAGCTGCTGTAAGAAGGCAGGGAGCACATGACACTCATGGTGTGTTTATCTGCTTTTGTGTGTCCAAAGGATTAAAGGTCTGCTAACATCTGTCAGTCATACCAGTAGCACTAAGTTTGAGAGTCTGTAATGTCTCCCATCATTACCCAGGGGCTAGGAGTCTAACTCACTTTTTTTTCTCTGCACTGTGCTTCATGCACTGATGAGCTAGAACATTATTAAGTAGATTTCTGTCTAAATCCATCTTTTATTGAAAAGTCCAGGTTGTTTCAGCAGATCAAACCTAGAGATATGCAGGTTATAAAAGTGCATGAATATGGATCAATATATGTGGACTGGCTAAAGTTCAAGGTTTTATGATAGCAACCACCATAGTGAACTTCTCTTCAACTTAAGAGTTCATAAGAGGACAAAAGTTTGCTACCTTCATATTCTTTTCACCAGTGAGTTTGGGATACTGTCAACAAATGAAAAATAGTGAATTGCCCTCTCTATTCACTGCTGCATTTAGTTAGTTCAGCTGGAGACTAGATTAAATTCTCACTAAAGCTGTTAGTATTGTTAAGATCATAAAGATAACTACAGTATTAAAAAAGATAAACTACAGATATAGTGCCTTTAATATTTTGGGAAGTCACTTTGAAATTGATACTTTCCCATCATCTGTGTTTTAAGTAATGACCAGACCCCTTTTCTTCTTAAGGACAAAAAAAGAAACGGGGTATTTAGTTTTGGAGAGGTCCTGATTTATCTTTTTTTTTTTTTTTTTCCCCAAACTTAAAGTGGGAGAGTAGGTCTAGAGCCAGCCACAACAGCCATTTAACATAGATTGGTATATTATGGAGCAAGTAAATTTTCACATTTATATAAGTGGTAGTAATTTGATTTTTACAATTAGTGAAAAATAAGTATTTTTCAAATCAAAGAGGGAAAGAGATAGAGATTGGGAGAATTTACCAGCAAGGAGCCTATTTATGTACAGTTGGCTTCTTGAAGCTTGATTTCTGCCAGAAATTTTGTCAGCATGCAAAACATCTAGAAGTGTGTAAGCATGAATAATTTTATTCTTCTTTCCTAAGTGGAGAAATCTGTCCTAAAGTGTTACAAATTTCCATTTTTGTCTTTATTTGTTAGGAATACTAAGGAATCTGTCATTGCTTTCTTTTGCATTAGTATTGATCATCATTATTTTAGGAATATATCAGCTTAAGAGAAACTTTATGAGAGATTAAAGTAGGTCTGAGGGTGGCATAGTTGCACTGTTCCTGAATAATTGGCCAAACACAATTCAGGTAGATCCTTGACTTAGGTATGTACAATTCAGGCATTTGAAAAAAAATGAAGAAAAGCTGTCTTTGCATCTTAAAATTCCTCTGCTTCTGAGAATATTGTCTTTAAAAATAAAGGTGAGGAAATAAAGTTCTGTATTATAATAATGTAAGAGTTTTTCCATCAAACTATTCAGATGTGACAAGGATAGAGGTCAACTGGTACCATGCCACTGTTGCTTCTCATGGAAGGCAGTTAAATCATAAAAAATATTTAACTTCATGTCAATGTCAAAGAACATGTTCTACAGCCATTGCCATAATAAACTGGGTTCTTCTTCATTCCACATGGATATTATAGCATCTGAAGCAGACACGGCAATAGGAACACCAAAGACTGTGGTTGTGACTGATAATATCTGAGTTGACACATGAGTATGGAGGGGGCATTTTCAGTAATATCCTTGTTCAGCTTATTTTTCAGAGTATGTCATACTTCTCTGGCTAATAATGTGCACTTGGCTTGCATCAGGAATCTAGTTTTTCGGGAAGTTCATCAGTTACCTTTCAGGTAAGTGTTAGCCCAACTGAAGAGGAATAACTCTGATTCATTCAGGATGAGGGAGAGGCCATATGAATGGATCAAGATAAATACTGATAAAACAAACAGAGGGAAAAATAATGTCAGAATTGAGACTAGGACAAGAGGTCATAAGTACAGCCTGATCGTATTACAGTAAAATGACTGATTTCATGACACCACACCAGAAAGTTTAGGTGATCACAAGAGGAACTTGCCCGATTTATAAATTAACTGAAGAGAAAAATCAGGTAACTATTCATTTGAAGTGTGCTTTCAATATTTTCAAGTGTTCTATTCAAATTTCTGACTTGAAAAGGAATATGATGCTATCTGCTCTAATGGAAGCAATTATTGGCAATGTGAGAATTTGGCTAGGGCAGCAAAGCTGTTGCCTCACTGCAGCAAATTTCCAGTGAAGGTAATTATTGACTAAGGATTTGACTTTATGACAAAATGTAAATAGAAGTGAGAAGGGAACAGAGGACTGCAAAGAAAGTTGGGGCTACATTCGAGTTGAGATACAGCCCCTTTATTTTCAGTCCTCTTCAGGGGAAGGGGGCCCATGGATCTCAGGAGTGATGCTAAGGCCATGTTAGCAGGGGGGAAAGCTGATGGCAGTTTGCCACCACGTGGTATGGATTACAAAGGAAGTATGACCTGCACTGGACGAGTCATTGCCAGATGGTTCCCAGATGTGTTATTTATGAAGTCACGGCCTACTTAAACCACATTCCTGGTGTCTTGTCTTCTTTTCCTGCAATGTCCAAGACATTAATGAAAGAATGTATGAGAACTAAATAGCAGACCAGTTGTCAAAAACCAAATGGCAACAGAAACCCTTTCCTGTCTCTGGATATATGTAAATACATATTAGATTAACAAAACCAGCTTTAAACAGCTGATCCCTGAAGAGTCATAGAACTGGTAGTAGTGCATGTTAAGGACAGTACTTATCTTGGCCTCATCATTCCCTAGTAAATCTCTACCATAAAACTTACCACATTATCCTTGATGATTCTGTTCTTGTATCTTTTGCCTTCCAAAGAGTCTTCTCTTCCCTAACCTCCGTAATGCAGAGGAAAAAAAGTCTTATATATAAAATCCAGGTTGTTCCTTAAAATATGTACACCAAACTAATCTGGATGAATGCTGTAGTGTTTCAGATGATCTGACAGTGTCAAATATAATTTGTGAGTTGATTGGTTGGTTGCTTTGTTTGCTTAGATTAGTCAGGTTTGGCAACATGCTGATGTGACTGAGTGATCATGCAAGTTTTTTTTACCAGGAGGTAATTTATTTAGTTTGTGTAATGCATCTGAGGCAATTCAGTAAGAGTGCATTAGAGCAGAATTTTCTATTGCTTTTGTTGGTGTTTTTGGCTTTTGTTAGAAACGAATGGAATATGATTTGTTTTTTTTCTCGTTGGTATAGTTATAAGAAACAATTCCTGAGTCATTGCTAAGAAGGTAGAAAAGAACACTGCAAACAAGCTAGTGCTTTGTAACATCCTAGAGACAGAACTCTGGCAATATGACTTGACATACAGAATAACATCAGTTGGCACAAGTTTTATTGATTGCAACCTAACATGTGATGGCCCCTCAGGTTTTAATAAATAAGCTGGAATTCTACTTGTACAAGAAATAATGGAACTATGTTTAAAACAATTCAGACATATTTATTCTGAATACAGAAACCTCATGACAGATTATTTTGTGTACAACATTTTTATGCAGCTATTCAAAACAGACAGCAACCTGTTTGCTTTCTATTCCCAGATAGTGTGGGATATATATTGACATTGATTTTCATTACAGTGATCTGTGTTTCTTTCTCAATTTATTCCCTTCATGAGCAGTTTGCCTAGGTGGAGGCCAGTGTAAATGAAATCTGAATATGTCCATAATATGAAATAGTGTTGCAAATATATTCAGGGTCAATGTGATTCTTCTATTTATGTAGTATACTACTTTAAAGTAGATACCAAGAAAAATGAAACTGCTATAATCCATTTCAGACAAATACAAAACAGCAAAAAAGGATGTGTGTAGCACATTTTGTATGGGTACAAGAACTCACAGGTAAAGAGACTGGTCATCTTCATTCAGACAAAACATTTTGAATCATTCATCTGACTGCTAGAAGGAGAGAAAAAAAAGAGCATGGTTATCATTAAAGAAAATCCCTAGAACCTGTTAGAAAGATTAAGCTTTGCAATTTAATATTATATGAAGTAGGGATAGGAACTGTGATGTACAGATATCTGTGTTTAGGATGAAGACATGGCATATTATGACTATATTAGAGGACATAGAGCTCACACATCAAGAGCTAATAGTTTGACAAAGAAGTCAGAGAGTAATTTATTGAAACAAAACCAAACTAATCTGTGGCTTTTACCATTGTTCAAAATACAACCTTCTTGCACAGAAAAGTAAGACAGGTTAAAGTTATTTAAGAACAATAATGACTGTCAGGAAATAGCACGTCAGCTGTATCAATATTCCCACAAGTGGAAGCTAATTGAACAATACATTAATGGAGTTCAATTATTCCAGATATTTTTAGACATTCAATTCTTACAAAATTTACATTTCAAAATAGTGGACCAAATTAGTTTATACCTGCATGATCTTATCTTTCCTGATTTCCAGTTAAAACTTGATTCCGGACAAACAGTAGAAATTCATCACTGTACAGTAATTGCGGCAGATTTGATAAGTCTTGGATTCATCCCAATATATTTTTATGAGGAGAGTGCACAATTTCATAATTTGTTTTCATATTAAACCTGTGTTCTACTAGGACTGGTTCAGAAACAAAGTTATAACTTAGCTTCCATCTGAGTGGTGTACAAAATACATTATTACAAGGAAACACAGTTCTAACCCAAAGTTTTAGTTCTTAAGGCCCCAATACATGATGACAAAATGTCTCTATGTCTCTACTGTTTTCTACACCTTATGCAGAGATATCAACAAGGATAGTGCAGTCTGGAGTATTATGTGTGAATACATATGAGCCAACAGCAATTAATGAACTCACTGCTAACTTGGTCTTTCCATTACACCTTTCTCTGCCACTGCAGTATGACCTAAATTGAATTTCTTCCTCACTTAAGATTTTCCATTGCTTCTTACACAGTTTAAAGTTCATTTTGATTTCTGAGTATTCATACCAGTCAGCATGCCTGAATTGTTTGGAGCTCAGAACAATAACTCCTATTTTGGGAACACCAAAGAGATAGTAAAAGATGGAGAGAAAGAGGGAAAGATGCTTGGAGACAATGAAAGAAGATAGAACATTTTCAATAACATGAAATTATTTGAATGATCAAGTCTGGGCAAGTTTTGAATGGGCAAGTTTGCTGATGACACAAAAGAGTGAGGAGTGGTTTGTATGTCAGAGGGTTGTGCAGCCATATGGGGGACCTTGACAGACTAGAGAAATGGCTGACAGGAATCTCATGAAGTTCAAGAAGGGGAAGCACAAAGCCCTGGGGAGCAACAGTGCCATGACCTGGTATCTGCTGGGTGGCAACCATGTGGAAAGCAGCTTTGCAGAAAAGGACCTGAGGTTCCTGTGTGAGCTGTAATATGCCGTGGTGGCAAAGAAGGCTAGTGGTATCCTGGGCTGCATTAGGAGGAGTGTTTTCAGCAGATCAAGGGATATGACCTTTCCCTTCTCCTCAACATTAGTGAGGCCATACCTGGAGAACTGTGCCTAGTTCTGGGTTCCCTAGTATGGGAGAGACATGGATATATTGGTGAAAGTCCAATGAAAGGCCAGAAAGATGATAAGAGACTGAATTATCTCTCCTATGAGGAAAGGCTGAGAGAGCTGGGACTGTTCAGCCTGGTAGAAGCCTCAGGATGGTCTTACGAATGCCTATATATACCTGAAGGGAAGGTACAAAAGCCACAGCCAGGGCTCAGTGACAGGACAAGAGGCAAGGGAACAGACTGAAACACAGAAAGTTCTGCCTGAACTTCAGGAAAGATTTTTTTCACTGTGAGTGTGACCGACCATGGGCACAGTTTGTCCTGGGAGCTTGTGGAATCTCCCTCCTTGGAGATACTCAACAGCAGTCTGGACATGGTCCTGGGAAACCGGCTTTAGGAGGCCCTGCTTGAGCAGAGGGGTTGGACCAGATGACTTGCAGAGGTCCCTTCCATCCTCAGCCATTTTGTGATTCTTTGACTTTGAGTGAAAGGAATTCACTTTAATGAAAGTGCATTACTTAGGCTACACATGATGCTATGTGGGATCAAAAAGAATTAAACTAGACAAAAATTTGACCATTTTTTTCAAAGTTCTTCAAAACCTGGCTATATAAATAAAAATTCTTACTTCATATGGAAAACAAAATACCTCACCATTATATATTTTAAGAAAGATTTTTTTTCTCCTCTCCATAAGATCCAAAAACATGGCCATGAAAAACCTGGTATCAACCTCCCACTCCTTTCATTAACTTTTGAAACTTTGCTTTTTTTTCATTAGTATTTTTTCAAACCTAGCAAAAATTCTAAAATTACAAAACAGCAAACATTTACTATGGCAAAAGATTTTAAAAAATACCAAATTTAAATAGATTTCTAATTTTATATGCTATTATCAGCCTTGATATTATATAATTGTCAATATATAATATTGACAAGATAATTTGCAGATCATTACTCATGCCATTTAGCTTAAGTCTTATTTCTTATTTCCTTTGGAAGTTTTTAAAACAGAAATGATTACCTAAGGAACAAGTTTATCACGGAAAAAATTACCAGTAATAGATGAAATGTATAAATATTAGGAAAACATTATTTTAAAGTTATATGTACAAGAGTGTTTGTTGCTTTACATGGTGGTTTTCAAGGGCTTTATATAGTTTCTGTTAATAATGGATGTTGTTAAATATTGTGTGGTTTGACTGAGGAATTGAAAGAAAGGTTGAAATCTGAGACAAAATGCTTTAGAAACTTTAAAGCATTATAATAGTTATTTCAATAAAACTACTTCAAATATTTCTTCAAGAAGGAAACAATTTGGAGTTCAAGTTCAGCAGCATAATAACTGAAAACGTATAGCAGTACTCTTATTCCCATCACTAAACTATAGATTAGGGTCTTTTTCAGTTGTTGCCATTATAAATCCTTGTTCCCAGGGGTGCTAAGCTATCATAAAAATTTGCTTTGGGCAATGCTTTGAGATAAGTTCTTCAAACAATGCATAGGGGATTGGCTTGCAACTCCCACTTGTGTTAATAGAAGCTATCAAGGCAAATCTCTCATGGATTCATGGGAGAAGAAGCTCCAGAGTATAAAAAAAGTTTTGGCCTGAGGATTATTTGTTTTTGATATATATCCTGATAAAAACATGCTGTAAAATAAAACACTTCAAGCTAGTGATCTCAGTTATTTTCTGGGACTGTTAACACTCAGTAGATTTTGTTAAACTGAAATTGTGCTGATGAAATCTGCAACACAAATTGTTTCCTAACAAATTGTGTAAGAAAGAATGACAGTTTTGTTGAAGAAATAAAAATATTCAAGGCAATAGTATACTATTTTATCTGATTAATTGCACAGAAAAAATCTATAATACACTTTATTAATTCAAAATGCTGGTAGAGTTTCATTTGGATATAATTCTTGTTCTTTATAAGGTGGGAATATAAATTGGTGTGGTTGATCTGAGTGTATATGGCCTTTAACTTCTACATGTAGCCTCACATTTTCCACTTTGATGTAGGTTACAGATTTGGGAGACCAGCTCATCTTCCCTCTTCTTCTGGAAGAAATTCCATTCTTCCCTCTTCTTCTGGGAGAAATTCCATTCCCCCGGTTCCAACAGCTCACATTTCATACAGTCCATCCATGAATCAGGTCATGGATTTACTATACATGAGTGTGCTGATAAAACAACTCGACACACTTAATATTCTAAAAAAAACCTGTCTGTGTCTATGTCTCTGGTGCCTGAATTCCCTAATTAGCTAGACAGTAAAATAGACCAGAAACTTCCATCAAGGACCATAATTTTCAGTACTCCAAAGTTCTTCTAGTCATTTATGTTAAACATGCGTGTCTGAATACTGCAAAGTAAAAAAAAAACACTACACAGAAATATCAACTTCATCAAGTTTAGCCAGTTTGGAGCAGTAGCTTAATTTTATGCATTCTGAGTCATTCCTTGAAGGAATTTTTTCACAGACTTGCAAGATTGAAAGGAAAAGAAAGATTAGACTTCCAGTCTAAAGACCACCTTTGCAAGGAACACTTTTTTGCCTACACATTCTACATTCGTTTTCTTAGGCAAGCTTTTCTAACAGAATATACTTTTGTCAGAGGTTGACTATACCAGCTCAAAGTACTTCTCTAACAGTTACAAGACTATAAGGTCATCATAGGAGCTGAGGAAAGTGAGCTATTCTGCATATGATAGATACAGCTTAACATACTCTTCTGTAGGAAAATATTTTCTGCTTCTTTATCCTTCTTTTCATTTCCACGTATCTTTCTGGTAAACAGATGGCAGAAACTTTAAATAATATTTGAATGAGATCTCACCAATGTCTTCTACAATAAGAATACTACTTTCTTTTCCATTGTGCGAATACCTTACTTGCCACAACTTCATATTAGTCATTTCAATACCCTCTTCACATTGCTTGTTCACATATTTTATGTGACTGATTAATAGTACAAATTTGTATCTTCTTCCTCCATTATTTCCACTCTGGAAGCACTGAAGTCTTGTTATTTGTCCTAAACCTCACACTTTCTACTGTTGTACATCATCCCAGCTCTTTTACTCCCATGTTCAGTTGTCCATTTTCCTCTGTCTGACAGTCGGGACATCTTCTGTGTTAATTTAGTATCACTGGAACTGTTTTATTTTTCATACTAACAGGTTCCACAAACAGTATCACCTGCACTCTTTTCTTACCCATATTACAATTCTTGCACTAGGCTAGCTTCACTAACTTAATAAACAACTTCCTACAGAAGTTACTTTGTAGTAAATCTGATGTCCAGATATACTTTATCTACTACATTTTCTTTGCCTAGAAAGCCTATTAATTTAGCCAAGAAAGGTACAATTACCCCATATGATTCGCTTTTGCTTAACCTCCCTAGCATTTTTTTCACTTCTGATTTATATAATTAATTATACTTTGATCCAGATTTGTTCTAAAATCTCCATGAGGTAAGATTACTATGCCTGTAATTAGCTAGATTACATATCTCCCTTCTTTAAATATACAGAATGTGTTTGTTTTCCTGCAACAAATGCAATATGACTCGCAGTCTGGTGGACTCCTTAAAAATACTAGCTACCAGATTAATTTTCTGTGAGGAAATATTGAGTTGAAAGATGAAAACAAAATTTAGATGACTTTTTTTTGTGGTCATGTGGAAAATATATTTCAATAATCAGTGGAAAGTTATCAAATTGCATTTTGCTGACCTCTTTTGTTTGCAATGGGTAACATTTAACAAAATAAAGAAATTAATGAATATAACCTATCTACTTTGAATGGAGTCCATCAAATTTAAATGAGACAAAGGATCAAAGCTACAACTTAAAAGCTTAAAACTAGAAGAGCTTATTTTTAACCTTAGGACAGCCCAGCATTTAAATAAGACAAATTGGAACCGGGAATGAAAATGAACTCTTAATTTTATTAATCTCCTTATACCGTTGTGCATTGTTCTGAGTCACCAAAATATGCATAGCTTCTGAACAGCCTGACACTTTGCTTTCCATTTCATATTATATTTTAAGAAATACATATCATGTATCACTTGCTAATGGTTTCTGTGGGAGGAGATGAGTAATTAAGGACTTGTGAAATTGGGGCAGAGTACGTTTTTATAACTGATAACATAAACTCACAGAATGGCTGCAGTTCAACAAAGGGCTTAGCTTGCTCCGTTCTATAAATAAGCACAGGAAATTAGATTAAAATTTTAAAATTAGATTGCCAAGATTTTCAAAAGTGACCATAGGATCTGTGTGTCTTGCTTGGGGACCTGTGTTATGAAGCACTTTCCAGAATCCTCGTTTGACACCTTTTGAAAATATTTCAGTTTAAGAAAGTATTTTATTCTCAAAAAAAAAAAAAAAAAGAAGAAGAAGGATTTAGCTAGGCTTGAAAAAAAAACCTAACGAGAAGAAGGACTACACTTACAACTGAATTGCCTTGTTAGACATGTTATATATAGCACATTGTGGGATATAAATTTTCTTTAAAAGGTTGGATTTTAGTCACTCAAGTCCTTCTGTATTTTTTTTTTTTAGTGTAAAGTCTTTATTTGTAATATCAGTTGGCAAAAACTAAAACTTACAATTCCTCCCTCTTCACTATTGCTTTGCAGTTTCATTTAGAAATTTAATGAATGCTTAAGTCTCATTGGTTTTCTTTCCTAAACATTGGTAGAACATGAGACAATGCCACTTATATTCCTGGAGAATTTACCTGGGTTTTGTAAATAAAGCAGTCCTGTTGGCTGGGGCTTACATGCTTGAGTTTCAGGCAGAGAAGGAAGGAATAGAGACATTTTTCCTCCTCCAGCATTGAAAAAGTTGTCTGATATCTGATATCATCAGACAATCCACTCAATACAGCTGAGTCACTAGCTTGCAACTATATCTTATGACAGTTCTGAGATTCAAGGGTACTTTCCAAAGCCCTTTGAAAGCCCAAACTGTATTTTGATTTGGTATTGTTACAGAACTTGAACACTTCACTCCATCTGGCCGCTGTTTGGTTTTCAACAGAAGAAAAGTGGGAGGGTGAGAAAGACACTGGTGTAGATGATGGGGGCCAGAAGAAAATTTTCAAAGCAAACTTTTCCTTGAGATGTAGACTATGTTTACTATAACAGATCAAATTTTTAGAAAAGCATGGAAAATGGCCTATGCACATTTTTCTTTTTTGCAGAATGAGAGAGTTGGGAAGATCATGGTCATGTATTTCTGTTATATTTTTAAAGCAGAAAAAAAGCACATACACAAGAGAATGAAACTTTATTCCCCTTTTCTTAAATTCTGAAGTATCTTTTCACTCAGTATTGTTTCATTGGTTTAGCTGTTTATGAAACAAAAAAGTAAAAAATAATATTGAGGATAGAAAATGTCCATAAATTAAATGTTTGGAACATAGTAGCAGATATGTAATAAGGACAAGAAAAAGAGTAGAATGTAGGGCTCAGTTTTTCTTCTGCTGCTGTTTGAACCTTTCCTATTGTCCTTATCACTTCTAAAGTAGATCCGTACAGAACTTCTGTGCAACACCTAAAAGCTCATCTAAGACCTGCATTTGAACTTTGTAAAGGGAAAACAGCTACATGTAAAAAACATTTCATGAAAGAGGGGTTTTAAAATTCTTAACAAGAAGATTGTCAAATGCAAAAAAATGGAGATTGAATATACTGGTCTCTATTCTCCAGTCCTGCTCAATTTCCTTGAATTATGAGCCTGTATAAAAGGATTTGGGACAACTGAACAAAAAAGATAAATGGACAATTATTGCAGTTGTAATTGGAAACAATTTCAGTGAGCTATCTGGTGAGTATGGCTTTTGTTGTTCTGGTGGTAGAGAGTTCAGGAACAAACAAAATTTGTAGATAAATGTGAAAATTTATAAGTTTTGTCAAAAAAAATTATTAAGAGAGGAGGTGCTACTTCTCCTTGGAAATTGCCCTTGCACTTCTAGCCCACCACATGAAATCAGTCCTAGTGAAAATGTGAAGTAAGTTTGTCACTAAGAATAAAGTGTGGTCTGAATTGGCAACCCTTGTTAGATTCCTTCCTTTCTTTGTCTCTTCTGTCCCTGATAGATAGATATACATTTACAAATGACAGTACGAAAATTAAGTGTACAAACAACACCTGGCATGAGTCTGCATACTGTCTAATTCCACTCTTGTGATGGTCCATGTAAAACTGTATTGATGGCACCATATGTTGGGTCAGCCCACACAGGTACTCCTGCTGGTCCCTCCCCTGTCTCACAGAGATCAGCTTACTTGGAATTCATGTAGTGTTTGGAAGGCAAACTTAAAATGCTGTTCAAGATACTAGTTGTACTCTGTCAACAGGTTTGAAGGTAAGAGGGGAATAGCAGGAAAAGCCACAATTAATTTGGTGACACTCTCACTGCTCAGCTGAAATGCAGGAAATGCAACACACAATGCTGTTCAGAGACAATCTGAACACATTTGTGGGTATTTTCATGCAAGTGGAAACAAAGACTCAGAACAAATTCATTGTGTGGAGGAAGAATCAACAAACACCAAATCTTTGTCCTCACCTATGGAACCTTAAAGCCAAAGTTCCTAGGTATGTATACAACATATCTCATCCAACAGTATTTATACACTATATGTTAGGTACGTATACAAAATATTTCTATAAGTATTCTAAATTCTTCATAAGAACTCTAAACTCTTCATAAAGCCTATTTTTTTTCTATGTGATTTTCTGTACAGCAGTTCCAATCTATGAGGCAAAAAAGTAAGTAAAATTATTTCTTTAATTTGCTGAAATAGGTGTTATGCAAAATACAAGACTTGTTTTTCAAGAATAGACAGTTGTTTTCTTATACTTAGGTTAACATTTGCAAAGTGTTTTCTGGACTCGGGCCCATAAAGTGAGCAAAGTGTTGCATTATAAATTAAAATGGAATTATTTTTGTTGTTACTAAAATATGATGGTATAAAGTATTTTGTCTTCTGTTATTCTCAGATTTGAAAATAAAGGCACAGAAATTCTAATTTTACTGTCTGTGGTGAACCTTTCACAAAAAAAAAAAAAATCATTTGGAAATGATGCAACTGAATATAATTTAGGTCCAGTAGCTAAAGTGAAGAAGAAAAGAGACAAATGGAGAAACTATTACATTCTAAGATGCATCAAATGCCATCAACTCTTATTGTTGACTCAGTTACCATCGACATCTATGGAAGTTATCTTCAGTATCTCCCAACTGCTGAACTCCAAGAAAATACAGAATTGGCAATCAAGAGAGATAACAAGAAATTAATTAACAAAATTGTTCTTGCAACATAGTACTTTATTACCTTTTCAGTTGAAAATAAGGGGTAACTTGCTTCCAGTGGAAAGCACAGTTGAACCTACGCAGAAAAGAAACAGATTATTAGAAGGACACATCTAGATGGTATAAACTCTTACATGTTTAACTGCTGCCTCCCCTGCAGCCTAACCTAGAGATGGTGCTGTCTCCTCACAGGCATGTGTGAGTTGAACTTCTGGGAGGTGTAAATCACAGAAATCAAATCTCTCACTTCTACCCATTGTTATAATGAAAAAAAAATGTAGATATAGGCAGGTGCACCTCTTACAACTTCTTTCTGTGTTTTGTGGATGAGTCTCAGTCGTCAATGCATGTTTGGAGATCGTGGTGCCTGCCTGCTGAAACACGCCTTTCAGGAGACATGGGTAGTTGCAGGATGATTGCTTAATAAATTTCAAGTTGTCTTAGACAGAAGGTGAACACTGTCATGCTCTGCTCTCCCAAAACAGCTCTACTTTGGGATTGCATAGTACCAGATTAAGACATGCCTAAGTAATTTACTGTAGTAATAAAGTTACTGGTAGAGAGATGTGGCCAGTCTTCGCGAACGAAGATTTGGGAAAGGTCTTTTGACCTTTCAAGCCTGCGCAATGGATTTTTTAGGT
>JAWWLV010000088.1:122055493-122079690 GCA_035041135.1 Platyrinchus mystaceus
CACCTAAAAAATCCACTGCGCAGGCTTGAAAGGTAAAAAGACCTTTCCCAGATCTTCGTTCGCGAAGACTGGCCACGATATATATCTATATTTAACTGCTTTTCCAAGATTCCTGGGAAGAGCAAACTCTGCTACATATTTCAGGAAATAACTCACCTAAGGTGCAGGAAGAAAAAGAGTGCACTAATTTATACAGAGCATTACTTTGTTTTTTCCTTTACACAATAGAAATTAATTTATTGTGCTAGTTATTGGCTGATTACTCATACTGTATTTCTGGTGAGTAGGATTCATTAACTAATACACAGATTCAAGACCTAGTGTTAAATTAAACTGAAATATAAATTAAACAAGCAATACAGAATAATATCATAGTATATAAAGATGACTAAATAATGGTACTGTCAGAGTTCGAACAAATATATTTTGTTAGAGTTTCTAATTTCTCTCACAAAATAGCAAACAGCAATCTTTTCTTATTCACTTTTATTTTTGGTAGGTGAGAAAGGCACCATTCAAGAGATGAACCTGTAGTGTCAGTCCTTTCCTGTTTGCCCAGAAAGCTTTATTCAGATCAGAAGTAAAATAAAAATTAAAAAGGCTTGGAACTGTTAATGCAAGCCACTATAAACTTTGGAAGTACAAACCATTTCCTGGAAGTACAAACCATTTCCAAATTAGTGCTATATCAGTTCTTTTTTCTTCTTTTTCTTTTTTTTTTTTTGACACAGAAGGTGCATTTGCTGTTCTCCCTTACAAATCAGCAAAACTTTTTTTCCTCCTAGTTTTGTAATTCTACTGGATAGCAGAGAAACTATCAGTTGTACACTGTGCTTCTGATAAGATTTTTCAAATTTGAGCCAACTGTTAAAATAACATTAATCTATTTTTCTTTTAAGTGAAGCACTATTTCAGGTTATACTTTCTCTATTTAAGTAGCTGTCATTTCAGCTAACATCACCAAAAATGTATTTTTCCTGAATTGTAATTGCTTTAGGCATGACTGTTTTCTCATTGCATGCAGCTACTCTTCCTTATTAGAAATGATATGTGCTGTACTTAGAAATAAACTTATGCATATAATACTTTATTAGCAATATTTAAGTCAGAATTAGCTAAGTGATGGCTTGCTAAAAAGAAATGTCTGGATTTATTATTTATCAAGTAAAACAAACATAGAAATATATTATGCTTCTATGATTATACCACATTAAGAATGGAATTATAAGTTTATTTCAAACTAGCATTATTTCAAGAGCATTTCTTGTTTCCTGTTCTATTAGTACAGATTTATTTTTTCCCTTAGAAGACTTAGCAAGATTTGTATCCACAGTAAGAGTTTGTTGTTACTAGTAGGATGAGTGATCAGCAGCCAGACACTGGACCAGTATCGCATTTCCTGTCTTCTGCAGGTGTCTATTGGCATATAGGAAACAATTTCTTCATAGCATTCAAATTAGTTTACTTGGTCTGGATTGACAGTCTTGTTGACTGGTTTCCTTGACAATGACATGAATCAATAAGGACACAATCCATGGTATGTGCATGAAGCTGAGGTGGTCATCCCAGTGAGCTGTTTATTATGCATTACCACTTCCATATAACTGTGAGAGAGGAGAGCCAATGTCTTATAGTTTCAGATTCCTAGTTATGTAACAGACTCCTGGTTCCAAGAACATAAGGATCATAAATCTTGCATGCAAAATACCATGCTAGTGTTTTCAGGGCATAATACCTGTTTAAATTAAATCAGCATGGCTATCACAGTAGACACTGTTGGAGGATTTGGTATAATAAATCTTAGGACCCTTTTGGTCAGGTCTTAATAGCGAACCTTTAATTTAGGCTGAAGTTTCTTTACCATCAATTTATTGTTTAGTTTAATTTTAATGTGCTACATATACAACATCTTTTCCATCTTTTCCAGTGTCTTACCTTTATACCAATCCATTGCTTCCAAAGCAGATGGCTCCTCTTACCTTAGTTTCAACAAGATGTCTACATGAGACTAATAGCTAAATAATTTCCTTCTTTGTTCTTTATTTTTAGTCTTAGTGGACTTGCATACTGGAAACATTTCCTCTTGCTTCTTAGTATCCAGGGATTTCTAATCAAGTACTCATAAACTGTTGTGTCCTTCAGTTTTAACTGCATGAGTTGGTTGTCTTTACCTTGAAGACTTTCAATTCTCATCGGCTTTTCAATATATAAATTAAATGTTTCACCTGAAATTTGATTGAACATAGATGCTTTCAATACCTTTACTCATTATCTGTTAAGTATGTTCATTAATCAACATTTCCTATTTTAAATAAAAATGTATTATTCTGACACTTGTGATTATGGTCTCCTAGCAACTTTCTCGAACAGACTCTTTTCATTTCAATGGTCTAAGGACAGAAAAGAATGAAGATAACCTTAATTCTATATGTGGCTTAATCCTTTTCTCCATGTGGTATAACTTTAATTTGCTAAAGGAGCTGATATCTGTAATTTCATTGGACTAATGATAAAGTACAGTATTAAACTTCCATTCTACATGTCAGTGTAACCTATATCACAGAAAGAAAAATCTTTTCCCATATATTCACTTGGAGCCTGCAGTTAGCAGGCTGATTGTTTTTCACACAGAAAACTCCAGCAAGGCATTTTAAAGGAAAAACTTAATTCAATAGGTTTTTTCAATACCTCAGTAAGAATCAACTTTTTTTTTTCATTTTACATGCTGCTCTCCTCAATCCAACTGGCTGCATGAGGTAAATTTTCTTGTCCCCAGTTGCCAAGTACCTTCTCCTTTTTCAAGTCCTCCTTAACCTTTTCTCTGAAATTACTTCCTCATCTTTTTATTTCTGTCCATATGTCTACAGCTTTTTTTCTCCCTGAACATATTTTTATGTTTTGTCACAGCTCATTCTTACAAAACTGTGTAAACTCTTCTCCTTAGGTGTCTGATCTTACAATCTTTGGCACCCTGGGGAACAGCTGCACTGCCTTCAAAAGAACAGAAAAGTTTGTAGTGCTACAAGAGTAAATCTTAAAATTAATAAACCACCATATATCCCTCTCTATATATTTATGTATGTATAAACTTACATATGAAGAAATCAATTGCTTCTTGGTATCAGGGAGCAATTTCTCATTTTTCACCACACTTGAATTTAGGATTGAACAGATCTGTTTGTGCTGGTTGGCACTTACTCCATAGCTCCATCTTCATGGATACATAAGGAAAGCACGACTAATGACATCATCAGTGTTCATCCTTTCTGTGCATACCAAAATTGTGAAATTAAGTATCTGATCCTGTTCCTGAATTTAGATTTGCTAGTCATCCATGTTGTTTACAACACAATTAAATACAGACATACAGGATGAATTTTGGAGGTTTCTGAAGGAAAGCCCTGCATATGCTCAGGGCTTTAGGATGGGCTCAAGTTTTTGTTTTTATAATCTACAAAGGACAAATAGAGGTATCTTGAGTGCAGGTATGCCAAATTCAGTTTTTCTTTGTTGACACACAGTCAGCATCCTGGTCCTATGTGGTTTGGAGCCAGAAACGAGTTTGGAAAGAAAGAGCCTACGAGATAGTCATGCTTAAAAACAGTCGAGACTTTGCCCCATTGTCCTTAAACAGCAAGAACTTAAACAGGCATGAAGGGATGATTTCTGTAGCACTGTTCTTATTAAATCATGGATTCTACCTTGGAGAAACATGGACACCAGCAGTTTGAGCTCCCTTCTGCCAGTCACAGGAGGGAAACCACGTGGGGATTCTGCCCTGGAAAGAAATGAACTGGAGAAGCAATAAAGAAGCAGAGAGCATGCTGGGGGCACTCACAGATCCTTCTGCAGCACCAGTGATGTCAAAGTTGAAGCCGATGGTGCTTTTATGACTCCTTAATCTTGACTGATGTCCTTTTTGTGTGGACGTCAGTACTAGAAGGCAGTATGCATCCTCTGTCTGTTTTTATCTACTATTGAGCTCAGTTACAATACACAATCTGTGAGCATAGTGGCAATACATGGGAAACACTGTGTGAAATATATTTGAAATTACTTAGAAATTAAGTCTCTGTGGTTGTTTATAGATATACATATAAACACACTCAGCTGAGCTCAAGCATTCAAAGTCATTTTCTTATGATGGGTAGTGAATTTAAGAACACAGATGGGGACTGTGCCATGTAGACTGTCCAGAGTAACAAAATCTAAAGTCCTGACAGGCTTCATTTTCTGGTATAGTAATAGCATAGCTGTTAAATCTGTTGAAATCTTGAATCTGATCAGATCAACAAAAGTCAGTTGGATCTGGATTTTGCTGTTTTCTCAAACTTTGAACAAAGCTTTCTCCTTTAGGCCTTTCACCATTCATTTTCAGCATAAAATTACATACTATTTTTGTGGATACAGATACAAGATAGGGCACTGAAAAAGTGCAAACCAAGACATTTTCAGTCATTTACCAGCAGTCCTGGCTAAGTGGGAAGGCCTCAGTTGATTGTAGGTTGGCAAATGTGACATCCATTTATAAGAAGGGACAGAAAGAGGATTTGGGGAACGACAGGTCTGTCAGCCTGACCACGATGCCAGGGAAGATCATGGAGTTGATCATCTTGCGTGCCATCATGAGGCATGTGCAGGACAACGAGGGGATCAGATTCAGCCAGTGTGGGTTTGTGAAAGGTAGGTCCTGCTTGACCTGGTCCTCCCTTGTACTGGTGTGGCCTCACCTCGTCATGTGTGCAGTTTTGGGTGCCATAATATAAGATATTAAGCTATTGGAAAGTGTCCAAAGGCGGGCCACGAAGATGGTGAGTCACCTCTGGAGATGTCTAAAAGATGTGTAGATGTGGTACTTAGGGACATGGTGTGGTAGTGGGCTTGGCAGTGCTAGAGCAATGGTTGGATTTCATGATGCTAGAGGTCTTGTCCAACTGGATCTTGCTCTGGTTTTAGTTCATTGATTCATAGACACTTGGAGAAATGTTCTCTCTACGCTAAGAATAGAAGCAATGGAGAAAACAAAATGGGAAACAGGAGACTTACAGCAGGACTTAAAGTAGTACAAAACAACATTTACCTGTTGACTTAATCTGTGTATTTTGCTACTATCAGGTTCTTCTCTAAGGATTAAATTCAACCCCGTATTGGAGTTATCAATGAAATTAATTCTTCCAATTGGAAAATAAATTTTCTTTCTGGTTCCTGCTGCTTGTCAGCTAGTGTTCTGGTTTTTCTGCTTCAAACTTTTCTCCATCCCTTTTCACCTTCACCTCAATATATTCCTTTGTCTCCATTCCCTCTTTCAGCTATCAGAATTGAATTTTTAATGCAATGGAAATATATTAGGGTGTACTCTATATGCTATACAGAATAGAATAAAACAAAATTGCTTACACTTGCAAAGAGTAGGTTTTAGGTCCATCCTTTATTTTGTGCTCATTATTAAAAACCAGAATTAATAGTTAATTACTGATTCTTATAAAAGTGAAGTTTAATTTAAAAATTTTTACAAAGAAAAAAAAGGCAAGCCAGTTAGACAAAGAAAATTAGTGGCAGATTACTATGGGAAATTTCTGTATTTTGAAGTATTAAACAAGCAGGAAAAAAGGAATGAAGAAGGGAAAAAAGAAAAGAAAGAATGAAAAAAACAAAGACAACTACGTAGCCTAGTTACATTTTGTTTAACTTCAAAGGAAGATTTTTCTCTCCTTCAAGTTATTCACTTATATGTACTTGCTATGAAATCAGCATTGTGAGTAAGTTGATAGCCTGTACAGGAAAGGAAAGAATGGCAAGCTGATTACTTTATGGTTATTTCACAAAACTGATGAGACAGCAAATGATATTCAATCCTATTAAAAAGACTAAGCACAGCCTTTCCCCCCCATTTTTTAAAAAAATTCCTACATTCCTTGTGCTGGGACTGGATGATATGATTCTACAATTCAGGGAGTCTGCAGAACATCTGCAATGAAATTGGTTTTCTGTGGAAAACTGATGAATCACTTACTGCCAATGACTGGAAGGAAAAGTACTTGTTTATGCCCTTATGTAATGAATTTTTATGAGGTGAAGTTTGCTGTTTATAAAAAATATACTTTCAGTTGCTGTAGATGTAAAATAATAGAATTCAGAATTTAGACCACCACATTACTGAAAAGGCAGTCACTAACAGAATATCATCTACTTACAAAATGCCAAAAAGGGGCTTTTACGTCTATAATAGAGTTAAAAATTCCATCCATTTTGTAAGGTCTTACAAGAAAAAACAAACAAAACAGGGACAATATTAACACTATTACCTTTGTTAACACATCTTAAAATAAAATTAATACTTTTACCAAAAAATCTGCTTCAAAAAGCAGATCTAAAACATCATGCTCATGAGCAACTCCTCAAAAAGGAGGCAATGTCTCTCTGTAATCATGGAAAATCAATTGCATGCTTTTCCTTGCATGTCCCCTCTCTAGCAACATCTTTTAAGCATGAGGTAAACTGATAGCTCAGGGGTAAGAACTGACCATTTCAATGTGAATAATAACTTTTCACAGTCATATGTATCTTAAAAAGAGTTGTATGCCTGCAAATGAATAAGTGGAGCTAATTTTGAGAATTTAACCAAAATAATTTTTTTTATTTTTACATTCAAAAAGACTTGAGTTTGATTGCTATAATATTTTAATTTCTTTTAGAATCTTGAGACATTTCAGTTACTGAAATGTCATTCAAGCTTTCACTGCTTGAATGTCATTTCTTTTTTGGACCCTGCCATATATTTCCAGGAATAGCTGTAGGTGATTGGAAATGTGCAGATATCTATTTTTAATGAGTAAGGCATTTTGCATTTCTTTAGCAAAAGCTGTTTTGCTGTGTATGTGAAAAACTTCAAGTGCCATTTTCTTCATACTTCTAATCTCCTTGTCCTGACATCTATATTGGTTCTGCAAGTATGGCTAATGTACCAGTTTTTCTTGGATCAATTCAGTATATTTTTAGGAAGATGGGTTTTTGTGTCACTAAGCAATAATGCAATGAGCAACCTGCACTGCTCTGTGCCTCTCCACTCATCTATCACCTTTGAAATTGTTGCATGGTGCCTGCTGTTGCTGCTATCGGTCACAGGGATTGTGAAAAGGATGGAACTGAGAAGGCATGTGACAGGTCCACCCACACCTTCTGCCACAGCCAGGTGTGCTTGTGCCTGGAGACAACCAGACAAGTACAACTGAACTGTTACCCTATTTTCCACCATGTATGTAATAGAAGCTGTGTCCCTGGGTTAATTGTCCATCTCATGCCTGCATTTGCAGCATGCTCTGGCCATTCAAGCATTGCTTTTGGATTAGACTAGGACCATTTTGCCCTCTGTGTGGAATGAACAGCAGTGAGTACATAGTTTTTCCATGGAAGAGGCCCTCTTTGAAATCCCCGTGCTATTTACCCTGGAGCCACGTTCCTCTAGAGCTCTGGTTCCTGTGTCCAGCACCCCTCACTGCCTCCAGTTTTGCCCAATACTGATCATTTGGGTTAATATGGAACAATTCAGGGATTGGTCGTTATTATTGGTAGCGTAGCAATCACAGAGATGGTCAGAGCCTGTTGTGGAAACCATCCTGAAGCAATGGCAATTATCTGCTCTTTGAAACATGTGACTTTATTAGGTGGGGCAATCCATAGGATCCACAATCTTAGGTACGAGCATGCATCAACAGAGGCTGGAGTCAGGAGTTATCAGTAAATACGGCATTCACATCACAGAAACTTTTATTACAAGAGACTGATTTGTGGATATTATAACTGGCTACAGTAGTCACTCATATGAGAAACTTACCTACTTAAGTGCAAACAGACTGAAATCTTCATCTATGCAAAAGCATTTTAAGAAGAGCTTAATTAGCCTCCCATGCAAGAGTCAATACTGTCACAAACACAACTTACCCTCTTTGCTGCAATAGGCACTCTCATAGCAGGCCAGGGACTGCCTTGCCCCTAGGCAGAAAACCCTGATCCTTTCTGCCTCCTGTCTTCCAGCCACAAACAAGAGAAGTGGGAGGCTAGCAGAGGGCTTAGCAGCCTTGTTAGCCAATCAGGTGTATTTGCCTGAAGACATCTACTGAACCTGTAAGCTGTGACTCATTTTTCCATTAAGACAGTGTATCTCCAAGGAATATCCTTGACACAGTTATTGCACCAGAGGTATCCTTCCCAACTGTACAAACAATTTGGAGATGCTATCTTGGGTTATTTTCTTGGCACAGTGTGCCCAGAAAGAATATTTAGCCAATATCTTTAGACAAGATGGGACACCAGCTATTGGCAAGTGACTAAAAGCTAGGGGAATGACAGGACACTTTGGTCAGCTTAATGACACTTAGCAGGTCTGCAGTCAGAGGTTAGACAGAAGGTTGCAATGGATACATGAAACAGCAGAAGAGTCAGTCTATCCCCCTCTCCTGAGCTATTAGAACATGCTCTTATTAGCTCTCCATTACAGCTCTTCCAACACAGCCTAATGCAGAGCATTTACCAGACTTTTGTTTTGACGTTTTGTTCCCTGAAATATCCTTGAAATATGTCCCCGAAAGGAGACAGATTTGAGATGAATTGTAGCACACTGGCCAACTTTACCGTACTTTGCACCGGTTTGTTCTCAGGATCAGAGAGCTATGCAGCTAAGGACATTGTACTTATTAAAACCTGCCTTCAAGATACAGAACTACCTGTACTTGCTGTTGCACAAGTCTGCCCACACCTCCTATCTAAAATAGGTCTGCATTTTGTATGCAGTGAACAGACAGTTTGAACAGAGGTCCAAAGCCCCAGGTGTGCTCCAGAGAACAGAACAGATGACTAACTGGTCTCAGCAGATGCTCTACAATTATGCCTGTGCATGTTTGTGAGTCATCTGGTCCCAATGTCCCAGCCTGAGAGGGATCCTGCCCACAACTGTCTTTTCCTTAAGTGAAATCTATTTGGTCACCTTGCCAGATTTGTGCCAGCTCTGGCCTTGGAAGTGGACTCCCTTGGAATGGTGGAAACTTAAGACAGCGGTAACAATTTAGATGGACATTTTGATGTTGTCAGCATGCAAAGTTCTCCTGGGAGGTTGAAGGCAGGCAGCCTTCAACCAATTCTACTGAGTTTTTCCTGGGAATGCATAATGAGTGGAAACACCATTTTGAAACTGCTCCCTGGCTTTGGCTGTATTCACTGTGAGTTGCAGTATCCCAAGCTACCATACTTTTATTATTAAAAGTAAACAACCATCAGCTTTACTATCTGGCAGTAAGCATGTGACCTTATCCTGTGTCCAGTCACATCACAATATTCTCTTCTTTAGAACAAGTCAAGACAGCTTCCTAGCAAACACACAGTAATGTGTAATGGTTGATAATTTGTTGCTATGACTAGTCTGCTCACAATAAGAAATATTAAAAAGCTTTGGAACCTAAAACCAAATAAAATTTTAAAGTGAACACTTGTTTATCACTTTGGTATTTATGAGACTAAAACGCAATCACCCATTGAGTAAGCATAACTACCCTTCAAAAGAAAAAGGCAAACTTCAGAACCTCCTGTTAAAAAGTATAATTTATTTGTCAACTTGGATTTCATACGAATGATACATCCCAGATAACAATTGTAGTAGTATTCTCAAATAAGGACATTCGTTAGATTTTTAGGAAATATATATCTCATGTTTCTTCACATCTTCACTGATATTGAGATCATCCTTGCCCATCACTTATGGAAAAATGAAATATTTCCAGGTAATGCAGAAATCAGATAGTATCTTCATTTTTTTGTCAGAATATTTTTACAGAATATCTTGCTTTTAAGTCTTGTACAACATTACTTAAATAAAACCTCTCTTAAAGCATACAGAGTAGATGGAGTGGTGGTGGTTTGTGGAAGCAAGGAATTAGCATTCTCTGACTCCTTTCAACTGAATGCCTCCTGAATCACACTGTGGCAACTGGTAATTCTCATTCAAATGAAGATGTGAAAAGTTTTCAAGTACATTTATAATATAATCAATCTGTTTCAGTTACCACTTAATTTTTTGATTTTCGATACAATTAAAATGTTCATGCAGCACACGAAGGCAAACAACAGAGCACAAAGAAAACTGGTAATACAAGGCTGTAACTCCTATCCAAGACTGAATAAAAGTTCTGGTCCTTTAGCTTCCTTAAATTCTAGGCATTTATCCTTTTCACTGATGACTACTCAGAAGTACATTCTCAGGGTTGCTGAACACTAAAACCCTTTTGTTTAGAGATTAACATTCCAAAATAAATTTTATTCCCTCTACTGCAGGAAGCATTACCAGATGTAGTAGTATGTAAAACTAATTATGCTTTGATTAGTCTACAAATTATCTGATTTTTTCCCTGTAATATCTTCAAGTAAGCCTTTTCTGTAGCTTATATATCACAAGACACAACAAAACAGAATTACAATATAAAAAAAAGGTATATATTTAATTTTAAAGTGCTATAAGGAAGATGCTGAATATTGATTTTGAAGTCCTAAAAACCTAACCTGCTGCAAGTAGCTTTTCAATATACAAGTTGGAACCTTGGTCTCATCAATCTCTGCTGTGACTAAACTGAGCAAAGATTTCACCACATGGTAGATTAAAAAAAAATTAAGTAATTATTTATCTGACTAAAAGAACCACTCTCTTCCCAAACCTTCTACTACTGTGAGATGACTGGTACCTGCTTACCTGCATGAAAAATAGAAGAACTAAACCCCCACCTTAAGATCTAGGATCTTATGGTAACACAAACTGGTTATGACAAAAGAAACAGACTTTACAAACTTGGTCAGTTCTATGGGCTACAAACCCAACACAGTGATGAGAAGGTGCTATATTAGCAGGCCAGTGCTTTGGTATAATAAGTCATCAGAAGTATCAAAAGTTCACTTCCAGAAGAAAAATAGTAAGGTCAAATGCAATATAGCACAGCTGGCAACAGAGGTACTGAACTGCTGGAAACAGGTTTTGTACTGACAGTGTAACAGGGATGAAAAACTATACAGGTTACCTGCATGAAGCTGCAAGAGACAAAACAAACCTCAGGAAATTCATACAGCTTAGGAAAATCAAACAGCAGGACAGAGAAAGGTGGAATGAAAAAGGAAGATAACATTTTTTAAATATTCAGAAAAATGAAACGTTTCTAAATAGGAAGGAAGCTAACTCCTAAGAAGGACATGACACCCAACAGAGGTCACTACAGAGAATCTATGCTCCTTTGACAAAATATTACACCGTGACTGCAACTTCAGAATAAACAGAGTCCACAACAAACAAAGGTCTACTATGATTCTAAGCTACAAACATTGGATTTCGGATGCATAAAAATCTTAATTAATAAGGATAGTTAAAGATAGAGGTAGCAGAAATGCTGATGATGCTTTCTGGAGACACTAGACCACCTTGAAGTCAGGGTTGCTAATACATTTCTTTGGGAAAAGGTATTAAGTGATGAGGAGGGACAACTCATACAAAATGTCTCCAGGATCAGGAAGTGACTCCAGGATACTCTCCAACTGTCTTGCCAGTTTTGATTCTTCTAATAAAGACAGATTTGCAACTGCTGTTTCTAATTGCAACAGCAAATAACAGAAATATGCCAGGCTGCTAATATACATATTTGATGGCAAATAACATTGTGGCACAGTATGTGGAAGCACTTGCTCTGAAGTCTCTGTTGACTCATAGAACAGTAGCAGAATTAATGAAGTTTTGGGATGCCCAAAGACAGTTACAAACTTGCAAACTATATTTAATTGCATCAGATGAAAGCGAAGTGTGTCACTCTAAAGATCAAAACCTAGAATTTAAGATCTTCAAACAAACAGGCTGGTGGGTTGTTTTAATCAGAATGTAGAATGAAGAATGTAATAAATCATTTCATAAAAGTAGATCAAAGAGAGTGGATCAGCCGTTACCATAGTATTTTTGGGACTGACTATTGATGATAGCCAATCAAGAACACAGCCACCATACAGCTATTTACTCAATTCATCTGTATAAGGTTTTGAAAACATAAGAGTCAAAAGAGGATGCAATGTATTTTTGTATTAATGAGACTCTTCTGGGTAAGACTTCTGTTAAAAAAGGACTACAAAAAAATAATCTTATGAAACCAGGTTGAAGAATAAATGTAGAAGAACAGTAACACCATTGCAAAGCCAACTAAGAAACCTAATAGTGAAAGCAAAGAGCAGGAAAGCTACCTACTTTAATGTACTAACATGCACATAACTGTGTTTGAACTTTTCTGTGTGGAGGTAAACTGTTAGTGAGATTTGGCACGCACCTTGACCACAGCAAGAAAGAGAAGTGTGTCAATTCCCACAGACAGCAGCTCGTGAGTAAACAGTTTTCTCCAGTGTCTCAGAAGAGTGCAAGTTACCCTTGGTAGCTGCTACATTCCAATGGATGATGGACTTCATCCCTCAACTTTGTAGGGAAGCAGAAGGTCATATATATGTTACTGAAGATCAGAGACATAGCTGCCTGTGGAAACTAGTTCAGTCATGTCATGAAGATGTAGAAGGTGCACTGTATTTGCACCAGAGGCGGTTATATCTCCTGTAGGCACATGCTAACTATGGGGTATCTACTTATCTACCAGCTGCATCACAAAGTTTATGGTCTATTAACAAGAAAACAATTTTGAATTAGTGTTGTGTCCTGTCATGGTAGTTGAACATGATGAAAACTCAAAAATCTGATGAAATGACAATTCATCTTACATCTTCCCCCTTTTTTTAGTGAAACACCACACTGGGAATTCAAATTTTAAATAAACAAATTTAAAATTATTCTTTAGGTACAAAAAGGATGACATCCCACTGAATCCATCTACTAGGTAAGTTAGTAATGGCACAAACTTTTACAACAAGCTTGAGAAAATAACACAAAATGGGTAAGAGCTTTCTGGGCATCCTCTCTGTCTTTGAGGGAAGTATATAGCATGCAGTGAAGAAGTGGCAGGTTGATAAGACTAGATCTAAAAACAAATTACTTGACAACACAGGGGTACCAAAGTGGGATTAAGTAGTCTGAGAGACAGTAGAAGAGCTGGTGAACTTGTTTTCTTTGCTTCAGAGCCAAGCTGGCACTTGTAGGAGACCAGAGGAATGGCTGACTGGGTCAAAACAACCAGGTGGGAAGCAGTGGGGGAATAGGGCTGTGCACTGCTCCCCCTGCCCCCTCGAGCCTTCTCATACTGTGGTGTGCAGAACACGTGCATTTGGGAAGTCAGCCACCCATCCACATGGTAACAGGGGCAGTCAACTGCATGGACCCACTGGGAACACCCTGGGGCTGTGCAAATACACCCATGAGACTTCAGTGCTGAAATTGGCATCAACTCACCTGGGGAAGGGCTCCAGCAGACCAGAACACATAAAAGGATGGCGACACATGCATGCGGCAGGAGGGCCTACCCTGATAAGGCCCAGAATCTGATCAGAGAATGCAAACAATGCAACCTATCTGTGATGAGTTACCAGTGGTGCCATGGTACTGTTTTTGGTGTTGAATTATGCTAAAACCAGCCTGGTTCACCACATTCCAAACACAAATCCTGCTTTTTGAATTTGGATGTGACAGATAAGCTGGTAGCTGGCCTGCAAATTTGTGACTAGCAGTCAGTCGCTTTATACTAAAAAAGTCCAGTCCCCTTTCATAGATTCAGGTTCTTCTAACATAACTCCTCTTGGGGTGTATGTGCAGAGATTCCTCCCTCAGGCTGGGGATGCCCCCCAAGGATATTCCTCGAAGTTGAGTGAAAGAGATCTCCCCACAAGCATTGGTATGGCTGAGTTACATCAAATCTCAACTTAGTAATTATTTCTTTTTGCTGCCTTTAATATAATTGCTTCAAGAACCGCTTCAATATAAAGCACTGTCCTATCTTATACTATACTACTAGAAGTTTTAGCATTTATATTGTGCAGTAAATAATTCTGGTTAAGATCTTTGTCTCATCATTTGTAATAATATACGATTCATTTTACATAAACATTCTTGGTTTGCCATCATCAAAACCTGCAGGACAAAAGTGGTTCCATCACACCGCTATAATTCCTTCAATTTAAACCACTGACAAAATCCAAAGGTAAGGTTAGATACTTTCTGCACCTTATGACTCAACAGCAGGGCTTCTTCAATAAATTTTGTCTAAGCCTTCCACTCCCACTCCTCACAGTGTGCCATGTGGCATGCTCCACTACCCTGGATTTAAAAGCTGCTGAGACCACACTGCATCCTAGGGTGGTGATAATCTACCCTTCCTCTCTCTTCTCCTACCTTCTTCTCCTCAAAATATATTGTAAGCCAGACCGAAAGGTTCCAGTGGAAGCCTTGTTAAGTGCCTTGTTGTGTCTGGATGAGTTAAAGACTGTCAACTTTAAGTCTCTCAAGTGTCTCAGTAAATCGGAATGTTCTACAGTTTGCAAGTAAAGGTTGTTATTGAACCTCCTGAGAATTTTGTTGTTTCTCCCATGGACCACCTGGAGTAAATCCAACCACCTTCCCCTAAACCCGCCAAGCAGACTGGGGCATTACAACACTGTTACTCAATAAAAAACCTAAGAGCAATAAAAATACATGATACGACAAACTACAGAGTCTCCAAAACCATCTTTAAGCTTCCAATAGCCTCTGAATTCTTCCATTAATCTCTTCAACATATTTCATGTATTGTATAAAACTAAATCAACTGCATATCAGACATGCAATTCTGTCATTTCAATTTTATACTTCAGTGGTTGAAGAGTGTGTACCTCTGAGCCACATTTAGGACATGTAAAATACATATCAAGTAAGCAGTTACTTTTAATACAGTAGTAACAAAAAACATGTGGACACCCTATGGTATGAGGCATGGTAGGCCATTCCCCACATAGAGAACATTCCCTGCAGTGGTCTGCTAATGTGTTTTCACTATTGGAAAGACCTGCAATAGGCAAACACCAAGAAGAAATCTTAAGTTTCAGTTTCTGTACGTTAATAAGTGGCAGCAGATAAATCAGAAATTCAGCAAAGCCATGCCATAAGAGCTCCCTGTTCATGTATTCAAATCCTACCTGACGAACACTTTGAGGCTTGCAGAAAACTGACCTAATTCCTAGAACGCGTTCTGTAAGTGTAGCAAATGTTCCCTTCCGAAGGAAAATCAGAAAATTTAGAAGTCCACAAAGTTTTAGAAGTCCAGCTCCAAAGCTAATATAGCTCTTAATTTTGGAGAAAGATTGTTGTTGACGATTGCTAAATAAATCATAACATCTTTCTTCCAACCATCTTCCACCAACAGTGAAAATAAGATACCATAACTTCTGGTGTTTGCTCAGAGGTTGGTATTTCTCTGTCTGAGATAAGTTATTCTTGTATTGAATATTCAGAATAGCCTGTCCCACAGTTGCATTCTTGGAATAGATAGTGAATCTCCATAATATAAGACATAAAAATGCTTTAACTTCTGGTTCAAAGTGAGCCAACACCCCTGGTTTAAATCCATGAAAACAGCTGGTAAACTGGGACCACACAAGTTGTTCCAGGGCTTTGTTTAGTTCAAGAGCATCAAGTTGACTTATTCTGAGCACAGGATTCACACCCTTTTCATTTCCAGTGCTGGAGGCCATTTCTTCAGAGAAAAAACTTTCTAGGAATAAAACACAAATAGATTTTAGTGTAATGGAGCATTTCCTGTTTCTGCTTTTATTAAAGATAACAAAATTGTAATATACCAGCAGTAAATAAATATATTCAGAATATTATTTGTTATTAATATGTTACAAATCCTTTCAAGAAGCTTTGCATTAATAGGAAGAAATTTCATCTCAAAAGAAATTATATTTGACTATTTCTCATAAACAATATTTGGATTTGGTTACAGAGAAGTGTTCAACATCTAGATATTTAGAAAATTCCACCTATTTAGTATTTCACCGTATACATTTAAAAAAATATTGCAGGGCATAACTGTAATAATTATTCAACTGGACATTAAAATAGATCAGAAAGAACTGCAAAATTTTATGGTGTTCTATGGAAAAATTGGGAAAATGACATGAACATTCTAACTAAAAATCTAGAAAAGAATAGTGGGGAGGACAGAAAATATAACAACGTGAACACTTCAGTAGCTGCAGCTGAAAGTATAATCTTAGAGATACTAACAAATTTAAGATTTACTTTTTTAAAATTGCTTCCTTT
Source organism: Platyrinchus mystaceus (assembly GCA_035041135.1). NCBI lineage: Eukaryota > Metazoa > Chordata > Aves > Passeriformes > Tyrannidae > Platyrinchus > Platyrinchus mystaceus. The sequence goes on from JAWWLV010000088.1 coordinate 122,071,740, forward strand.
AAATGTTATTGTATCTGGAATTCTGTGACTAAGAAAATAAATGCATCAAACTGCAAAAGTAAAATACAGATAACACCCGTTACACTCCGGATTTTAAGCCACAAGCTGCCCAGAGCAGTTACATTTATTTAAGACTTTTTAAAAGCTTTTTGGTTTCTTATTACCTCGAGTTCACGTCCAGAGAAAACGCTACTATGCTTTCGCTAAGAGAATTTCTTTCAATTTAGTGACAGAAAAAAGACATTTTGGCAAAAGGTCTTACAAGAGTAAAATACAACGAAGAAAAGCATTTCACTAAAACACTCAAAAAAAAGACCCAGTTTACAGAAAACCCCTTTAAACTTCTTCCTCATTAGCAGGCAAAATATGGCTGAAAGTAGCACAAGGCCACTTCCTCTGGACAAACAGCTTTGGGGTTCACTGCACCAACCCACACAGGCCGAAAAGCCGGCACACAAAGGCTGTACACCCAAGCCTGTCTCACACACTTCTCTGTTCGGCAGCAGGAACTAAAGCACGGGAAACATTTCTCAGTACAATCCAAATAACTTCACTCCTCTACTTTATGATCAAAGGGTCAATTCAACCGCTACTAGATCTTGCTGCATCACTTCAAGAACTCGAGTGCTAATGACTATCCATCCTTCTACCCCTCATCTCACTTTACTACCATTTTAGGAACCAGAGCCTCTTACAACCATTTGCTCTGGAATCTGTCACTCTGGTTTAGTGTTATTCACTCATAACTCCTAAAAGTCTAATGTCTTCTTCATTTTCTCTTCTACTCATTTCGCTCTGTCTAACTTGTTTCAGCATTCTATACAGTTCCCAATACACAAAATCTCCTTTAAAAATCCTGAAGTTACTCGAAAGGAACATCTTATCAAACAACTTCCTTGATCCATCTACTAAGATGATTTTCCAACATTAGTTCAACCACCTTCTCCAGCTATGTTCCATTATCCCAGGTGCTATGAGAAATTTCTGTTGTAGATTTCTTTTAAGTAAGGTAGACTAAATCTGTGCAGATTTTTTCTCCCTATTATAGCCATATTATCCCCATATTTTTCCCCATATTATAGCCATATCATTAAAGAAACCTGAGCAAGTGAGGAATGGGTCATCAGGAACCTTCTGAAATCCAAGGAAAATGCTTCAAATACATAGGATTAAGATGTATCATGAAATACACGAGAAAATCAACGGATCATTATAGGCTGGGAGCCTCTATGACTGCATACCCACTCTGAAAAAAGGATGTAGGGATTCTGGTAGGCAGAAAGCTGAAGACAAGTCACAGTGCATCCTTGCAGTGCCTTAGCACGGGTAGAGCTAGCAGAGTGGAGGATGTGCATATTACCCTCCACTTGGCATTGCTGAGCCTACACCTGGGATAATACTTCCAGTTTTGCCTCATTTCTATCAATAGCACAAAAGAAATATCAACAAACTGAAGAGTCCAGTCACTAATATCATCAGGAAGCCCCAGTATCTGATATATGAGAAGAACTTGAGGGGACAGACTGTTCAACTTGAAGATAAGGCAGCTAAGAAATGATCTATGAGTAATCTTGCACTACCTAAGGGCTGCAGTGAAGATTCTTTCACTGCATCTCACTTTTCTGGGAGACGCAGTGAAAAAAGAGAGGCAAGTGTGTGTTAAGCCGCTACATGAGGAATTCCAAATGGACATAAGGAATTGTCAAACCCTTACTGTTTTAACTCTCTTAAGTAGTTTAAAACCTAAGAACTCAGAATCCTAGACCCAGCAGTGAAAGAGACAAGTATCAACACTCAAATATATGATAAACTCTATGTGTGATTAACTTGTTATATAAACGCACTTTAAGACAGAATACTAAAGACTACTACTTGAAAGCTTTTCTGTTGATTTTATACTGTCACAGATATTGCATAGAAAAAAAAACTTAATTGCCTCCCCAAAAAAACCAAACCAAAACAAAACAAAAAACTATTATGTTCCTTTCTTAAATAATCTACATTTCGTCTGTTTTGGATTTTTTTAACTAAACAAATAAACAGTTGTACAGTACACTGCAAAACAAAAAAAAAATAATGATTGTATATCACTAAGGAAAGAGGAATTTCTTCTGGTATATATTAGTGCTGTTATTGAGCATTGTACAAATTATGAATGAATATATTTTATTTGGAAACATGTTATCGACAGAAATCTATCAATAGTAATGGGAGTATTGTCAACAGCCTGTCAATATTAATGTAATTATAATTAAGGTGATAACATGGATTTTAGCTATAATACCAAGTAACATCTCCTGCATTGATGCTATCAATATAAGCATTATTATTGACCTCTTCTGGAACTATCAGTATGAGATGTATTACCATCAGGGATATCTGTCAATGCATTCTGACTACAAAAATTCTAAATTTAAATTTACAGGTTTGTAAACTTTGCCTGCAGAAATATACAAATCCAAGTAACCTCTTGGGTGCCATTTTTTCCACAGGACTATTCCATTGTGGATAAGTAATCAAGAGGTTTCTACTGTCTCAGAACTACCGCAATTGCATTTCCTGCTTTTGTAGCATAATCATTAAAAGAAAAATGAAGCTATATGCAAAAGCCTCAAAATAAAGTATGATTTGTCAAAACACTTTTTGGGAAACCAAATAGAAATATATTTACTAAATGAAAAAAAAAAAACTTTGTTCCTTACTGCTCCAACTCTTTTAGACGATCTCTTCTGCGCAGCCAAAACATGTGTTTGGAGCACTGTACTTATGCAGGATGGAACAGACCACAAGAGACTACCAAATCCTAACTCAGCACAAACACAGGCTCAGGAATACATTGACAGGTGTTTAACTACCAAGAAAGCTAATTCCACAGTTTTTCTAAGTAGTTTGTTCCAGTGTTTTATCACTCTAATAATTACAAATAATCTTTTTCTCATGTTCAATCTAAAGCATCTTTATTAAACGAAGGATGCTTTTCATTCCACAGCAGAAAACAGTAACAAAAATGGAGAAGAATTTCCATTCTGTTGCACCTTCTCAAGAGCAAAAAGCAGCAAGGCATGTGAGGGGGCCAGCTACGCAAAGAAGATTTGCCAAAATAGACAATGTCCTCTTTCCTACAACTACCATGCCTGGTATGATCCTCCAGAAAAACCAAACCAAACAAAAAATCCAAACAACCCCCAAAAATAAACAACTTTACTCTTTTCCAGCAGCATATCAGAATTTACCTTGAGGTCTAGTATATCTTCATACCTTTTTCTGTCACTTTTCTCTCTGAATAATTATTTCCTGTTTTAGATTCACGTGTTTGAGTTTGTCCTGTTAAATGCAGTGCTTCATACTTGACTGCACTGCTTTTCATCCTGTTGACTCTAGATATTTTCTTCAAATCCATCAAGAGTTTTTTGAATTCATATCTTATGTTGAAAACAAAGTAAAAAAAATAAGCAAACAAACTTTAAACCCCTCTCTGGTTACTATTCTGAGTAACATTTCTAAGTATGTGTTCTCTTCCATCATCCAACTCATTAAAGCCTTTTCATCTTGACAGGGCACTATAGATAATTACTCAGAGGCAACTTTTCAACGAGATACTATCAGTATCTAATAGAGATAGCACTGATATTACATTTCCCTAGTTTGCCTATGTAGGGAAAAAGACTTTATTAAAATCAAGCTGTATTTTACTTAAAGTTTTCCTCTTACTAAACTTGTGATCCTTTTTAAGAGGAGAAACCGACTGAGGTTTCTTAGAAACAGGTCTCATCAAACCATACTGGCTGTTTTACAATCTCTCTTCTACCCATTATTAGATACAAATTAATTGCTAAACTATTTACTCCTAAATTTTTATCTGGAATCAAAACTGACAGCTTCAATAATTCTCTTAACAGAAGAATAAACAGGCACAAAAACAGGCATGTACAAACCCATTTTGCTGGCTATTTTCACCCTCTGGGATATTAAATAAATAAATAAAATCAGTGATGCCTAATTCCTCAATCATTCTAGGATGAATTTTATTAGGATTTGCCACTTGAGCACATCTATATTAAGATTCCTTAGGCTATTCCTTTCTGTGCTTTGGTTCCACTGTTATTTCCTGTATAAGATTAATTTTATGAAAAGAGCAGGTCACAATATATCTCTTTTACAATGTATGAAGTAAAGAATCAGTCTTTGAAAGTCTGTTACTTGCTCTCCTTTCTTTTTTAATAACATCTAAGTAATGGACCTATCCCTTTGTGCCTCTTCTTACTCAGACTTTTGGACCCTTTCACTGATTCTTTTCTTGGGCATTGTAAATTGAAACTTATTCTGTTATTTAGAGTCATCAATTTTATTCTTACATTCCTATGCTATTCGTTTATATTATCATTAATCTGTATTTTTGCCTGGACAACTCTTTTGATTTCCAGGCCATGGAAAAATTCCTGATACATAAAGTGTCTTTAACATTCATTATCACTACTTTAGTTTATTATACAAAGTATCTCAACACAAAGAAACAACAGGACATACATTAAAGATAACAATTTTTTAGCCTTTTCAACAGACCAGATTCTTCCCAGTCCCAGCATTGAGATCTATGTAGAGTGGGCATGACAGGAATCACACCCACTCTGGAGATAACACTAACATACAGTTCATGTTTTCTTCAGGAGCTACAACACATTTGGCATTATGTTTTCAGTGTTGCCATACTGGGTGTGTGAGAGAGCACAAGAGCAAGCCATGCCCTTGGTCTACTATCCCTCCTTTTCTGTTCATAAAGTTACAGTATCCAGAGACGCAGAAGAAAACTACCTTTCCACCCACAACAAGAATGCTGAGATTTTTCTTAATGTGGGGTGGGGTGTTTTTTAATTGGCTTGGGAGTTTGGTTTTTCTTTTTTTTTGGTGAAAATGTATATCATTTAACTGTTCTTTTCAGGTACCCTCAATGGCAGAGCATATTTTAGATATCAATTTAAAATCAATAAATTTTAAAGATGAGAAATCAAACTATACATATTCAGTTAATTTTAAAATCTTCCTTAACACCAACTCTCATAACACAGAACATGGACTCCAGCTGCTCAAAGCCTCATGTCTTACCACTAATTCTCATCTCGTTCTTGCTTATCAAGTATAGAGAGAAATATCCTCAGATCAAAGTCTAATTGGGAGCCCCAACTGTGTTGTCTTTTAATCACTGTAAAATTAACTTATCACTATATCATTACCTCAAATAACCTTAGAACAGATTGATTTTGTATTACTGTCTGGATTTCTATATACTTCAGCCAAATACCTATCATTATCTAAAGAACATAAATTGATTCTTTAACCATTTGGAATAACTACTAACACTAATTGAAAACCCAGTAGCATATTGCAATCATAGAAACTATTATTTATTTCTTATGTTCCTGGAAAAAAGGACTATTTCTCAAAATAGAGAAAGTCAAGGAAAACACTGAATGACTGTGTAACAAATCAATCCCACAGATAAAATTAAGATTTTCATTATGGAGATTGAGTGAGCAACTACTAACAAATCCCAGAATCCTAAATGCTTTTACTGTTACATTTACTGTTCAAAGACCAAGTACAAGACAAAGATGCATTCAAATCACCGACTGCTTTTCCAACTTTAACTCAGTAAACTTAGATTCCATAAAATGAGATACAAGAAATTAGCCACTGCTGAATGCCTGCAGACAGCAAAAAACCATTAAGATAGCTCATTGATTTACCTGCCATAAATTACCCTCCAAAGTCAAAATATTAGGGCTTCAAGTTACAAGATCATAACCAGCTCAGAAGAGCCAGAATTGATACAACAGTTTGAAGAGCAGTAGGAAAGTGCTGCACTGTTAAAGCTGTATATCAGTCGTTTCTGTCAGCATTTGAAGGAAAATGAAAATCCCATGTCAGTGTAATACATTCCTTCAGTAAATGCTAGCAACCTAGGCTATTATTGGCCACCATTAAAGACACTCTAAATGCTAAGAGTTCTTAGGACTTCAGAAAAATTTGTCATCAGTCAATGCTTGTAAAAGACAGATTATTAGATGCAAACAACCAGATCTGATAATTACCACATAACTAATATTTAAAATACTACCTTTTAAAATTTGTGATGTTGAATTCAAGGCTACAAAAGCTCTAAGTACGTTTGTATTCCTCATAGCATAGAAGCCAGAGACAGCATCATCCTACCACTTTTTGGGTATGGCCCTAATTTTCATTTATTGGAATAAATAGGAAGACAAGCATGTACCAAATTAACGTTCAATCACTATTCTTCTTAATCTCATAACCTACTTCTCTTCTTCCCCCATCTTATTTCCTCTCTTTTGTAACCCTTCTCTTAATGCATCAAATTACAAATTCATCTGTAAAGGGATGTGTCAGTTCTGCTTATAAATTCCCATTCTCTGCTATACTAAATTAAATCCTGTTGGTCCTTTTAATTGATCAGTGATAGAAACCCAAAAGCTTAAAAAAACAGCTACATTCTAACCTGAGGCTTTCCAAAAACCATGGTTAAAAAAAATCCCTTGGTCATCAAGATGCTGAGCAAAACGTATGCCCAATACAAAACACTGACTGTTTTTATTTTGGATCTAGGTAATGGGAACTATCTGGACAAGTGCCTTATCTTTACTATTGATGAATCAAAATGGTGAAGAGAGATTTGAAGTAGCTGCCCAGTGACAACTGTGACGGTTAAATGGGAAGGAAGAGCCCCTTGTAAGGAAGGGGCAACACTTCTGACTAAAGCAGGAGGTATAAGAGCATGGGAAAAATCAGAATGCCTTGTGCTACAAATGTATGTTTCAACTGCTGATGTGATCACCCAACAAGGGGAGACCCTTGCATTTGAAGACATTTTGGTTGTGATAACGTTAAAGGTTCTGCTAAAAGGATGGATAACAAAATAATATTGCATTGCATGTATAAAAGTGAAAAGGACATAAAGCTTAGTAAATGTGCCATCCTTTGTGTAAAGCAGGTGAAACATCACCTGGTGGCAGAGTTATGCAGCTCCATTTCCAAATGGTCCAAAGACAGAACATGAATGCACAGATGTCAGCATACTGTGGGCAGTTATAGCCATAACTCCTCCTTTGCTGGTTACTGTTACTTACCTGAAAAGTTGGTCTTACACCTCATGACACATGTAACATCTGCTTTTCACTACTGTAAGGGCACTGTATCTCACATTGCCTTATTTGTCAAGCACAACATCATTTTATGCATCTTTTCCATGCCTCTCCTTACCCTTCTTCCATTCCAAACTACCTAAAAAACAAACAAAAAAAGGGAATCAAACTTAAATTCCCGTTTCACAGCTGTGTCTCTGTTCTGCTCCTACCTGTCTGATCCTTATGAATGGATCACCAGACAGGTATGGAGATGCCAGGATGAAGATTGAGTAGATATGTAGAAGGGATTCCAGAAGGAACGCCTGCTCTATATCCTCTGATATAATTTACCACAGATGACAGAATCCTGAAATTTTGCATTAAACACCTTATGCTTATCATTTGTGAAACAGTCACTGCCCAGATTTTATTCCAACTTTCTTCCTTTTTACATACATATGCACACCAACTTCAGAGTCATGAATATTCAGTGATATGCAAGTGTAACAGTGCTGATCCAAGCACTGCACTGAAGGAACATAAGGCCCTTTAACCTCTTATTAGAAATACGTATTGGATGAGAATAGTAAAATCTGTCCTAAATGCATAGCTAAGTCATAATTAACCCCTATCCCCATCTGTACCGAAAGAAGGACTGCATGTAAAAACAATGTTATTACAGACTGTATATGATATGTTAGAGCTAATAATCGTGGCCAGTCTTCGCGAACGAAAATTTGGGAAAGGTCTTTTGACCTTTCAAGCCTGCGCAATGGATTTTTTAGGTGAGACACAGCCTGCGCTGAACTGAG
>JAWWLV010000088.1:122084718-122094770 GCA_035041135.1 Platyrinchus mystaceus
AGGGTGGGCTCAGTTCAGCGCAGGCTGTGTCTCACCTAAAAAATCCACTGCGCAGGCTTGAAAGGTAAAAACACCTTCCCCAAATCTTCGTTCGCGAAGACTGGCCATATATATATATATATATATCTCTGACCTAAATCTGTTTCATCTAGTGTATGTTTTCCCTGCTCCAGACCTTTCCCTGCATTTTACAATTCCTGAAGGTCTTTGCTAGTATAGATGGAAGTAAAGGCAGTCTTCAGTACCTCAACCTTTTTGACATTCTGTGTCATCAGAGCCCCTGTCCCATTCAGCCATGAGACCACGTTTTCCCTAGTCCTCCTTCTGCTACTGATGTATTTACAGAAGCACTTATTGTTGCCTTTGACACCCCTCACCAGATTCAACTCAAGGCAGACTTCGACTTTCCTAAGCATATTCTGAATGAATAAGAAATATATTACACTAGTTTCTGTCCAGGACTGTACAGCTTAAAGGAAACATTGCTAAAATGCCACAAACATGGTGAATTTCCTTGTTGAAAAAATTATTACCTAGAGAGTCTTAAAAATACTCCCTCTGCCCAGAAATCATTAAATACCTAAAAATTTTCAGAAGTCAGGTATCAAAAATAATATATCTTATTCTTCAGTTAGACTGATATTAAACCAGAAGAAATTTATTGTTAATACATGAAGAACATTCTTACCAAATACACTGCTATCTATTAATTTAAAAGCCTATTCATATTTTTTCTTATTATTATCTTATTTTTATTATTATTATTGAAACACATCATGCTTGCAAACTAATTTAATGAAATTGTATTTATATCTAAAACTTACCAGTTAGTGTTAGCTGGACACAATTTATTTGTGGGTATTTTTATCTTCCTGATTCCTGATTTCACTGAATAAAGGTAGAACTTGCAAGTGCAACAGTGCTGTGGGATTTTTTAAAATTTTTTTTAAGAGTAGACCATTATAACCATAATAGAAATAAAACACATGGGTAATAAGGTACTTAAATTATAATCTCAAATTTTTGACTGATTTTGTCTACTGCTAGTCTTCCTTCAGACAGCTGTCCATCTTTCCTTCCCTCTACTTCCTCTGAACCTCATGGCTTTGAAACTACTTTCAGATGTTTAAAAAAGACATTTCCACTCTCTCATATTTTGAACATGTAATTAAATGTGGGTTTTTTCCCCCTAAAGACCAAGTGCTTCATTACTATATCCAGATATATGTTAGCACTGGATTCAGACATCACTTCCCACACCTTTACTGTTTATGTTTATGTACTGAAGAGTCATTTATTTTACAGTATATTTTTGGTATTGATAATATATACCCATAAACCTGTTTCTTTCCCAAATACTCTCTGGGTAGCAGTCTTTGGTGATTTTCAGGACTTTCACTTCAGAAGGCTATAAAAGACTGTTAACCAGAGGAGAAGATAAATCTCCTCCCTGACTTACATCACAGCATTTGATGTCAAGCCCAAATAAAGGTCCTTGGATTAGTAACAGTGTCAAAAACTATCCGAGTATAGAAATTCCCTTTCCTACTTTATTCTATGAAGGGTTCAATCAAGTCTTTATATATTATTAATACTTGCTTGCAAGTTTTAGCTGAATTTAATTTTGTCCATTACAGGAACATTTACTTCCTGCATGTCCTGGACCACCTTAAGTATCAAAACTTTTCTCTGAGTCACTACATTCTCTAATGAAATTATACCTACAGAATTGGGGTGGGGGAATAATAGAAGGTTCTAAAAGGAGAAAAACACCCTGGGTTGTCAAACAAATAAAAAATTTCCCTCACAAATCTAAACATCCTCCTGCACAAAACAGACATTCCATATATCAAGCCTAATCCTTAATTATCTACCAACATGAACTGAGGCATACCATTCTAGCTACTTGACAGCCTTTTAATAAGCAAGGAGATTCAGAATGCATCTGAAGGCCCATTACCTAAGAAATTAATTTTTTTAAAATAAATTCAGAAGATGAAATTTTATATTTGTAATGCTGTACTCAGAGTTCTACGGGTAGCTCACTTAAGCATGAGCCAATTCAGATATATGTTTGCTACTATTGCTTTACAGTTTTTAACATTTCTAACAAAAGTAAAAGATATTTTTACACTCATGCAGAGTTTATTTACTTAAATACACCAACATTAATGGGAACATATTTTCTTCATTTGCTGAAAAAGATGATGTCAACAAATAAAACCCCACAAGTTTTAACTAAGGCAGACCTAGAAGTTAAAAGGACTTAGAAATAGAGGCAAAAGGCTAACTGAAGGGTTATTTCAGTTGCTGTGGTCAGAGATTAATGCAATTTCACAATGCTCTGTACTCAATAATAAACATACTCAATTCTTACTTTAAAAACTGCAAATATATGTGCGTAACACTGGGGTTTTAAAAACACTGATATACACACAAACTCTCACTTCTAAAAAGTCCTCAACACCCCACCTCTTTCAGCCTCCCTCAATACAATGCAGAATGGTAGGCAAGAAAGAGGATGTAATTAATATCACACCCTTGCAAAACCTTCACAGTGAAGAGCTTGAAATGTATTCCACTTTCCAATCCACAGACTCTATCAATAACAATACAGAGAAGACTTATAAGCATCAGGGTAATTAAAAGTGTAAATCACAGAACTATAAAGATTGGAAGAGACCTTTAAGATCATCAAGTCCAACCATTAACCCAGCACTGCCACTACCCCTAAAACCACATCACCCAGCACCAGATCCAGACACCTCTAAAACACTTTCAGGGATGGTGACCACCACCTCCCTGGGCAGCCCTATTCCAATGCCTGACCACCTTAAGAGTGCACAATTTTTTTTCTAATATCTAATCTGAATCTCCCCTGTCTCAGCACCTCAATATCCTTTTTGCAGTGAGGGGCCCACAACCTAATACAGTACTTGAGGTGTGGCCTCACCAGTGTCAAGTACAGGGACGTGAAAGGGATAAGCTATTAAAATTTTAAGATTTTTAAAAACAAAAAATAATGGTGCTTTCTGAAGTATGTTTGCACAGGCAGACACAAACTTCTGACAATTGTTAGCAATAAAAATACCATTGGATTTACCCAGAAGACGACAAATTATTTAAAAAACATTACTGCAGTGTATAGGACAGCAAAATATTGGAGAGTTGGGTTTTTTTTACTACAGAAAACTGAACTAGTTTACTCATGGTGTAATCTCTCACGTACACCACCGGCTTTTCTCCACGTACATCACTACAGACACAAGTGTTGAACTATTCTTTCCAAAGAAAGGGTTTGTGGAAAATACAACTTTTTAACTCCAGAAAAGTATTCTTACTGGCAACCAATGCTGGAGCACTAGCAACCAAAGTAGGTGTTCCAATACTGACATGATCACCTATTTCTGTAGTAAATTCCAGAAGAACTAAAATATAAGTGTCAAATCCCTCCAGTACTCTTGATTATGTGCCCTACTGGTCTATTCAATTTCTACCAAAAATTAAAAATAAAACAAACCTTTTAATTAGTTAATTTATACATCTTACAGATGTGAATTTAACTCCACAGCAAGTAACTGATATTGATGACTTCATGAAGCATGAACAAACAGAAAAAATAAAAATCAGACATGAATTCTTAATCCCCTTAACAATTTATTTGCTACTCTAATTAAGGTACCAGCAATGAAACTTTCAGCTGCTCTCCTACTAATCACTTCATGAGATAAACTAGTGATGGTGGACATCCAGGAACTGAAAAACTAGCTGCTGATGAACAGAAACCAAAGCAGAAAGATGAAAAAGAATCTGCAGAAAAAAGCACTGAGGAAACGTATCTTCATAAAGAATAAAAACAGTATTAGTCTTACAGAGAAATAGCTCTCAACTCCTAGTCTTATATTGCAACTGTTGTTGAACTCTATGTTACTAACAGCTCAAAAAAGTTTGACAAGAATTCACTAACTTCCAGGAAAATCAAATGGCAAAATATTTTGGAGTCAGATTTTACTGCAAACTGGCCATACGTCATCTTTGACCTTGGTGAACACCTCCCTCCCACTGATAGGTGAAAGATCACACAGAAAGCATACAGTGCTGTGTTTTCCAGCATGGACAATATTATAAGCAGAATTCATCGCTCTGTCAAAACACGTTGGTCATTCAGAAAAAAATCACCTTTATTTTGTGGAAATACAATGGTCTTGGTCACTTACAAGCTACACAAAACTGGATAAACAGAAAGTGGAAAGATGCCACCCTCACCTCGAGCAGGTTTCCTACAGAAAACCTTGTCACCTACAGCACGCAATCATAGGAAAGACCTTGGAGATTATAAATACTTCCCTCTCTCAACTGACATCAGAATAACAACTCGGACGAAAATACCCCTCTGACAGCATACTATACCTTCTCCTCTCTACGGAGCTCGTCCCCAGGCTCCGTCCTCTCTTCCCGCACTCCCGGGCCTAGCCGGAACCCTCGCCATCCCTCTGCCGCACCAGGAGCCTGAGCGCCAGCGGGACTCCCGGCACGGGGGCGCACGGGGAGGGCGGGAGGCTGAACACAAGTTCACACAGGCAGGCCCTAGAGCAGAGCCGGGGACTGACCCAGAGCGGCTGACCCTGCGGGGCTGCCACGGCCGCCGGGCCGCGCGAAGTACCTGACCGGGATCCGCCAAAGGCCGCGGCCCCCGCCCAACGCAGCGTCTCCGGCTCGTCCTGCGCTGCCGCCGGGCTCAGCCCGCCAGGCTCTGCCTGTATCCCCGGGCAGTGTCCCCTCAGCCGCCCGGGCGGGGCAGAGGCCGCTCCCGGGCCGGTTCGGCCGCAGTGACGGCGGCTCCGCCAGCGCGGCTGCGCGCGGAGCGCTCGGGGACACCGGGACGGCGCGCGAGAGGCGCTTCCCGCACGGCGGCCGTGCCGGGGCGGTGCGCGCGCCTGCGTGACTGACAGGCCGAGGAGCAAATCAGCGGCTCGGGGGGAGAAGCGGCAGCCAATGGGAGCGGCAGGGGCGGGACGGCCCCGGGGCCGAGCGGGGCCGCCGGGCAGCGGGAGCGGCCGGGCGATGCGGAGTCCGTGATGCTGGGTCCGTGATGCTGGGTCCGTGATCCTGGGTCCGTGGTCCTGGGTCCGTGGTCCTGGGTCCGTGATCCTGGGTCAGGCGTCCCGGTGGGACCTGAGCTGTGGTTCCGCCGTCTGCAGTTCGGCGAGCGCCAGCAGGGGCTCCTGGCCGCCCCTGGGGCCGTGGAGAGGCTCCCGGCTCGGGGTGGGGTGGTAACCGGGAGTGGTGCGGGGGAGGCGAGGCCGAGCCACTTGGAGCCGAGGGCAGACCGGGGCACAGCCCGCGGGCGGCGAGGGGCCTGTGGAGCATTGACTGGCGGGAGTCACAGGGCTGTGAGAGTAGAAACTGAGCAGACTCTGGAGGAAATGTGTCAGCGTCCTAAAAGTACTGCAGGCGGGTATTTCTCCAGCAGTAACACGCCAGCGCTATTGGGTGCGTTGGTGCTCGCCTGGTAACTGGCGTCAGTGTCAGCCAGGTTCTGCTGAGAAGGGGGTTGAAAATGTTTTTAGGTGACTCAGAGCTATTATTTGGATGAATTGCGCACCTTAGGTGGGGGAAACCGCATTGAAACGTTGGCTATTACAGTTCTGGAAAGCAATTCAAAGAGAACTCTATCAACAGTTGATATGAATTGTCAGTGTTTATTAAACATAGAGATTAAAAGACATCCAAATAGCGATTGATTTATTTCCAAGCTGTAACTATATTTAGTGTTGACATATTCACGAGCACAGTTTCACAGGTCACAGTTCCTCAGATACCTTGCTGAGGTTGTCTGTGCTGAGGAGACTGTGGGAGCCCATAGGCACATATTGATGGATTCTGTACTGGTTTTTTCTGACTCACAGATGAGAAATCAGATGATGCTCTGGACTACTTGAGATGCCCCAAAACAAAGTACAGGCCTTTATGAATATCAGGATATTGAAAAAAGTTTTGTTCAGGATTTACATGTAATTTTTCACAATGATGAAGAAGAACAGATGCCTAACTTTGTTAACAATGAATAGTTCCTCTTTTAGAAAAACTGTTTGAAGTGAATAAAGCTAATTCACTTGTCTGATTTCACAAAATGGGGATCAGGTCTTTTTGTATGAAAAATACATTTTAAGCAAAATCTTTTGAGCTAGGAAGGCACTTCTGTTTCACAAAAAGACATTGTAGTGGAAAGCTTATGACCACTAATACAGGAAAAACAATCACCCTCAAGTGTTTAGATAGTCTACTGTATACAACAAGGTATTTGGGGTAATTTTTGGTTTGTTTTTAAAACAAAACCACATAATGATTTATTTCTGCAGAGGAGTAATTAGTTGAACCATGGCATTAATTAATTTCTTATCATTTATCATTGTATATTTGAATTAGCAACAAAAACTCTTCCTTGTGCAGGACACTTTGGAGAGCTTATCAGCTTCTAAAATCTTATGAAGTGAGACCCTGTGTCACGTGGGCATAGCAGAGAAAGGCAATAGAGAAGCTCAAGAGTGAAGCAATGTGCTATTTCTTGGTGGGCTGATATTGTGACTGCCTCTGGGAGCCGTGATTTCTAGGTGAAAGTTTGCCTCTGTTTTGACTTGACAGCAGGTGCAGCTTGACTATCTCTGTCAGTCTCATGAGGTCTCTGAACAAAAGTTGCAATGCTGAGTTGTCAGTGTTTGGAATACTTGCAGACTCTGTAATAGGGCAGTGCCGATCAAGTCTCACATACAGAATAAGAGTTTTGACATGAGTTCTGGAAGATGAGTTTCAGAATAGTTCATGAGTAAGTCTTGATGAAGCCATTTTTCCTCGTTTACTCCAGTTCCTGAAAGAAACGGCATACAAATAAGGGTATTTCATATCTGAATTTTGTCCTCATTTTTTCACTTCTGTACTCATCTGACACGTTTCCTCCTGCTGTTCCTTCTGCTCTGTTCATATGGAGATCATCTGGCCCTCATGCTGCTGAGAACTCTTTCTCTCTCCTCCAGGACTCAGTGTGGATGAAGACTGCAAATTCATTGCCAAACAGATTGGTGTTACAGACTTAACTTTTTCTAAACTGGAAAAGAGCATGATTGCTTTAACTGCAGTGATGAAAAAGGGAGTTTTCAGATATGCTGAATGAAATGGAGAGTAAACTAAAGTTACCTTTCTCTGTGAAAAACTTTAAACACCCTTTATTCCCTGCAAGCAGTACTTGAATTGTTGTGCTTTGCTAGTGATTCAGTAATCAAAATGTTATTTGTAGTGTCTTTGTAGCAGGCTGCACAGATTAAGAATTTAGTCGCTGCTATTAATATTCTTCCTGAAGCGGAAAACCACAACTAAGGGACTGAAATATGAAGAAGGAGTGGGGGATGGAAGAAAAATGAAAAGCTGGAGCATACCTTTGTCCAAGGTTTTCATTTGTGTCTAACCTTCCCTGTCATTTCTATCCTTCTAATTCTTTCAGGATATGATAGAAAAATGTCCTCTCTGACTACAGAAAAGCACTCTCAAATTTCGGTGCCACTACTTGAAATGTGGTGATGCTTTTAATGCAGACATTTTCCATGGCCTTAACTGCTCACAGGTCTGTACCAAAACCAAAGTAGCCACTGTGAATACCTAGTAAGTACTGTTCATAAACATTTTTATAATGTTTGACCTTAAGAGTGACCTGAAGATTAATGGATGTGTTGTATCAGTTTTAATGGGTCTCTTTTCTCTTGGATACACACATGTGACTCCCATTAGTCTTAATGGGAGTTATATGTGAGCCTAGAGGTTAGACAAGATCTCTAAAGGTGCTGTTATGCTCTGTTGTATTAACGATCTCATAATTGCTGAGGTGCTGCACCTTTGCATTGAAAGCAAACTAATTAAATTGGTCTAGTATAAGTTGGTATACCCAGCACGTATGTATGTTTTCCTGTAAGTCCCTCAGTACACAGAGGTAGAGGCTAAATCAAATGTGGAATTCAAATTTTGCGTGTGACTTGACTTCCTTCGTAATTGTTCTTTGTAATTCAAAATGATTTCATGAGTTTGATTCCTAAGAAGGATGATTGTTCATGTGAATAGAGGGGAAGAAGCTGAATGTGGTGTTTTATTTTATCATTAAAGGATGTAGTGAAAAAAGAGACTGAATTGATTCTTATTTTGATGTTCCAAATCATGCACTTTGAAAAAAGGCAGTTAAGTCTAAAGGATTAACCTGAAGCTTGATGTTGAATTTTAATTATGGCTTTGTTACTCATTTCTTCCAAGTGCCTTTAGACAAAGCACTTCACCTTTCTTTGATTTCCAGATATGTAAAATACCTACTTGCTTCTTAGTGTTGCAGACATAAATTAATATCTGTTCTATGCTTTGAAATTTTAAGATTGGTACATCCAACTGGATTCTGCTGGCATACAGCACAGGAGGAGGAAAAAATCATAGTATCTACCTGAAACAGCCGAGCAGAAGTGCTGGTAATGATGCAGATCTGTCAAGAGAACTGATTCTGTTCCGTAGTTTATGATGTGTAAGACATTGGTAATGAAAAATTTTTGGTATGTTTTTTGGTGGAAAAGATTGTACAGTAGGCAAATTGACATTGTATAGACATTTGACATTTTTATAGATCAAAATAATAATTAGAATTAGATAGTCACTGTGAAAATTTGTGTGCTGTATTCCCTGTCTCCATGCATTTGAAAATAAACCATGTCTTCTTTGAAATTTGGAGAAAGAATGAATCTTAATATTTACATTCTGGAGGAAAAGAAGGGTTTATGTGGTAACCTTCACATTTAAAATTGGAGGTTTTCTTTTTTTCTTTTATCAGATTAAGATATTCCATAAACTCAATTTCACAATTTAGTTTTACTATTTGTGAAGTAACAGATCTTGTGGCATATTTTTGGGTGTTTTGGTTTTTTTTTTTAGTATTTTATTTTTGCCCCTATGTGATTCTTGCTTTCTATTAGAAAGTAGCAAGTTTCATAGAATCACACAGAATCACAGAATCAACTAGGTTGAAAAAGACCTCTGAGATCATCGAGTCCAACCTATGACCTTGTCAACTAGACCATGGCTCTAAGTGCCACATCCAATCTCTTCTTAAATACCTCCAGGGACAGTGAATCCACCACCTCCATTGGCAGCCCAGTCCAGTGTCTGATCACTCTCTCTATAAAGAATGTTTTCCTAATGTCTAAGCTAAACCTTCCCTGGCACATCTTAAAACTGTGCCACCTTGTCCTACAGCTGGTTGCCTGGGAGAAGAGCCCACCTTGCTACAACCTCCTTTCAAGTAGTTGTGGCGAGTGATGAGGTCTCCCCTGAGCCTTCTCTTCTCCAGGCTAAACAACCCCAGCTCCTCATAGGGCTTGTGCTCCAGTCCCTTCACCAGCCTCATTGCCCCTTGGACCTGCTCCAGCACCTCAATATCCTTCCTAAACTGAGGGGCCCAGAACTGGGCACAGTACTCAAGGTGTGGCCTCACCAGCGCTGAGTACAGGGGCAGAATCACTTCCCTGCTCCTGCTGGCCACACTGTTCCTGATACAGGCCATCAGCCTTCTTGGCTCCCTGGGCATGCTGCTGGCTCATGTTCAGCTTCCTGTCAATCAGAACCCTCAGGTCCCTTTCTGCCTGACTGCTCTCCAGCCACTCTGTCCCCAGCCTGTAGCGCTGCAGGGGTTGTTGTGGCGAAAGTGGCACTTGGTCTTGTTAAACATCATACCGTTGGATTCAGCCCAGTTATCCATCTTGTCTAGGTCTCCCTGAAGAGCCCTCCTACCCTCCAGCAGATTGACACTCTCCCACAACCTGGTGTCATCTGCAAATTTGCTGATGGGGGACTCAATCCCCTCATCCAGATCATCAGCAAAGATATTAAACAGAACTGGACCCAACACTGATCCCTGGGAGATACCACTGGTGACCGGCCACCAACTGGATGCAGCACCGTTCACCACCACTCTCTGGGCCCGGCCCTCCAGCCAGTTCTTAACCCAGCACAGAGTGCCCCTGTCCAAG
>JAWWLV010000088.1:122094870-122124043 GCA_035041135.1 Platyrinchus mystaceus
GGATGGATCCCATCTGGTCCCATAGACTTGTGAGGATCCAAGTGGCTCAGCAGGTCACTAACTTCTTCCTCCTGGATTATAGAGGGGTTATTTGACTCCCCATCCCTGCCTACCAGCTCAAGAGGCCAACCTGTCTTGTTGAAAACTGAGGCAAAGAAGGTGTTAAGTACTCAGCCTTGTCTTTGGTAATTATGTTCCCCTCCATTCCACTAAGACTGTGATGGTAATGTCTTTAGCTCTGTAATTTAAAATACCTGGAAAAATCAGATGAACTGTTTTGTAAATATACTTTCTTACATTGTACTCCAATGTATAAAATATATTGTATAGTTTGATCAATTTTCTTTCTCATGTAAATTTCAAACATTAATTTCCTTGGGCTTTTTAGTAATTTGTGATTAGTTTTTTCTTTAAAGAAATAGTTAATCTTATTAATTATATTTAGGCTATATAGGATATTGTTAAATCTGAAAATGAAAACAAAGCTTAGCTTGTTTCAGTTTTTATATGTATGCTTATCCATGAAAAGGGAGGAATAGTTCTATTTTGTAATCCTGGCAAACTAGAAACATTTCCAAGTTTTTAGGTGTGTTTCTGTGTACTTAAGGTTCTTTGCCCTAAATTTTGCTTTGTTAGCACACACTAAACTCCCAGAGACAAGTTGTGTCCTGTGTATTTTTACATAGTGTCAAGCATCTGCACTCTCATGAAGGAAGCTTCTGCTGGGAAAAAAATTAATCTATGTTTTGCTATTATCTATAGACCAGTTTTCTAAGCAGAATAAGCAACATTGTCAAAAGGATTTAGTTGAGGTTTTTTTCTTCTTTTTCCAGAATAACTATGCTTATATTCTTTTTGACAGTATAATGGTTGATTGAGTGTGAGTAATTAATTCTATTCCCCATATTTTAAGGGTGATCTAATCCTGGAGCAAGTTGATCAGATGGGTTATGGAGTCTCCATCCCTGGAGATAGTTAAAACTGAACTGGACACAGCTCTTAACAACCTGCTTTGGGTGAGAGGTTACTCGAGACAACCTCCAAAGCTCTGTTCCAACCTCAACCATTCCATGATTCTGTAAATTGTGTAGTTACCTTGTTGAGACTCTCATTGTAGAAGAGCTTTCAAATGCCAGTTCAGATATTTCGAATGGTAATTGAGACTGACCAGTTTTTATCCCCATCTTGAACTAAAAAGCACGTGAACAGAAGCAGTTAGCATAACATGAGTGGCCACATGAAATGTAAGACTAAACAACTGAATATATACAGAGCACTATGCTGAGTAAATCACAGTTTTTATAGAATGGAAAGGCAGTACACAGTACCACTATGCAAGCTGCCTATTTTTTTAGTCTCCCTTGACATACTATGTAAGTAGATACTGCAATAAATATTATTTGCAATAATTACATATGTTTAATTTTTATGCGTAAACTCTTGATTGCCTTATAAATTGCTTTTGTATTAATCATTCATAGCTCTGAAATGAATGAAATAGCTAGACCTTATGAAAGATTTTTTGTGTTAAATTTTAAATGAGTCATGGAAATATTAGGTGGTTTACTGGGAAGTTAAGGTGTTGAAGCTAAGAACAAAAGTAAGGTATTGGGATTTTTTTTTTGAGTTTGATTTTGAGAAGTAGTGTTGAGCAGTTCTTTACAGAGTTTGGTTCTAACTCTGATACACTGAGAGTTACTTTAGACAGCTGGTTTACCTTGATAATATAAAAAGGTAGCTGGGCTGGTAAACTAAAGCACGAGCTTGTGTTTTAGCCTCTCCATTTCATAGTCCTTCACTAACAGTTGTAAGCTTCAGTGCTTTGAAAACAGGGATGGTTTAGCCATTGGCACCACTGATTTTTGACTGTAGATGTTACTGAAACAGTGCAAGTGGAAAACAGATTTCTGAAACCATCTCAGTAGAAATTTGTTTGAACTTGTCAGAAGTGGAAAAGAGATTGGTGATATCATCTCAATAGCAATTTGTCTGAACATCCCCCCAGAGCTCCTTAGGATTTTAGAACCTTGTCATTAGGCGGTATTCCATGAAGTTGTTGTGTATGCCAAGTATATGGAAAATCACTGATTATGCCCGTGAAAAAGATCTGGTACATTGCATATGCCCAAATAATGATAAGGATGCTAACAAATTATTCTAGATTAATGATTCCTATATGAAATTAAAATAAAAAAATAAAAATATGAGATAAAAACCTATTACTTCTTTTGGTAATCTGTACTTTTTTTTACCCCTACTTGCTTACTTCAAAGATGGAAGAGAAGGGAAAACTAAATTTTTTATTAGTCTATGCAGGGATTGATTTGTTTTCTCAAGCTTGTGTTGAACTGAAATACAAAAATTAGTAAGTTATTACAAAAGTTGCAGGTGTCAGGATGTGCATGGAAATAGGTTAAAAAGGGCCAGAGCTTGTCTTGATTTATTATTTTGTATTTTTTTACAATAAAATTTAAATTTCAGCTGTGCTTTTTATTTGTGTTCAGTTTTTCAGTGGGACAAGAAACAGTCCAACTGCATTCATTTATGAGTGAATAGTGTGTCCCATTCAGTTCATCCTGTGGCTAATGTCACAGACAAATGCTGGAGGAATTCAGTGCTCTTTAATCAGTTTTCATAAGCTGCAGTTACTCATAGCTGAGGTAAAGGGACTGATCTAATTCTGAATGAAGGTAAGTGATTGATAAACAGGAGTATTTGTTGGGTTTTGTAGGGTCCATATTAATAATAATTTCATCACTCTTACACAGACTTCGCAAATTCTGTTCTATTTCAAATTAGAGATGATCAACAAACATTTCTGTGGAACATAATGAAAGAAAAATTTAAATTGACTGTTCATGTACTTATATATGCAAAATAATCTACATTATGCAGATGTCTAAAAGCAGAAACAGAACTAGATTTGAGAGGAAACCTGCATTGTATTCCAATATCAACAGCAACTTAGATCACATTGGTATCACATCAGAATAATGTTTTAGAGCCTCTACCAATTTAAAAATCAAATTGATGCTAGATTTGTATGGAACAACACATTTGACTGACAGAAAAGGCTGTTATAGATGGATGTGATGTTCTATCCTTGTGTAACAAGGGTTTTGACTGACAGTTTAACAATAGTACACTTTCTATCCCATATATTCGAAATGATTATTATTACAATACAAAACATTTTTGCACTTGCTGTATATAGATAACATGTACACTTCTTTTGTAATAACATTCAAGAAGAGAGAGTTTCTTTTATGTCTTAAAGATGATGACAATTAATGAAGGCTCCATCTGACACTTATAACCAATGTCAGGGATTGCTATTGTGGTGCATGGTAATGTAAAAACTATCGGGGTACTTAGCTCCCAGTGAAAGATCAGCATAACTCTTGACATGTGCTATATGGTGGATGAAATAAATCTCCTTGGAGAGCAATAGAAATATTTCTTAAACTGAAGAGCACCCTTTCTGTTTTATAATCCCTCTTTTCAGCTTTGCAGTTCTTTGCATCACTGTAAAATGCAGTTTTAATCTGAAAAATAACTGTGTAAAATGGCACCTATTAATGCAACAAATACACTTCCTGTGCTTTGCAGTCAACATTTTTCTGAAATGAGACCTAAGATTCTTCTTCAGAACAATAGGTCAAGATAAGGAAGGTACACAATTTTTCTTATTTGTGTCTCTCATTCATTTTGGGGAGACCATCCTTTGGTAACTGTTCTCCTCATTTTAAAATTTCCAATTTAAATTCTTGGCATCCTTTGTCCCTGTAGATCTTCACAGCACTGTAGGAAGTGTCTCCCATTTCATGCAGGTTTTCACAAAAGCAGGAACAGTACAGTGTGACTACATTATATTTGATGATAATAAAAAGATCGACATTAAATTCTAAACTCTTCTGTAAAATTCATTTTAGTGTTGCATGCAACTAAGGAAAAAGGTGTACTCTTTTATGAGCTTCCCAATGATGAAAAATATAGAAAAAATTGAATGGAAAAAAATGGGGCCACATTCATCAAAACACATCTTCCTCTTATCATTCTGATTATCTAGACGAGGAAAACATGATAAATAGAAAGATTGCTTTTACAATATGGATTTTTTTAAAAATTGGCTTACTGTGAAGGATATTTTTCTTAAATGACTTTGTATTTGGTAAGGGAATTTAATAGATTAGTTTTTTCACCTCATTATGTATGATCAGTGGGATCTTGGTATCTTACGTTTATTCAGCAAGATTTTATTTTTCTGTGAAAGGACAAATTCAGTATATGTTTTATCCAACAACAGGATTATTTATTGTCTTGGGACAGGGATGGTGATATTTTCTGCAAAGCACTAAAAAGATCTTTAAACAATATTTACCCTGTTACTGGTGGTGCCACCTCAACTGTATGTCAATTTTAGATAGAATACCACTGCTTCTCTAGCGGTGATTTATGATATGAAGGAAGGGATAAAAGTAATTTGGGAAATAATATTATCCAGTTAGAAAACGATCACTCAGAAAAATTGTAGTTTTATCAATATAAACTGCTAAGTTTTAAAGTGAAGCCAACTAAAAAAAAATCCATGTAGTGGAATTATATTGATCTTCACATAGGTCATTGTGATAATACAAACATCTGGTACTTTATTTGAGAGAGCACTAACGATAATCATCTGTACAAGGGCCTACTCTAGAGGCTGTTAAAGCACATTCTTTACCAATCACTGAAAACTGTAGATTTTGTGAACTCAGATTGAGTTCCAGTTTCTGAGCAAGATGTGTCATATTGGTACAGAATTTTACTCTACCCCCACTCAGCTGACAACAGCTGTTTAACACAGTTTTTCTTTCCCCAACACCTTTCCTCATCTTGCTTAACCCATATCCTAACCCTACTTTGTGTCCTGACTTTGCTCATTGTCCTTCAGGAGCAAATACAGGTCTAAAACTGTCTCATCTTAGTTCCTCCCCCTTCTGCTGTTTTTTTTCCTCTGACCTTTTGTATCATTGTTCCAGTAGCAGTTGTCTGTCTAATCTACGTAATTGTCTTTGGTCTTTCTTGCCTCTTTTATGCTTCTCTCATCTGTGAACTCTCAGTGCTCAATTAGTGAAGGAACAAAAGGCACAGAAGGAAATGTTCCCTTGCTGTCTATTCTTGTCTTTGGCATTGTAACAGACTGGAACAGAGGCAACTACAAAGGGCTGGATTAGCTCCTTCATCTCCAGTTTGGAGAATACTCAGTAGGGATATTTTTTTGAAGAGACTTTTGCTTTTGGAATGAACTTCCTGCTGAATATATGCAAAACATAATTTGCAGAGATTCACAACTTGTCTAAAGGTGGGAGAATTTCTGCAAGATTCATGAAAGCACAGTATTGAGATAGGGCATATGGGATGAACTATCTTAAATCTTTGTGTTAAATTGTGTTGAGGTTTCTGTTTTAAGCAAAACATTTCCTCACTTTTAATAAGGACAAAGCATTTTCTTTGTACTTCATTTTTTAAGTGAGTGCAATATTTTTCTTGATGTCCATATGTGTGATTCTCTGCCTCGTTTAACAAAAATGGGAAGTGCAATCTGGGATGAGCATAGAAATATGCCAGCCAAAAAGCAAGGATCTGTCACCTGGGAAGCTGAAATACTAAGTTTTAGAATATGTCAAAGTCTTTAAACATTTGCTGTACAACAAGCACCACTTACAAATATGTGTGAGGGAAACATATACACATTTATCATTACCTTATTTTTCTAATTAAAAAAAAAATTAATCTCCTTAGCAGACACATTTCCTCTCAGAATAAAGACCTGATTCTGGAGTCTCATAGATATTTAATTTGCAAGATAGCATAATGAAAATATGCTAATAGCTTTTTCAATAAGTTAATAGCTTTCAAGTTCATACTAATTAGTTTGTTAAAATATTCTATTGGTAAAATACTTCTTTTTTTTCCCTCCCAGTAAAAGTTAAGAATGTAGCACAGTCTTACAAGGAGCATCTTGCCAATAGCAAAAACTGAATGAGAAGTAGTATCAAAATTGTTAGAAAAAAAATAATTAGCAAGTGAGTGATGAAGGAAGCTGCCATGATTGTCATCAAGATAACTTTCTGTCATTTTACAGTGAAATCTGAGAGAGTGTAGGAGTGGATCCTGTGGAGTTAAGTAAGTATTCCTGGGAACAAGGACAGGAAAGCAAACTTCTCGTGGTGTTGTACTTGGTCCCAAGTGTCTTACATTCCTGACTACCTATGGCAGCAGCTGCAGGAAGTGTGAATGGTGCCCCATTTTCTGCCCATCCTTGGTGGCCAGAGCACCATGAAATTAAAGCATCCATCTTTACATTGAGAAGATAACCCATACCTACCATTTTCCATGTTAATTTTCTATTGTTAAAGTAGTGTAATACTTTGTTCAGTGAGAATTAATAAAGTTTTCTTTGATTTTTGGTTGGTTTTTTGGAGGGAGGGTATTTTATGTTCCCCTACATCCTGACATTGTAAAATCCAGCTTTTTGCTAACCTCCCTCTTTCTTTGTCATCTTCTAGTAATACCCTTAGATCTCCCTAGGACTTTCTAAAACAGTACCCCTTATATCCTTATATATTCACTAGATATACTGTGAATCCTGCTGCAGTTGTTTACATCTTTGTCGTGTCCATTTGAAAACATACACTTAGCCTACTTTTGCTTCTGTTGGCTGGGCAAAAGGCGTCATATGCTCTCACTTATTCCAAAGAATGCATGTGTTGAATGGCCTGCTGGCTCTTGTCAAAGTGAATAACTTCTAAAGTCTCCCAGTTCTTCTATCAGTCAAGGAATTAATAGAGATTATCCCTGCTCTTCTGTCCCCTGGTCCTCCTCATTTACTGAGTACCACAACAGCTGTAATATCTTTGTGAACTCAATTGCTCTCAAATTGAGTAGAACTAAGTATTAAAATTTAAGGTAGTATAGTCATGAGACAATCTAGAGTTGGGGAATTTTACTTGAGGTAATTCAGTTCCATCAAACATGAATCTCTGATTGCTCCTTTGAGTGTCGAGAAGAAAATGACAACCAATAAGACATACACTTCCATAAGCAAATGCTCCCTTACTGCCCTGGTTCAAACAGATCCAGACAATTCCTAAAATACCAGGATTACAACTACATGGTAAAGGTACTAGGAGAGCTGACTAGGAAAGGGGCACTTCTTGATTTGATATTGTTAACAGGTGGTCTCATGAGTGAAGTGGAGATTGGTGGCTGTCTTGGCCACAATGACCACAAAGCAGTTGAGTTTAAAATCTCTGTTGACTGGAGGAAATGTGCCAGCAAAACTTCAGCCCTAGACATGAGGAGAGCAGACTTCAGGCTGTTTAGGGAACTAGTGAGTCAGGTCCCTTGGGAAAATGGTTTTGAAGGTTCTGGGGTGCTGCTCCTAAGGGCAAAAGGAACAGGCAATTCTAAAAAGTCAGAAGTCAAGCAGGCGAGGCACAAGGCCAGCTTGGCTCAGCAGGGTTCTTCTTTTGGAGATGAGGCAGAAATGGGAGGTGTGAGTCCTGCCCCACCAAGCGTGTTTCCAGCTCCCCACACCTGCTGCTGACTGTCTTAAATATGTCTGAGCAGGGATGCCATGTGCTCCCCTGGTTGACTGAAGTTTTTTCATTTTTTTCCACCTTTTTCTTCGTTTGGTTGGGGGTTTTTGTTTGTTTGTTTGTTTGTTTTGTTTTGTGGGACTTTGTTTGGGTTTTTTGTTTTGTTGTTGTTTGTTGTTTGTTTGTTTAGGATAGGCTGGAGCCAATTTTGACTGGCACATGGCAGTATATGACCTCCTCCCATATAGGTCACCACTCTCCTGATACTGTAGAATATGCTCATTTAAAGCTAAGAAAAGCAAGATGAGTGAATAAACAGACAACATCACCTGTACCTCTTTTTTTTTCTTTTCTACAAAACTATGGAGAAAAAGAAATGGCACTAACTTTTCCTCTGCTGTTTTTTTTTTTTTTCATAGAAAGCAAAGTATTTGCATTATTAGCCAATGGATGAATGAGGTGCTTACTACAAAGGAACAATTTTTTTCAGTGGGTTTTTGTCTTATATAGGCATCCAATATTATTCTTTTTACGGTGATATTAGATAGGAAAGACCAGCAGAGAAATTGCATTTGAGGTCCTGTCTCTCTTATATTTTTAATTAGTGGTTCTTCTCTCTTGCAGTACAGCTGTTTTAATTCCTAAGTATGCAATTAACCATCCTCATTTGGAAAAAAAAAAATAATTTTGAGACTTACATTTGGTTCAGAGTCCCTAGGAATGAGATCTGGTTAACATGTGAATTTTCTTGTTAACATTCCAGCTTTCTGTTAATTCAGACTTCTCTCAAATTGCCTACTTTATTTTGACTAATGTAACAATTCGGAAAAAGTCCTCTCTCTGAACAAAGTGGCTCAGTTTTACTTTGGTTACAATTGGTTAGGTCAGTTTTCTTTTATATTTTCATCCTGATAGCATTTTTCTTCTTGTTCTGGAAAATAACTTCCTGTTTCTATACTTTTTTGAATATATTTCTTTCTGTTGATCATTATAAGATTTCAGCCTTATAATTTTTTCAGTGATTTAATCTTCAAGCAGAACTCTGTATAATTATCAGTTTCATGTGAAAATCTGGTTTGGTCAAACATGATACTGTTTTAGCTCACTTGTAGGAAATTTATAAAATACAATGTGGCATTGAACCTTGATTTTTAAAATATTGATATAATAATTATTCATTATATACTTTAAACTATGTTGATGTTTTACAAAGGAGACAAAATCCTGTTCACATGGTGAAAAGGATGGAGCTGTAGAAAATGATAAATATTATATTTTCACTGTGAGTTAGAAAAATAATTTAACTTCTTCCAGTCTTTGTGGCAGTCATGAGTTTATGGAAGGAGTTGAAATGAAGCAAAGGAGTTTGTATAGCAAACAGGGTTAGAATTGTACAAGGAGCTAAAATTTGTCTTGGTAAGTTTCCAAAAACTATACCCTAAAGGAAACCATGTTGTTAGTGTGTTACAGAATCTTTAACCTGTAGGTCAGTCTAAACTTCTAGTAAAAGTAAGAAACCTTGCCCTTTTCCTCAGCTGTTCCTTGGGGCTACATTTTAAACATTTTTTTTCTGTTTAGTTGTTTTTATTTCAGTACATATTAACTGATGTAGGCATGCTTATTATGACAATTAGAAAGAAAGCAGTGCTGAAATAATGTTGAAAGATTAGGAACGAATGAGGGTATTAACTCATGGTAAATGCCAAAAGTTTGAAATTTTTTTTATTATTATTTTCAGTTCATTTGCAAGTAAGAATATTTTGGTTCTGTATAAATTATCTAAGTGATTCAAATAGAGTTTTACTTCAAACAGCTGAATCTTTTGAAAGAATACAGTGATGAAGTTGTTCAGTCCAATGATATTTTTTTGAAAGCAGTCTAGATAACTAATGTAAGATAATTTTTCCAGCTTTGTGGTTGCTTGTTATTCTCTCTTTCTGCTTCTGCATTCAATGTATATTTTTTGTCCGTAAGTTTCTCCATAAGCTTGGGTTTACTGATTCTTCAAAATATTTGCTAAATTGGGTTAATATTATCTTCCTCAGCTCACCACGACTGAGATAAACCAGAATGCTAATTTAACAAAAGAAGTTTAAGAAAACAGTTAATTAAAACTTCACCCTAGAGGAGATTTCTGGTGGCAAGCTCTTGCATCTGGTAGAAGGCTGAGCAGTTTGATGCATGTTAGGTTAAGTTAGGCAGATTTAGATAAGATTTAAGTTTATATTTAGGGTACTTAAAACAGTGGAACAAATGGTATAGGAATATGATGTGCTCTTTAGAGCCTGAAGTCTTTTAAATTGGAATTAGAAGTTATTTAATACAATAAATTTTTGTTTTAGCAGGAGTTTATAGATTTAATTTGGAATCATATACTTCTTTTGTCTGCATTATTCAGAAGGTACATCAGCATAGATGGTCATAATCTTTTTCATAGCCTTAGCTTCTCTAAATCTACAAGTTGATCTCTTACCTATGTGAGAAAGAAAAAAATAATTAGCAAGGAAAGTATAGAAAGAAAACAGTAGACTTGAACATGAATGATACTGTGACAGAAGACCTGTCATTCTTTTATTAGCTAGCTACTCAGAATGATGTTACATAGGTATGACACTCAATTAGCTAATGGGAGAAAGATGTTCACATTGAAAATAGGGGCTGGGAAAGGATTTTAGAAACATTTCTGCAAGTTGCAATGCAAGCCTATGTTACTAGGAGTGAAGCGAGTGCTTCTGTATAATTTTTTAATATGGCATTTAAATATACTAGCTGATGATGAAGTGCTAGTTCAGTTGCCTCTAATGTGAACACTGCATTGCATGGCCTCAGTGCCCTTGGAATTGCAGTTGACTCTCTTGAAAGGATTTTATTTTTGAAGAATTTCTCCTGTTCACGCAAGGAAGAAACATAAATGAGATGTATAATGCATTTTGATTTATTTTGGAGCAACCACTTTAATATTTTGCTAGGGAATTCTTGCTGTTAACTAGAGTTTGTTAGTTTCATAATGGGTTTTGTTCATCTACCTCATGGTAGGTGTACGGTAGTATGGTATGTTCCTTAGGATGAACAACAAAACAGCAACCATGGGACTTAACAAGGCCCTTAAACACGAACATTTAAAGTACCACCTCAGGTAAAGAAAAGGACAAACTCAAGAATTACACAGGTGATCAGCAAGGTGTGACTTGATAATACCTTGACCAACTCTGTGGTTATCTCACAGCTGTAAAGCTTCCTCTGTGTGAGCATAGAAATGTCTGAGTCTTTCTCACACTTTACCAAACTCATACTCAGAAACACATTCATTTGTAAATGTGAAACCTATTGCTGTTTCTCCATTATGAAAACACAGTAGTTGTTCCTGATCAAAGAAGGCTTTTTCTGATTTTTCCCAATTTAAGTAATACTATGGATTATGGAGCTATAGAAAAAGAACTTCAGAGGGAAAGTCTGTAATAATGAATGTACTCCCTCTTCCTGCTGCTTCCTACAGTATGTAAATAATGCTTGTAAACAGCCTAGAATCAGATTGAGTGGTGAGGATAAGACAGAGGTAGATATTGCTTAGATTATTATTGTAGCTGAGAGAAACTGTCATCAATGTACAGCTTGAGAGAACTGGGTTGAGATTTTACGGAATTATTTTTTATCAGTTTCTGAGATGCACGTAGTTTGCAACAGGATTTAACATGCTGATTTCACAAATACAAGTCATACTAAAAGGCAGAGGCATCGAGGTGAGGTGCATACCATTTTGAAGCTGTTTGTCTTCCACTAATGGTGCCTTTTTATGTACACACACATAGCACATCTTGAGAACTGCTGGCATGAGGGGAATTACATGGTTGGGTCTTAGAATGGTATTTTTTTCCTTGTTGTTGATCTTGCTATGAACATTTTCATTCCTAAGTAGCATTTGCTCTGCTAGTCTTAAATGATGAGTAAAGAAAAACAATTTGGCATTGTAGCTAGGGGAGGATTGTTTAATGTGTGGATTGAGGACATGAGACAATTGCAGAGTAATAGTCATTACAGATGGAAAAAGACCTATTAGATCATCCAGTCTGTCTCCTTTCAAATTCAGGACTATTCCCTACAGAACATTTTCCAACATTTTGTCCAGTTTGGTTTTAAATATCCTAAATGATGGAGATTCCACTACTTCTCCTGGGATGCTCTTGTGCTGCTTTGCTGATCTCACTGCCAAATAGTTTTTCATGATACGCAGCCACAGGGATTTTTTTTTTGTTATTTATTATTATTATTACTCCTTGTAATATTAATTTCAAATTATTTTTTTAATAATTCTAAAAATCTGTCATATAAATCAGTCACATAAAGATTATGTGTAATTATTAGTATCACAATGGCTGTCTCTGATGTCAATCCTCTGTAGTGAAATCATGTATTTTTAATTTTCAAATGTTTTTCTTTACGTGTCAACATTGCTGACTCTCTAGTAACTTCCATTGTTCTCAGTACATTTACTTACACTTACTTATTAATGCATATGAACATATTTTCATAGTGAACTTTTATGATTTCCTGGTGGACAGGTGAAATTTTAGGAAATATTTTGGATGCATTGGTATGGACCTGTGATTACGGTTTCCATGTTATTTCAAGGATACACAGTGACAGTGCAGTAGAGGGAAGAAGGAGTAGGTCTTGCATGTACATTAGTGGTATTCCTCAGTAACAGTATGTAAGCAATGTGGAAGTAACTTCTGAATGCATAAATGACTTTTGCTGAACAACTCCATGTATAAACTTTACAGTTACAACATCAGATGTTTGTTACCACTATTACAGATGCTTATAAACTGATTTTGTGGCATTAATTTAGGAGTCAGTGTTTCCTGATAATTAGCTCTTTTCCCACATTTTTTTTTTGTGATGCCAGTGACAAGCACAGTAACTCTTGAGGGAGAGTAGCCGTGTTTTGTCTTCAAACTTTATACAGACATCAGTTCCCATATGTGTTTATTACTCAGGCAGATGATGAATTCATTAGTCTCCATCAGCAGTTTGCCCAGTTGCTATGTGGCCTTTGAGAAACTGTTGATGGTTCTGTGACTATCAGAACTATAGTCACAGAACCATAGTCACCAACTATGAGATGTTTTGGTGTGAGGTATCATTAGGGAGCGGTGGTCAGGCCAAATTGAGGTTTACTAAATCTTTTCTTAGAAGTCAAATAAATAATGTGTTTTCTTCCATTGCCGCTCTGTGAATGTGTTAAAGTTAGAAAATACTGGCAAATAACTTCTAAAAATAAAAAAGACAAAAGGAATTATGAATCTGTTGCCTTCATCAGGTTTTAGACTCTGTTCTTGCAAAACTGTTTTCCAGAGTCTGCGATGAAAAGAAGATGTCTACACGTAAGCCACTTTAGTGGTTTCTTGATGCAGCTTGGCATAACTTTCTCGTGTTTTTTTTCTGTCTTCAAATATGTTGTTTACATTTTGTCTTAGCCAGGTTTGAGTTTCATATGATTAAGGATGCTAATACCAAGCTTTTTTTCAGATTTTTTATGCACAGAATGGACATGCTGTAGAGAAATCAAAAGGTTTCCAATAAACAAACCCTTATTTCACAAGAAAGTCTGAATTAACCATATGATGCTGCTGATCTAATGTTCCTGATCTTTGTGAATCGTGTACTTAGTTAGCTTTCTGAAATTCTCTCTCTGAATTTGGCAAAAAATGATGACACAGATAGTGGAATACGTGCTTTGAATGGCAGCCATTAATTTTGTCCATCTCCACTTCAGATGTACAGAGCTTAGTCTCTCTTATTTGGGAACACTAGAGACATCAGTCCAATTTTCAGCCAAGACAAAGTATTTTCAGTGAAGTTGAAAAGGAACAAGCTTTTATTGAAACTCGGAACTGGAGGCATTTGATCATGCCTGAGCATGAAACACAAATCATGGCTTCACTCTCCAATACATGTTATTCAGCACTCATGTGGCATTAGACTAATAAACTCGCTCAGTCAAAGATCATACCCCAAATCTAATAAAGGAATACCATAATTTGTGAACTGCCCTAGTAGTATGCATTGTATTATCCCATGAGAAATAACCATGGTGCTACATCAACCTTCTTTTATGCAATGTTTCTTTAAAAAAAAAAAGGTGCAAAAAATTAATTTGGCCTTCATATCAGGTAACTTCCATACCCAACCCACGTCATCACTGGAGAGGTAAGGTGGGTGTTTTTTTTATTAAACACAAACGTAGAAGGTAATCAAGAATGCATCTGTGTTCCTTTAGCTCCATGTTCTGGAGTTATTATGGTGACACAGGACATTGGATGGCACAGGACTGGATGGAGAAAAATATGATATGCTAACAAACATACTGCTTCTAATAGAGCAGATAATTTTTTCTCTCATGCAGTCTGCTTAGTCTTCTCAACTGTCCTTATAACCACTGAATTGGGAACACATTATTTACTCTTTCCTGCCAACCAGAAAATAAATTCAGCTGTATTTATTTAGAAAAGGAGGAAGATGTAATAGTTAGGAGACCAATGGTAATTTTAATAGCAGTTAGGCCTCTGTTTCATAGTAACCTGTGTCAGACTTTGCTCGTCCTATTCAAAGAGTAAGATAAAAATCATTGGGATTTTGACCAGCACAAAACTGATACAGCTTTGGTTTTGTTTTTTTTAACTGCTGGAGACTATAGTCAGTTTGAAGAGGAGTTGTTCATACAAAATGAAGGTGCCTAGCAGGGCTCCAACTTCCTGACAGTAGGCAGCACTTTCTGTCTGCTCCATCAACCGATCTAGAAAACTCCTTATTGGCTATTTTGGACTCCTTTCCATTACAGCTCATGCATTTGCTGTCATAATAAATTCTGCTCAGCATCTCTGATGAAGAAAAGGCCACCAGCTCACACAACCTATGTGAAAAAAAAGCCTATACCACTGTAAAAACAAGCAAGGCCTCTCTTGAACTATGTATAATCTGAACTGTTCCTACTGCATGGAGGAATATATCCATCAAAGTGATAGCTGTTATCATACTTCTATCACCTTTTCAGGACCAGTATGTCATTTTTCCAACTGATTGTCTATGTGTGTTCCATTTCTTTCTGTCCTTGAGAGCTGCAGAAATGTGAGCGGGTTTGCTACAAGATCCTGGAGAAAGGATCTTTTCTGCCTCTTCCCTAAACTGAGTAGACATTTTCTGGGATGCTACCTTGCATTTTCCAGGCTGTAATTCCATTATAACACCTTTGTTACTTGAAAATGGTATGTTGTAGCATATAAAGCAAGTTTGAAGGTCTCCACTAAGTTTAGAGGGCTTACTTTGATATTGACAAGCACAGTACTTCAGTTATGTGCCACTGGAGAGGGAGATGATTAGTATTAAATTGATTACTCATCATGCCCTATTTTTAAGTGATTTGGTCAATGTTGAGTAATTTCTCTTCCAAGTGCATTCTGTAGTTCAGTACTCCGAGTACATTTGAATGTAATTGGAATTTCCCTTGCATCTGGACACCAAAAGGGGTGCAGTGACCCAGGAAAGAATTTTGTGTGTCTGTGTCCTCCTGCCATTACCCTGTAATTTATACTGCTATGGCAACTGGTATCAATTGGCTATTATTCTTTTATCACAAATGTGTTCATGCACCATGCATGTTTGAATGCAAACTACAGGTGCTCCAGTGATGTTTTCTTATCTACTTTGTCTTCCAAAAGTCATCATCCTGGTTTGTCTTGTTGATCACATATATTCAGTTATTCCTAAATACATTAAAAATATGAATAAATTCTGGACCAAGCCTTTGTATTTTCCCTTTAGATTTCTGTTGTGGACACAAGTGACTTGATTTTACCTAGCAATCTGATCTAAAGCCTACCCATAAACTGGAAGTCATAACGTATTATCTGAAGCAGACTCAATTTCTGACCCATCATATGTGCCAGAAATACACATGGGAACATAGAGCAAAAAATGAAAAGTCCAGGTCATGTGAATCTTGTTTGAAAGATAATAAAAACCAAAACAAAAACCAAGAAACCCCACAAAAAAATCCCAAATAAACAGCCACCCTTAAAATTCTAAAGCAGAAATTGCAGAAGTGTGAATTGACTTGTCACCAACAGTTTCTGTGAACAAGTATGATGCATTACTTTCTTATACTGCAAGCTTCAGAAAAGACTTCTAAGACCCAACAGTCATGGCTGTCAATCCTGCCTCGCCCTGTTGCAGTTTTTCCTTGCAATTTTACCTTTTCCTGTTTGGACTCATTAACTTCTTGCATCTATTGTGTTTCTTCCAAGTGAACTGCAAGCTGCCATCTTCAAATGCAAGGCAATTTTCTCTCTGCAAAGGCCTGTCTGTCTGTCTGTCAGTTCTTATTTAATGGGGCAGAATTACTAACCTTAATCATACTTATAGTCCTTAATTACACTCAAGTGCAATTCTGTGTCGATGTTCCATTTTGTATATCTGTGTCTGATTTGTGGTCTTGCATGAGCTGTGATTCTTCATGATGATGGTCTTGTGCTGTATTTAAAGACTGAGATAGTTCCATCTCTTTCCAATTTAATGCAGTCATGTAAGTGTAGAGTAGTGATGTCCAGTGCAAAATATATGTGTCACATGTGTGGTTTCTGTTTCTTCACCTGCAGGACACAGGCCTGCTGTAAACAGCAGGACCATTTTCTGTAACAGTAAGAAAAACAATTTCATTGTGTAATTTCATAGTTAGCTTAATGCATTGCTCACTCTCTTTCCCTTCTACATACAGATCAACTTGCTTATCTGGTTAATAGTCTAGGAAAATGAAAATCAGTACTGCTCATATGGGCACATGATGGCTGCTGGAGCACAAGACTTTCTGGAACCACTTCTAGAACATGAGGATTGTGGGTTTTTTTTAAGGCATCACATCTTTTATTGGCTGAATCTGTCATGTGTATATTCTCAGT
Organism: Platyrinchus mystaceus; assembly: GCA_035041135.1. NCBI lineage: Eukaryota > Metazoa > Chordata > Aves > Passeriformes > Tyrannidae > Platyrinchus > Platyrinchus mystaceus. The sequence goes on from JAWWLV010000088.1 coordinate 122,111,408, forward strand.
GTGTCCCAAGTTTATCCTTTTTAATTTTAAGAAAAATACCCAACTAGCTACTAATTGCAATAGGTGCCTCAAGAATTCATGTTATTATTCACCTAGTTTAATATTTTGTTGCATGTTGCATTCAACCATGTCCTCTCAACTCCTCTGTGCCCTGTTTAGACATGGGATGAAAGCACTATATACAAATTATGTGTAACTGCATGGCAAGTAAAAGAGTATGAAAGTGTGTTTCTTCTGCCTCTCAAATATATGGAGATTTGAGAAACTTGTAGGTGTTGGCTTTCCATAATAGAATCTGAAGTTTTGGGGCAATGGAGTTAATATCCCTGACTATGTACATCAGCAAATACAACCTGTTGATTTGGTTGTTGGGGGTCTTTTTTTTTTTTTTTTTTTTTTTTTTACATTTTCTCTCTAATTGGAAAGTATTAAAATTCTGTATGAATGTGTGTGAAATAACCTGGCATCCACAAGTTGCTTAGTTGCAACTTGCTATCCCTGCCCTAGAGGCTGAAGTGTACTTGAGCCTGGTCCCTCAACTCCATCCTCATAACCTGTATTTAGCAAAATTCTTGATAAGTGGAGGTTTCACTTACGTGATTTAGGTTTTGATCTCTTGTTAAATATTTCTGTTATTAAGAACAGAAAATGGTCTAAAAAGAGAGATTTTGCATATATTTCCATCGAATTATCAGCTTTGGTATCTAACTGCCAAATTCTTTTTTCACTGGAGAGAATTTTTTCAATACATCTTTTTCATAACTTTGCTGTTCCCATCATTTATGGCTGATTTTTGTAAATCTTGGTATCTTTTACCAAGGATGGAATTTGATAGGTCTAATTTTCAGCAGATGAACATGAAAATGAAACTAGAATTTCTTGTGGTTACTTCAGATACATAAGTGCGTGCTTATACACTTAGAAAGTGATTAATATACAATATTTTGACATATTTTGTTTACTGTTACTGCAGTTGTTGATGGCTGGTCATTGCTGTAAAGGTTAAAATAGTTACTTTAATATGGTTTGGTGAAGGAATCTGTAGAGTAATTTCTCTGCAAATTTCAATTTCTGCTGAGTTTTTTTGTTGTTGTTGTTGTTTGTTTCTTTATGTTTTTTTTCCATAAAATATATTCCTTACAAGAGTGCATTAATATTGAGAGATGAAAAGCAGAAAAAATAATTTGACTTTTCTTTGTTGAAAGCATAAATATTTATTTTTTTTTCAATTATGTTTACTGGATTTGAAAAGGATTAAGTGAATCGTAATATGGAACACCTATTAATATGTGGCCTTTTGACCTATGGTGAACTGTGATTGTTCTTTCTAAGTTAAAACACTTCCACATTGTTTGTAGAGATTTCCAATATTAACACAGCCACATTAAAGTACACTGGCACTTCTTTACCATCTGGGAAAGGCATTATCCTTTCAAGAGAAGTTGATTGAAGTGATAGGAAACAATACATTGCATAGGACTGAGAAATGAGCGCTAATGAGCTTATTTCTTCAATAGTATTGAAGTAATCTCCCCATCCCTCAGATCAGCAGCAAGGGAGATCTCAGCAATGACAATACATTATTTGTGTGTGTTATTATCAAATAATTGTCTTCGTGGATCAGGTTTCTGTTTTAAAGCCAATGCACATTTATAAACCCTATCAGTGATTCTTGGTCAGAAGTGCTCAAAAAAGTCAAAAGCAAGGAAAGACAAATGCTCCACCTTTGTCAAGGTGCTTCACCTTCAAAATTCATTTGCATCCAACATGCCCGCACAGTTGCATTGCTCTGTAGTTTGCCTTTGGTTATTATCTCTTGTGAAGCACAATGGGAATGGCTACTTGGAGGAGCAATGGAAAGTATTAGCTGTGACACTATGTTATTCACCTACCCTGCATCAGCTGCTGAGGTTTGCTGTGTTGTCAAGAAAGATGCTAGCCAAAAACTAGCTGTGGGCTTGAATGAATTACTTTGAGGAAGGCAGTTTGCTCTTACCTGTTTCTTTGTTGTTTACTCCTCAGTTATGGGAAGGGATTAGATATTTACTGTGCACATGGAATACAGATGAAATTTATAAATCAAATGTTGTCTGAACTCATTGAATTTATTGTGCATTAGCGGATTGACTGTTGTGTGCATATTTGTCTAGAAACGCAGACAGTGGGGCTCAAACCTGAGGGAGGCAGTAAGTCAACAACTTGCCACTTAAATCTTGTTCTAGAAGTATATTATTACTCTTCAATATACTCAACTATATTTGACAGAAAATTTTTCTGTCCATAATTGACTGTTCTTGGAGGCTTCTTCTCCTTAATCCCACTGATATACTCCACTGAGGGTGTTTGTCTGTCTCTAGCAGTCTATCTATAATTTAATGGGAACCCTGAACTTCTCCTCTTCATGTCTAAAATTTGCAAAGCATGTCCAGTTTCTCAGCCTCAATACTTAACAGCACAGCCTTGGCTTTGAAACTGTTACTTACACTTTTTAGCTGTTAGCATAGTCTTAAAACATACATATTTTATTGTCTGAAGCTGCCTTCAGTATAGTAAAATACTCAAAGAAAATTAAAAAACCCCACAACTACCAAAACCCTCAACAATCATGAAAAATTACTCATCATAGATAAAACTCCCAACTCTATGCATGCATGTTATTCCCACCTGCCTTTTTCCTCGTGATGATCTGCTTTCCAGATGAGCCATTTTGCATGTACGGCTGAGCAGTTGCTTAGTTCAAAGCCCTCTGAGCATCAGACTCAACAGTTGACTACTACCTGCTTAACCCCTGGCTCTTCCTGATCCTGTATGAACTTGCTGCAACTTGGATTCCAGCCAGATTTTTTAAAATGCTTTCTGAAAAGAATATACATTTTCTTATATCCAGGGCAGTATGACAGAGAAGGGGTTTTGTGTCAACCGTTTATGTGAATAATTTGTTAATCTGTGTAACTTTTCTTAATCTAATATAGGAAACTCAATTGACTAAATCAAAGGTAAACAAAGTTAGACTAAGACTCTTATTCAACATATAAATATTTCTAGAAATGTTTGGGGTTTATTATGTTACAGATGAAAGGGCTTGGGCAATAAGATAGTGCACTTCCATGCTCTGTTCTTCCTTTCTTTTGTTCCCTTTATCCCTTCAATCTGTATCTGGTTGCAAGAAAACTGAAATAATAAAGGTCAGTTTGAGGGAATTCTCCTTCCCTAGAAGTTTAGAGATTTACTGTCATAGTAGATGTGCATTCACTTTTTTGAAGTCACAAGGAACAATTTTTATAGAAGAGGGTACTCGAGGAATGGACAGACTAACATTGTCACTACAGTGTAAACAGATGCTCACTTACAAAACGTATGTTGTGTTTTTAGAGATTTATTACCCTGCAGCTGTTCATTATACCCTCCTCCACTGAGATAGGATAAATGAATTTGTAAATGCTCCAAGTTCATTTCAGTACATAACAAAACAGGTTCGCATAATGTAGTATCAGTAATATGAAATAGCTACTGTTTTTCTCATTGTTTTTTCTTTCTTATCTGAGTGCCCCAAAAGTAAACACCATTTATTTAACTGTGTTTTGCTGATTATCAAAACAGTTTATTTGCTTGTAGTTTTAAGCTTTATTCCTGATATATTTTATTCAGATTATTTTTAGTTGGGAATTAAGTATAAACATACTATGAAGAGAAAAAATCAACTCTTATTGCTTGGAAGAAGTAGTAAATTGAGGGCAATATGTGCCAAACCTTTCTCCTAGATTTCAGTTAAAAGGATCTTTCTTTATATTTTTTCCTTTTCCTAGATTGTGGCACAAAAGACATATTCAAAAAGATTTAGAATTCTGAAGGAGTTTTAGATTATACAAATGTAAAAATATGGAGAGAACAGAAAGGAATATAAAGTTGCTAAATATTTAGTAAAGGAAGATGTAATGTTGAAAGGTGAACTATCAGACTGTAAGTACATCATTCTTAGGTTCACTAAGGATTGTTCTTTGCAAAATTTTGGTTTTAATAATTTGGTAAAGTATTTTCATATAAAGAAGTAGGCGGTTCCTAATTTTTTTTTTTCCTGATAAGATATATTGGTGCCAAGAAGAGAAAAAACTCTTTAGGTTAAATTTAAATATTATATGGTCAGCAGAACAAACTACTTAGACTGCACATGAACTTAGCTGGACATAAACGCTGCTGGTAAAAAAAAAAAAAAAACAAAAAAAAAAACTTTGAAAAAAGCCCTAAAAATGGGCTCTAATGTCAAGAAACATAGCTGCTTTATAAGACAGCAGTTTAATGAATCATATTGTAGATACAGTGTACTATATGATGAGTTTCTTAGAAGTGTAGCAAATTATGTTAGTAAAATTAAAATTCAATCCAAGGAGAAAAGATAGTTTATCATTTATAAAGCAAACCCTCCAAACTCTGCAACTTAAATGTAGATGATTTTTACTAAAATTCTGAAATGTTGTAAGTGCTCAATAATTAACATCCTGACAATAAGACAAATGCAAAATTGCAATGTTGAATGAAAGATTGCAAAGTGCTTCCTGTTTTAAATGAGTTTAAAGTCATGGGCTAAAATTAACATAAAAATTATTTGAAAAGTCATCTGTGACCAATTAAATATAGGAGGTGTTATAATACATAAGTCCAGGGGACCCATTTTGGGTCTCGTCTATGCAACTCTGATGGTTCTACATTTCTTTGTAGTCATACACATTTTCCTTTCAATATACTGATTTTTATGGAATTATTATAAAATTTTACATTATTCATTACTGCAATTGCTCTGCATTTTGGTTTTGTGTAAAAATCACATCCAGACCTATGCTGTCTATATTGTAGTTTGAGTGCTGTCTTCTAGGTGAGATTATTTTTTTTTACTGTTTGTTAAAGTCAAGCAGAAAAAATCATTGATATATGTCTGTACCAAATTCTTGTACACATATCAAGTAGAAATAAATAGGGTAAAACAACCCCAAATCCTACTCAGAGAAATGATATTGCTTAATATAGTCCTTGGGAATTGCAATAGGTACAAATAAGCCCTCCGGTCTTGGAAATGATCAATGGCAGGTAGGCAGTCTCCTTTTGGTTATATTTCTTCTATTGTTCTGGAATGGACAATTACCATGTCAAAGGACTTAACCAACTGCTTTAAAATGTCATTAATTTTCATAAATGAAATGTATCACAGGAAATAGCTCCAGTGCTTAATTTCAGGAGCTTGGATAATATACTGTGGACCTATCTTGGGACAAGCAGTCCTCTAACATTTTGTTTGCCCTTGAGATTTAGAAGGAATCATATCTATAGTATTCATAATAAGTAGCAATTTAACCAAGTTCAAATTAGATGTGAACAAATGGATTAACAAGCACCTCATTAAAATTTTAATTTCCATTTCATTTATCACTTTTAATAGAATCAACTCTGTTTCAGGGTGGGGGAGAATTAATTTCCAAGTATAACGTTAATTTCACTTGTTTTTATCAATAGCTTGAATTTTTTTCTATAAAATATACTTTGTGTAGTTTCAAAATATCTAACCTGCACATGGAACCAACAAACGTTAAAAGAATAAGGAATATCTAGATTGATTTACTGGATATTTTTTAAATAACTTAACTTTACAGTACTATTGTATGTATTTTCCTCTAGGTGATAATATGTGCTTACTTGTAATGATTTTTAAGAAGAATAAATGAATTTAAAATGAGCACGTATTGGGAGTTATTTAAATAATTTCACTGAAAATATCAGCGTAAATATTTCAAAAGTAAATTGTGACTTTTAAACTTTACATTCAGATTCCAACTTCAAAGCAATATTTTAAAGTACTTTGAATTCCTTGGATAGCATATATCATAAACAAGTGCAGAATTTTCATAATTTAATGTTTTCTTTCAAATAAAGCTATTCTGAAACTCTAACTTGAATATATCCATTACTGAGGAATGACTTTATACAACAATGTGTGGCTTAAAAATGTGGTTTAGTAAGAGTTACTTTCAAGGGAAAAATAAACTGAATTATAGGAATGTAAGAATTTTATCTTGTTGTAGTTCATGTGTTCTTTGAAGTCCCTGTATTCTGTCATGATGCGTTCTGAGTATCAGGCACCGGGTTTTTTTTGGTTACAGAAAACTTTTTTTCAGGTATGTTTTTTTTTTCCCAAATATTTTCTTCATGTTCTTTTCCATTTTACACTGACACGTACTCTAAACATCACGAAGAGAAACAGAATAATTGTTTAGGGCCCTCTTTCTATGTAGCACCAATATGAATGTCAAATTTTTAAGTCTCTTAAGTGTCAGATGATATATATGGAGATGTAAATCACTTTAAATCCTTACACAGCATATGGGAAAGCAAGTAGTTTTCACTGTAATGGCAGGCTGTGTGCTTGAGAGAGAGAAAAGAAGAACTGGAATAGTATTTCAGGCACTTGCAAGATTCTTCCAGCACATGTTTTAGGCAAAAGAGAATAAATATTATGAAGAAATGTCTGGAAAAAAAAAATCAAAGCAATGAAATATGTTATTTAAGATGGAGAAATATATGTTAGTCTTTTTGGGTGTCAGTACAGGTTGAGACTAAACTTAGTAACTGTCAGGGGTTTCTTTTGATTTTTTGGTTTTGGTATTTGTTTTTTTTTCTAAATAAATATGTTTAAATGTAACTTCTCTGCAATTTTGTAATCAATTTTGGACAGCTATTTTTCACTGAATTGATTGCAGCTCTGGTGCAAGAATCTGAAATTAAATAAGTACCAGAGCATTCATTAGAATATTAAAAAAACTCTATAAAATAAAATAAAAACCCCCACCCCCCAGGAATTAATTAAAAATGAAACCAACCATTCCAAGTGTAGCAACCTACCATAGTAAAACATGAGTAGTCTGTTTCTCACTTTTTTCATTTAAAGTGGTTCTGAGAACCCAGGAAAATATAAGTCAAAAAAATGCTCTGATTTCACATCTGAAAGGCATAGAAACATCAAAGAAAAAAAACCTGTGACTTAGTCCATACATATAGGCATGTGGTAGTGCTTCTCGGCTGCTACTGAGGGTGGCTGACTACTTTTTTCAGGAAGAACTGCATAAGCAGGTTAACGAGGACAAATGGTTGTCTGGATGTAAGAGATGCATCAGGTCAAGTTATATGTGTAGTGAGGTCTCTGTTCCACTGCTTCAACAGCCTGACTTTCCATTCTGCTAGGTTCCTTTATGTGTTTGAACTTCTGTATGGCAAAAGAGTGAATAGAATACCTTTTTTTTTTTATTTTCCTCCAATCTTCTCTCTGTTCTTGAGAGTTTTGTTCTGCCACAAGTTTATGTTCTTTAATGTGTAATTTTATCTCTGGTATTAAGATATAGTTTGATGTACTTCGATGTCAACCTAGGTCTACAAATTCATTTATATCTTACAGATTCAGAGCTAATTTTTAATTGATGCCATTTTGTAAACGCCGTGGTTTAACTGTAGTGGGCAACTAAGCACCATGCAGCTGCTCGTTCACTTTTCCCCACTCTGCCCTTTGTGGGATGGGAGGAGAATTGGAAAAGTGAAAGTGAGAAAATTTAAGGGTTAACATAAAGACATTTTAATAGGTAAAGCAAAAGTCATACACACAAGCAAAGATAAGCAAAGAAATTGTTCACCACTTCCCATGGTCAGGTAGGTGTTCAGCCGTCTCCAGGAAAGCAGGGTTCCATCACATGTAATGGTGACTCAAGAAAATAAACACTATAACTCTGAGCACCTCCTCATTTCCTTCTTTTTCCCCATCTTTATATGCGGAGCATGATGCCATATGGTACGGAATATCCCTGTGGTCACTTGGGGTCAACTGCCCTTGCTGTGTCTCCTCCTAATTCCTTGTGCACCTCCAGCTGCTCGTTTGTAGGGTGGGAAGCAGAAAAGGCCTTGACACCATTCCAGCTCTTTGCAGCAATAGCTAAGACATACCTGAATTATCAAGTTTTCAGCACAAATCCAAAACATAGCCCATACTAGCTACTAGGAAGGAAATTAACCCTACCCCAGCCAAAACCAACTAAGTAAATCATACCTTGCTGTACTATTTTATTAAGTAATGTTTTGACAGGTTCTAATCAAACTTTTCTTTCTAACTTGTTGGAGACAAAAGAATATGTCAAGGAACTTAAGAGTACTTTGAGTTATTAAAGTAAATTAATTCTGGTAATTGCTATGAAGGTAGAAGATTGAAGTACAGGCTAAGGTTAATAAAGATAATTTAGACATTTTATTTATATATACTTTCTGTCAGGATTTACATTTCCCAGAATGCCTGTTTAGTATGGATTTCAACTAGTGGTCTGAACGTAACCAAAGAACAGGCACATACATGGAAAAGTACAAGTCTTTGCTCCTTTTCCAGAAGGTACAGTTTTCTCCTGTAAATTGAAGTTACAGTTTATTGAAAAGATGTCTTGAAAAAAAAGAAAGAAAAAGAAAAAAAAAAAAACCAGATAAACACCAAACCCAGAGAAGAACAAAAAAAGAAGTCTGTTAAGCTCATTTGCCTGGGTATTTTCAAAGACACAGCTTTGTCTTTCTGCCATTAAAAAATCACATGAAAAAACCCAATCTTTTAAGGAAATGCCTGCATTTTACAAAAAGGCAAATGCAGTGAATAAGTATTTCCCTTCTGAGTATTCTGTTCTGTGAAGTACTAATACACAACATGATGATGAAATATTGTCATCAAAGGAAAGTCTCCAACACTGACAGATATTTTTTAACAACCTTGTGATTGAAAGACTCGGAGCACTTTTCTTTTTGTGTCTTTTTAGCATCTTAATCAAAATGTCTAAGCTACACAGCTGAATGCTTACAAAAGTCTAACTAGTCTCTGGGGCCCTATGATGGCTTGCACATTTGTGATGTTATTTGACGGATTATACATTAGGCCATTTCAAGCATTGTTCAAGTCAGCAGACAACCCAAAACCATAGTGCAAAGTGGTTTTCAGTAAAAATTCTGCTAAAAAGGTTTCTTTACTTACATGAAGGGATTGCAATAATATTTACATAGGAATGCTCTTCTGATGCCTGTTATGACTTAAATCTTTAGATCTTGAGATTGATTGTGTAGCTCAGTTTCAAACTTAAGATTATCACAGAATCACATAATGGTTCAGGTTGGAAGGGACTTCAAAAGACCAACTCCCTTCTCAAAGCAGCATAGGCTATAAGTCAGACTTCATGCAGCCTGGGCTTGGAAACCTCCAAGGATGGAGTCTGCATAACCTTTCTAGATAACCTGTTCCAGAGTTTGACTGGCCCATAGGGTGAAATTTCCCTATATTCAGTCACAACCTTTCTTCTTTCAACTTTTGTTCTTTGTGTGTCACAGGGTATGTGCTCTGTCCCCTGACCATCTTGGTGGCCCTGTATTGAGCATAATACAGTTTATCAATGGCTTTCTTGTAGTGGAGGAGGTGGCAAAATAGGATGTGATACTGTAGATGCCAGCTAGCAATGATTGGGATAAAGTGCTGAAGGGGAATAATCTGCACTTCTCTGATCTACTGGCTGTGTTCCACGTGGCCTAGGATAGCGCTGGATGCCTTTGCTTCCAGGATACACTCTGAGCTTATTTCAGCTCACTGTTTGCTAAGACAGGTCTTTTCCATAAGAGCTGCTCCCTACACAGTCCATACCCAGTCTGTAAAAACACAAGGGGTTCTTTCCTAGCTGCAGGGCAGTCTTTGCCCTACAGTCTATGCTTGGACATTCCTCTAGCCTGTCCAGGTCCTTCTGACTAGCAGCCCCCCTCTCAAGCATATCTATGGGACTCCAGTTTGGTGTCATCTGCAGACTGCATGAGAGCATACTCTCTGTCCTCCTCGCTGTCATTATTTGAGGTGTTAAAGAGGACAGGTCCCAGTACAGATCCCTTTATTACTCCACTTGTTGCTGATCTCCAGGTAGAGTTTGGTACATTAACCCTTTGAGCCTGACTATCCAACCTTTTTTTTTTTTTTTTAATTTTTCTAACAGTCCATAAATACAGATTTACATGTTGTACTTGCTATAACAATACCGTGGGAGGCAGTGTTTACAGCTTGATGGTCAATAGTTGATCCCAGATGTAGTTAAAATGTCCTGGAATAAAGAACAACATTGATGCCCCTCAGGACTTTTCCATTGTTTCTTTCTAGGAGATAGTCCGTACCCCATGGTATACAACTGTATGTTTTTACCGGTCTTATTTCTTTCTAAGTAGCAAAACACAACGTTGTAGAACTCTTTGTATTGTGTATATGTAGAAGGTCTATTTTCAGTCTTGTGCAGTGTTGTGGGTTTGCCAACCAGCCCCCACCCCCCCCGGGACTGAAAATAGTTTTTCCAGGTGGATTTCCAGAGCAAAGCCAATCAAAAGTTTTAGTAACGCCTCTGCCAATTACATATTTAAGAAAATGGAAGAGAAGGTTGTGGCGCAGAAGAAAATGGAAGAGTCAGCGTAGCAGCCGGCCCTGTTGGGCCCAGGCGTGCACTCCCCACCCTGGGTCAAGTCTGGCCCGGGTGAGGGGGGGGACAGGACCCCTTCTCTCCTGTAATAGAGTAGAGGAAAAGCGCTAATGAAACACTGCCTGGACAAGACTGCTGCAGAAGGAATTCCAGGCAAAGAGATAATGCAGCTTCCAAGGTCAAAGCTAGCAAATGGAGGAGAGAGAAGCCTGAAGGGGGGAGGACTACTCCTTCTCCCCCTCTCTCTTTCTCCCTTCAGCAGGGAAAAGACTGAAAACTAAAAACCCTGCTGTCTGTGGAAGATTACTGAGTGAGGAGACCCTCTGCAACTCATGAAGGAGCTCACGCCAGAGCAGAGGAGTGCATGAAAAAGATGTGACTCCATGGGAGGCCTAAGATGAAACAGTCTTGCTGGAGACCTGTGGCCCATGGAGAGAGACCTAAGCTGGAGCAAGTCGGCCCAGGTAGGATCTTGTGATCTCAGTGAGAGATCCATGCTGGTGCAGCTGAATTTGTGACCCTAAGGGACAGCAGAGAGCGGAAGAACTGTTGCCCGAGGGATGGACCCATGCCAGAGAGGACTATTGAGAATTGTCTCCTGTGGGGAGGGACCTCACAGGAAATAGGGGTGGACCCAAAAGCCATTTTCCCCTGTATCTGTGGTGAAGACCAGGGTAAGGCAAGTGTCCCCTTGCAGTCCATGGAGGACCCCACAGGGCCAGGGTAACCCCCAGCCTCTGGTCTTAACCCAGGAGGGGGTTAGGCCCAGCCCTGAGGTCGACATAGAAGAGAAACAAAAAGAGAGAGAGTTCTAGCTGCAACAAATTGGAGCTGTCGTCCTAGAGATAATTGAAGAAGAACTTTCAAATGCTGCAGAATTGTTTGGAAGACCTGTGGCTCTGGAAATGGAGAAGAGACTGCTTCTCCCTCTGAGATACAAGGGGGGAGGGGTACTTTTATAAATACATAGCACTTTTGCCTAGTTAGAATTGTTGTATATATAGTTCTTTAGTTTTTATCTTGCTAGTAATAAATCCCAATATTATTCTCCCCGCATCAGATCTCTTTTGTCTGCATAAACCTTCTCTCAACTTACAGCAATTGTGTGAGAGGTGAGAAGAAATTGGCCCAGAGCAAACCCATGACATGCAGGTATTTAAAAAACAAACAAGCAAGCCAATAAGGTTATTTACCTTTCAGTAAGCTAGTTTTTTTTTCTGTTGTTCTGTACAGGTATTTTCAAGATCTTGCCCCTTTTTTGTCAGAAGTTATCATTTTACTGTCTGAATTCTGTGCAGAGAAAGAACTAGATGATGGTTGAGATTGGGTTATAGTTTTGTGTATACATAGGCAATAGAAACTTCTGAGTAAGACTTTTTGAAATTCAAAAATTATCCATGACTACTGTGATGCTGACTTATAGATATCCTGAAGGTCCAAGGTTAGGTTAGATTGTGGGACCTCACCTGAAGTACATTGTTCAGCTCTGGGGTCACCAGCATAAGAAAGACACGGACCTTCTTGCACAGTCTCAGAGGAGGGCTGTGAAGGTGGTGTGGGGACTTCAACACCTTCCCTATAACAGGATGAGAGCGTTGGGATTGTTTAGACTAGAGAAGAGAAAGCTCTGGGGAGACCTTAGAACAGCCTTCTAGTACCTAAAAGAGGCTTACAGGAAAGATGGAATGGGATAATTGATCAGGGGGTGTAGTGATAGGACAAGGGACAATGGCTTTACATTGAAAGAGAATAGGTTTATATTACATATTAGGAATAAATTCTTCACTGTGAGGCTGGTGAGGCCCTGGAACAGGTTGCCCAGAGAAGCTGTGGATGCCCCGTCCCTGGAAGTGTTCAAGGCCAGGTTGGATGGGGCTTTGAGCAACCTGGTCTAGTTGAAAGTGTCCCTGCCTATGGCAGGAAAGTTGGAACTAAATGATCTTTAAGGTCACTTCCAGCCCAAACTACTCTATGATTCTATAATTAGGGATTTTTTTTCAACATACATTTGTAGTTTTATAGTCCTAAAAACACCTTTCCCAGACCTTCGTTCGCGAAGACTGGCCACTTAATTGTGGTGTAGGGTTGATACTAACAGAGAGGGTATTTTGAAGGAAGTAGAATTTTGAGT
>JAWWLV010000088.1:122124143-122175000 GCA_035041135.1 Platyrinchus mystaceus
CGAAGACTGGCCACTTAATTGTGGTGTAGGGTTGATACTAACAGAGAGGGTATTTTGAAGGAAGTAGAATTTTGAGTGTGGCACTGCCTTTTTTTTTCTGTCTTTCAAGTGTCATAGAAAAAGCAGGTGGTTCTTTAGATCATCTGACTGAAAGTTAGATGAGAGTTATGTTCTGTAGCTCAGCCTGGATTAGACAAACTGTTGTCTGACTGGTGAAGCTGTTCAGAAAAGGTGGCTGACATAAAAGCAACTCATGCCATAGTACATTGGTATGTTTCAAACCAGTTTCTTTTTTAGGTATTTCTTACTCATGCTTCTTGTCTCATATTTGTTAAACTCAAAATATAATTTTTCATTTTTATTTTTGAACATCTTTTGAGATGTTACCTCAGTGTTTTCAAGGTACAAGAGGGCAGTAGTCTTTGATTTTTTATTGTTAAAACTGCTGACAAAATGAAAAACAGGTACTGTCTCTGTACACCTTCCAACATTACTGATTCTTGCTACAGGCTTTGAGCCTGTGAGAGTGGCTTCTGTGATTACCTCTTCTGCAGTTTTCAAGGCTATGTTGACAAAAAAGCCTTCAAGAGCTTTGGTCTTAAATCCAATCATACAAGTTTGTGGTTTTCTTTTCTCTTGGGTTTCTTTTCTACCTGTGGTCCTTCTCAGTCCTCTTGGCACTTTTGCTTTTTATTGCCTTACAACTCTTGGAAACCAGGGTGGTGGGGAAGTACTGATAATGACAGATAAGACCTTTGACAGAAATTTTTTTAAAGCATGTGGAAAAATGTTAAAATAAGAATGAATATCTTAGAAAGGGGCTTTAACAATTTGTTATGGGCTAAATTTAGAATTTAGTTGTTTGGGGCCACTCTGATGCCATAAAATCAGTTATGTTTATGTTGTTTAAAGCATATCAGAAATGAACTAGAAAATAAAGATGATTCTTTATATATTAATTTATTTAAAACATGGGGAAACTTAGGTTCAATTAATTATTCTTTTTAACAAGTTTCACAGTTCTTTCCCCAACTGACCTACACTTTGTCCACTGTATCAGAACAAGCTCTTCCAGGTTGTCATCACTCTCCCATTAAAGCTGTGCCAGTAATCAGACTGCAGTTGAAGATCTGTTGGATGAAGCACTGAAAGAAGTATAACAACAGATTGGGAAAGTAAAATCCATTATAAGAAACTTAATTCACATTTTTGTTTCATTTAAAAATAGGCAATATTAAAAATGCATTAAAAAAAAAGCTTGTTTCATACAAGTTTTGAGTTAGCCACTGAACAAAATACGTATTATTGAATAATGATACTGCTGATTGACCTGCAGGATATAAGAATGATGAAGTGTATAGAAGTAATCATCTATTTAGTAAAATATATGGCAAATGTTTTAGAACAGAAACATTGTTTTTACCACTTGGTCTATAACTTGTGATTTTGTCATTACTTGAGTACCTGTGAAAGCAATTGGACTGTAAGAGAGTTAAAAAGTCTTCATTTACTATTACAAATATTTAAACTTTACAGAAGAGCTCATTAAAATTATAACTATTGTGTGAAAATCCATATTATATTACCAATTTGCTCTATTTTGTTTCCTTTACAAAGTAGTCTTTTAGTGTCTAGTCTAGGAGCCCGTGACTTAATCATAAGATTTATACTTCCTGTCCTTAGAGTGTTGAAAGGTCAGTGGAATCAAAAAACATTGCCTTTGGCCATCCATTATGAGTCATAGACCTATTCTTCATTGTTGAAAGCAACTATCAGACTATCTAAGAGGTATTCCTTTCAGTTGCAATGCTTACTTTGTTTCCCTTGTAATCAGTGGAGTAAAATCTCCCAAGCATTTGGAGCTTCTAAGCAACTTGCTGAAACAGCAAATGACCTGAGGTACTGTAGCTGCCTATTTTGCCAAACCTTTGAAGAAAAGCTGTTTTTTTAAGACAGGACATATCAGGATAATATGAATAAAAATTGTGTATTTAACTATAACTTAAAGAATGTTAGCAGTTTAAATGCTTTGTAATATCAGTCATTAAACGTTATTTGTAATTTCCATCTCTTACTGGAAATGCAATTCACTAGTAAGTTGTTTCATATACAGTTATTTCCTGAAATAAAGAAGATAGCAAGAAAAAGTAATAAGAAGGATTTGTTAAGAGTTTATTAAGGACTTGATGGAACACTTTGCTGCAAGTTGTCATCAAGTTACTATATCACTTTTAATATACATACTGTATGTACTCTGAAGTAATATTTGTATGCTGCCTCTAAGTATGGCCTTTGAAGAACATTCTGCCAAAGCACAGAGTTTGATGCTTTTATCTTGGAATATGTGGCTTGTATCCCAAATGCCATAGTGCATAAGACCAATGTTGAATGTACTAACTCAAGTACATTGACCCTTGGACTCCAACCTTCTGGGCACTTCTGGTTTACAGTCTTAACTGTCCAGGGACCATGTAACAGCTAAAGCAAGGAACATGCCAGCTTTGCAGAGGAGTGTCATCCACAAAAATAAAAGGTGCAAGAGTGCTATAGATCAATGATAAACCTCAAAAACATCTACATACAATTCCCTGCCTTTCTTTGCCAAATGCTGAAAGACTTTGGGTGCTCTTCAATATCCCTTTCTGATTCAGATGTTTTTTTTTCTTTCCTCTAGATTGTTCATCTCATTCCAGTGATAAGACCATAGTGAGGAAAAAAAGAACCCTCAGAACTATCTCCTGTTGTTTACACTGGGATTTGTCATGTTACAGCTTGAAAGTTAGATTTCTGCATTCTAGTGGAATGTCTGACAAATACAGCAACCTCATCTAACTTTGAAGTTAGCCCAATTTTAAGCACAGGACTGAACCAGATGACCTGGGAATGTCCCTCCAAACCTAAATTAACAGGCAAAATACTCTGTAAGTATATTTCAGACTCTTGTTCTGCCAGGTACCCTTATTATTCTGTGTTAGAGATACTTTACTGTTCTTAATGCTCTCTATGTGTGCATCATGATTTCTTAGTAATATTATTTTATGTAGAATGCTGATTTTGCATAGTTTGCAAAAAGGAATAGCTTTTGGTCAGAGGACTTATCTGAAAAGCTTAGAGATTTTTCAATTTATGCAAGGTCTGTTAAATCTCTATTAATAGAATTCTTAGAAATAAAATCTCTAGCAGTTATATATGAGATGAGAATTAAAACAGTTGCATACACTTTCAACTTGGGAATCAAGTTAGATGACTGTTCGGGGAAAAATACTGAAATCTTAATAAGACTTACATCCTGACAGCCTTATATGTTAAGGGCATGCTAGCCTGTATGTGTAAAACAATGTTTAAAACTGTGTTGAATAGACAAAGGTCTTTGCTCTGTAAACTTTGTAGATGTTAGTGTGCAGACATTTGAATTGTTGCACTGGTTCACATGCAAACTCTGCAAGACTGGGCAGCACTAAAGGGCTAGAAATCTAATAATAAAGCAAGCATATTGTGCTTCCTTTTTGACTAATATTCTCCAAGCTCCTAGCAATGTTCATCTTAATTGCAAGTAATATTCCTGTGGTTTTTAGCCTTTAAACTTTTATTCTCTGTTTTTCATCTTGAGTTCTTTTTTAAACCTATCAACCTGTATGCACTGGTATTTATTACCACACTTCTATCCTTTTGGTACAAAGAATAGTAGTTCTTGTTTTTAATAATTTTGGTTATTTCCTTTGAATTTTCTAATGCTTTTTTATACTAGAATATAAAATATTCCTTGCTCTCTTTCTTCACACTACTTTTGAATGTATAGGTCTTTGTCACATCTCTTTTGAGTTGGCCTTTTTCAGGTAGACTTTTAGTTTATCTCTTAGGGTCTGGAAGCTGTTCTCTACCTTGTTTACCCTTCATTTGCATGTCATAAGATTAGATATTATGGAAAACCAAAATATATGAATGTGGATGAATTAGTGCTATAAGTAACAACTACTTTATTAGTGGATGGAGTCTGCTTAATTCAACATTCTCCTCCATAAGGGATCATAAGAGGTCCTTGGAAAGACTCGAGTAATTCATATCTATCCCAAAGTCCACTAATTCTGGTCTTGATTATAGCCTCTGTTAATGTGTCCAGTATGACATCTGGCTTAGAGGTTTGCGGTTGCTGAAATTTCCCAGGTACCCTTTATAACCATATCTATTGCTTTTGTTTTCCTGCATTCCTGTACCAAAGGAAAACAAAAGGTTACATACTACCATTAATAATTCAAACTGTTCATCCCTGAGTTGTACTCGAGTATGTGGATGAACACTGCCAGATCCTCATGGTTATGTCTGTTTATACTATAACCTCTCTCTCAGTTCAATTTCAGACAGACTCTCTGTTGCAGCCCCTTCTGCCCAAAAAGAGTTCTAATGCAGTCAACTCCTCAGTGTCTTCTACAATAAATGCCAATGCAAAGGCCTCATTCAGCTTCTGTGCAATGACTCTGAGTGCTGTTGTTGTATCCAGGTGGTCAGTTGGTCATATAAACTCAGTGACAGAGCTTTTGCTCCTGATGTTTTTTGTAGAATCGTAGAATGATAAGGGTTGGAAGAGACCTTAGAGATCATCTAGTCCCAACCCTGCCTGCCATGGGCAGGTACACCTCCCACTAGACCAGGTTGCTCAAGGCCTTATGGACTTTTCTTTTGGAAAGAGAAAACTAACATTAGAAGGTCTGATTCCTACAGCTAGTTAAGATAGATTGATAAGATCTCTTTGGTTTTTGTTTTTTCTTCCTTCTGAATTGCTTTTTTGTGTGTTTACATTTAGTCTGTTAATCTGATACATTTAATTTTCTATTCTCTTTGCAATGTCTTTCTTTTTTTCCTTTGCTTTGTTGTTTAGTCAGACATCCACAGTTCTATTTGTTCTCTGGATCAGAGAGAACCTGTACATCTATCAAAGCATCCCTGGTACTGAAATGCCCTTCCTATTGGAGAGGTGATAGTTAATTGTCTTTTTTAAAAGAGGATTATGAATCACAGCTCTGAATCATTCCTATAAATCCGGTGTGGAATAATAATAATGATTCTTTCAGCATTTATGTCTAAATCCATTTTGTTTTCTGGTGCAGATTTGACCATATACTTAAATTCATTCCCATCTTCCATTTGTATTTGATACCAGCACAAACTCTGATTTGGGGAGAGGAGAGGAGGTTAAGACACAGAGATATGTAAGGAAGTTAGGGAAAATGGGAAGGAAAAAAATGTCAGAGTTCAGAATAAGGAAGCTGAAAGGAAAATCAAATGGGTAGATAACATAAGAGAGGGGACAAAAAAGAAAATGAAAAGACAATGGATGTACTACATGGTGAAACAAAACTGACATTAAAAATTATGTATTGAACAAGATCAATGACATACTTATTTAAATAGTAGAATCCAGAATATATCTAGTTAACTACTAAGCACATAAGTATACAAAATTTAAAGTGCTAATACATATAAGCACATAAAACCTGAAGTCATGAAACACTTAATGACTCAGCTATAAATCATTTGTCTTACACCAGTCTCAAACTTAATGAGGTTGGATAGTGAGAGGTGGAGTTTTGGCCTCCCAATGTCTTGAAGAACTCTTCCAATTTTTATGGCCCCAAAACGATTTAGCTAGTTTGACTCCTTCATGTTTTCCGCATTTTCCAAATTATTTGTTACAGGGATGCACTAAAGTAAGAGTTATTATTAAGTTTTTAATTAGTTTGAAGCTTAGTATAAAGAATGTACACCTACTTTTTTTTTGTGTGGCACTTTAGGGGAAGAACGAATTTTATATTAATGAGTTTATTTCTGGAAAGTGCTGAATATTTTTTGATGATGCCATCAAAGGTTGAAGCTTAATCAAAGAATCTGAAGATACAGCTTTCAGTTTTTGGAGAACATAGTAGCTGTAGAAGTCACTTATCACTGATACAGATTAGATGCTGTTAAATTTATTAGTATGTGCTGCTTCTAGAACAAGCAAATTTCAGAATCAGCAAGATAATTCAATGGAATAAAAATACACATTTATATTGAAAAGCTTTTTCTTCTTAAGTAAAGTTCTAATCAGAGTAGTAGTAAATTCAATTTTTCCTGTGTCTGTCGGATTTAAACATCTGCTAACTGAACTGTGTGTGTTAGTTACAGCTTCTACATTTGGAAATCTTTACAGACCTTCATGAAAATGGAGGCTTCTTCCAGTCTCTTATAAAAAATACAACAAAATGAAAAATTTCCCTCTGCATTTTATAAATACTGAGAGACATGTGATACATACATTTGTTATGTAGCTCTCTAATCATGTATTCACTAAATGTATTCTGGTATAAAGAAGTGCATATGAAAAGTATTCTGGAGTAACCATTGTGTGCTAGAACAGGAGAAAAATAATTTTGGCAGATTGAGGGCTTATCCTTTACATTCTTGATTGTTGTGCACTACATAGATATGATTCTGCTATAATAGAAATTGTAATTGCTATGATTTTGATTGACATCTTGGATGCTATTGTAAGATTCAGAATAGATAATGATGGTGACAGGGACCTTGGAAAAATTCAAATAGAATTAATGTTAGAACTAAGTACTGAGAATGTAAGGACAGTAGAATATTTAGCTACTTATAGCTCAAGCTGTAAATCGTATTTTAAAAAAACCTTCAGTTTCTACAGTAAAGTGAAAACACTCTGGCGGATGGTGCTTCCTTCTCTTTATACTGCTAAACAACTGTGGCAGGGCTGAATTCTATCACTAGCTCAGTTTTGCATGTGAAATATCCCAGACCACAAAGAAAGTAGTTCTTGAATTTTCCCCAGTAGAGAAATACTCCTGGATCCACTTTGGTACACCTGGAAACCTCATTTCTTTCTTGTAATATTCTGTAATATTTTCTGAGAGACTCCATAGGCATTGTCTGGTTTGCTTGAACCTGGATTTAATAGCATTGAGTTTAAGGACTGTGTAGTGAACAATTTCATTACTGACAGTAAGAACTGAGTTTACAGCTATGAATCAAGTCTCATGAAAAAAAGGAGTTTTATGAAAGGTATTTGGAGTATTAAATGGAAGGAATATCATGAAATAAAATTAGTATGCTTATGCAAATGACATAGCTATGACTTCATAATTTGTAATGGTATTCAGTTAGGTAGTGTTTACACTTGTTAATGACTTCCTTTATGAGTGATAATTGATCTTGCTCATTATCATATTAAATCCTTGATCGTATGTCATTAGTTGGGAATGTAATAAATGGTCTGTTTGATTTTTAGTGTAATGAACTAATTAGACTAATTAAAATCAATATGTGTGCCAATATTAGACTTTGAATCCAAATGCTGCTGTCTGCTGGCTAAAAATCAGCAACTCAGTAAAAAAGTGGCCTAATGCTGATTTATGAGCACTTGACAAACGTGAGGTGGAATAAATTGCTTGTAGTGGTAGAAACAGCATTAGCGAAGTACAAGATACTAAGTGCATTGTAAGATCAGCAGTAAGGGCATACTTACATGTGTAGTTACTTGGCACCTTTAAACCTTCCTGGTTGATTAGATCATTCTTCAGAAATTATTCAGCTTAGATATCATAAAGTGCATTGATCTATACTTATAAATAAAATATTCTATGTATGTGTTTGGATGTACACACAATTTATTTCTCCCTGTGTGCTTATGTGTTTTTGTATGTTAGAACATTTTGTAAATTTTACAATTTTTACAGCACTTTTATTTTTAGAGTAATCTGTGAATATACCAAATAGGTCACACCTTCAAATTCAGTAATGTACTGTTATTACAATGTGTTATTCAACCATAGTATCCGTTCACTTTTATGTTTATGAGGAATTGGGTTTATAAGCCCTAAGGGAGACAGGAACACATCCTGTAGTTCTGTAATGACCTTTTGGAGAAGAAGGAAATGGCTACTTGGAAGGAAATATTATTACAGAATTCAGGATCTTGTAGCATCAAAGCAAAAAATTAGTGGAAATCCATTTGGCTCAAAGAAGAGAGTAGAAAAAACTGTGAGGTGATGGGGAGAAGCATGCCATGTTCTTATTCTCAAAAGAAATACTGCTCAGAGAAAAATGTTTGTGTGTTAAAGTTTTCAATGCAAATTAATATATTTTTGAATGTGCATGCGTTCAAAAAGTCTTCTTATATCGCTCATGGGTTCTCTGTTGAGCATATGATATTTTCAAAATGTAGTAACTATTAATGGTAAATGTTGAACAGATCAGAGCATTATTTTGCTGGTCTTCCACTATTTATTTTGTAGTAATTATGTTTATTTTGTCACTAAGAAAGACCAAAGGCTATTTCCTTCCTTTTTTGTTGTTGTTGGTTGGTTGGTGTTGTTTTTTCTTGTTTGGGTTGGGGGGTTTTTTTTGTGTTTTTTGTTTGCTTGTTTTGTTTTGGTCTCAGTTTTCTAGGGTTTTTTTGTTTGTTTGTTTTGATTATATTTTAGTGGAACACAGAAATTCAGAATCCTTGTCCTTTCCTCCCACCTCTGGCACCACGAGCTTCCATCCATGCACAGTGTGATGTTGAAGAAAATGCAGAATAGCAGAGGAGAATTTGGTACCTTGTTTCTCACACCTTGAGGATATTATACATTATGAAGTTCTGAGTGCCACAATCAGTAAAGCAGAATAAATTATATATACCTTAATTTCTAACTGAATCATACTAATGATTAGCACAAAAAATTGTTAATGTAAATAAGTAAATATAAGGAAATAGAGCTCAGAACCTTATGACTCCCAGGCCTAAACTTAATCCATGAGATCGTGTGGCTTTTGAGGAAGTACCTCAAAAGTACTTAAGTCACTGGAAATGCGGGTGTTCAGACACTCTAAATTTCAGGCTTTGTAGGAATAATCCCTTAATCATCTGACCTAATTTTGATGATGAATATTTTAAAATAGTGGTGACTTATTAATAAGGATTTCAGAAAGGCATGATTTGAAATAGGTGTCAACTCTAATTTAAACAAGTACTTGAAGAAAATCTACAGCATTAATGTAGACTTAAATTGATAGTAGCCATTGAAATTTCATTTTTTTCTTGAGCTTGTAGACAGAAGAACTCGTGTTCAGAATACGTACTCATGTACTTTACAGTAAGTATAAAATCTGTTAAAATAGTTTACCTTTTTATGGTTCCTTTTAGTGGTTTATTTGAGCCACATAGAACTCGTGTTTTTCACTAGATAATTACTAACTGTCAGGTTCAGTAAAATCAGTAATTATTAACAGAAAATGCTTAACTGATCATCATTGCCTACAGTATTTTAAAATTTTATTCTTTGGATGAGATCTGAAAATTATGTAGTCATCTAAATATGTGAGGGTACATATTGATTGGAAAGGTCATTATGGTAAGAACTATGTATAGTTCTCAGACACTGTGAACATACATTGCAACAACAGACTAAATTTAGGAGAGTATATATAGCCTGAATCCCAGGGAACATACTTTGTTTTGTGCTTGAAGCAGTATACCCTGAGAATGTAAATGAGATCCTTTATGTCTGAGGTGCTTTCACTATGCATATTATCAGCCCTCTGATCCAAAGCACATAACCAATATTCTTGATTCATATAAAAGTACTGAATGCCCTGAGGAGCTGTGTGGGTTTGAAACATCTGACAGTTTGTGAGATGGCATGAGTCTGAGCACCTTTCTAAGCAGCAAGGGATGGGGAAGACACTTCTGCCTGATTTTTCAAATTAATTTTTTGTCCTTCATTTACCAAAGTTGCAAAAGTAACTAGTTTAAAATGGGTGACTCTCTCCATTAGTATGGTAAGTACTCTACCATGTCTTTCTTCTTGTACAAGAGAAATAGAGAATAAAAAGAAATCTCATGTGCATTTTAGTTGAATCCTGGCCCAACAGAAGGCAACAGACATTTAACCCTTGACTTTAGTTTTACCAGACTGGCTGTTAGGCCAAGATGTATGTATGCTTCTAGTTTATTACCCTTGCAAGGTTTAATGTCCAATTTTGAATTTGAATTTTCCTGAAAGTAATTCTTTATGAAAGAGGCTACTGTCTTTGATGTTGCTTTGTTTAGTATTAATTTTTTTCTATGATATAAAGAAGAAAAATTTCTGGTTTTTTTTTTTTTAATTTTTTTTTAAGTCATTTCTCCTCACCTGTGAAATCATATTTCACTGACATAAATCTTGAACCTTCTGTGAGGATGTTTATCTAGTTATAATAATTTCATCTTTATTTTTTTTTATATGCCTGCTCTACTTTGTTCTTGCAGAATACCTTCCTTATTGGGGAAATGAGGGATTTCAAGTTAAAGATAAAAATAGTTGGGAAAATGGGTAAGAGCTGTATCAAAATAAGTCAGTGCTGCTCCCTCCTTGCTTAGGGGAGCTAGACGTGAAATTATTGATCAACAAGTATCTTAGTACATGAGTTTCTGTGCTGCTGAATAACTCTCAACCATATCTGAGAGCTCTTGTGCCCGACCAACCATGACTCTGGGCCTGATACCTTGAGATAGACCTGAATTTTAGGAAGAGTCCTTTGATTCTGAGACTAGGTCTTTGCCCAACTTACCTAAAAAATTAATAAGGGATTGTAGAATTTCCTGGGCAGGGGTTGTAAAAAATATTGTATTTGGAAATATACTCTTATAAAAAAGAAAGCTGCAACCTGACACTTTAATCAACATCATGTGTCTGTGTCATGCTTGTGTATAAAGCAGTGAGAAGTCTCCACTCGTCTATTATGTTGTCTGAGTTGTACTACTCAAGGATTAATTTGCTATCAAAGAAGATCTTAGGAGTACTTAAAAATATTCCTTCAATTCTATAACACTTAATTTGTAACAAGAACAAATTTAATCTAGTCTACTGTTATGCCGCCTTTGAATAGATCTTCTACAGTTTCTCTTTTTTTTCTTGTAGTCCTCATCCAGTCTGGATTTTGGAGCTAGTTAGTGCTTGTATTGGTCATTTAATTCAGTTCTGACAAAATAGACACCTTCCTTGTATCATATAAAATATTATTTGCTGGTGCTGAAGAAATGAAGTCCCGAAGTGAATAAGAAGAGACAGTTTTTATGCCCACAGCCAACTCATGCTGCGGTCATGTAACAGCTTAGGATGCATTGGTGCAGACTGCCCTGCACTGGCAGTGTTGATGCCATCATATATGGAGCAGGGCACCCACCACGTGAGGAACAATACATGAGGAACCATGATGATGCCATACTACTCTAGCACGGTGAGACTGCCTAGTCCCTCCTCCTGCCTGTTCCATGCATGGTAGTGTAACAGCTTAAAATGGAGCTCCACTCCCCTCCACACTCATGGAAACTCTCCACTTCTTTTACTGACAAGGGCTTTCTGCTCTTTCTGCTCCTACTGATGCTTCTGCATCTCAGGAAATGTTGGCAGAGGGACACTGTGGGAATATCTTACCCAGACGGTTCCAGACCAAAGTGCAGTTTGAAGAAGCTGTGCCCTTAAGGAGCACTGCTCCTGTATACTTAGTTCATGGCCTTTTGTCTCAGCTTCCTCTGAGTTTCAGAGCTGCGAATCAAGTGACTGTACTATGTGTAGATGGGGGATTTATGGTAATGGAAATCCTACCTGGTGAGGTATTAAGTCCTGCATTTTTTGAATAACTGTAGTTGGCAACTCTGTTGTACATACTTTGGCACAATCTCACAAAAACTGAGGTGCTTGTTTCTGTGCAGTGTGACAGTACTTGCCTCCTCCCAATCAGTTAGCTATTAATTTGAGATGGATTCACAATAAGTTGTCTAGTATAGAGATCTGCACTGCTGTGCTGCAGACCTGCTACTGCCTCTCTCTTTACTGCTTGTGTCCTCAAAGTCAACCTTAAATGCACTTCATTCATAGCTCTGTATGAAGTCTGTCACATGGCCTTACGTAATTTTTAGCAGTTGTCCACTATGTATTTGTCAGTAGGTGTTGTGGCTGTTGCTGTGGGCTGTACTGAGCACCATTTGCCCAGGGAGCACAGCCCAGGACCTCACAGACTTTGAGCTTGGTCCTGCACTACTGCAGGGTTGATGTGGGATGGCAGTCCAGCAGAGAGCCCAGGCTTGCAGGCAGTTCAGTAACTGAGCAGGTGCCAACACTGAGGTCATATGAGAGTCATTGCTTCTTTACTAGCAAAATCTGTGTTGGGAAGCTGCCAAACTGCATTCTGGACTTTTTACAGTATGCCTGGATACTCTTGTCTAGCAGACATATTGTCTGCATGGGAAGTAATACAGGAATATACATATATATCTGTCACCTGCACGCTGAGGTTTGTTCTAGTTTGACGAATACCATATGGGTCTTTGTGACCAGAGTGGCAGCTACCTGCAAGCACCACATACACCATATCAACAAGTACTCCTATTAAATTCTTCTCACATCAAGACAAAGTAGAAACAAGAATGCCTATCCTAAGGTTTCTTCTTATATTCTTAAAATATACAATAACCCCTCAAAATAATACTTGAAGCCTTAAACAATCGTCTTTCCTCACCATATCAAGCACAGGCAACAACTCAATAAAGCTCCTTGACCTGAGAAAGGGAAGTCAGTGAGGAGTCTTGTATCCAATTACATTCTTTGGCAAGACTGAGGTGCTTTGGGCTGATAGTTATCCTCAGGTTAAATGTTACTATGGTCATTGAAGACAACTGTGTCTGTTGTGTCTTGTGAATCACTTTGTGTAGTTTAGCCCTGACAGGTCTCATATCTGGCAAGATTCCGGTGTAAATGTTCCTATCAAACTGTGCCTATTGCAACACATGCAGCGCCTTAGATCTTCTGAAACAGTAGCATATATAGGCTTTCATCCGTGCAGAATATGGCTAAGTACCCTTTGGCAAACTGTGATTTTGCTGCAGTTAGCAAATTGAAATCAGATAATTCGGTTTTTTTCTCAACCAAATACTGTAGTATTCTTTTCACTGAATATTTCTAGTAAAAACATGTCTTTTTAGTGCATTCCAGGAGTGCAATGAACCATTAGTGGTCTGATGATGTAAGTATTAGTAATGTTTATTTCTTAAGATACTCCCTCATAAAGTTAGTATTTTGACTACCTCCATATAGGAAAAAACCCACCCTAATCTAATCCAAAACCAAACTAATATTAAAATATGCAAGCAATTAATTTCTTATTAACAGCACATAAACTGACAGTATATATGAATCCAAACAAGTCTAAGTCAAATATATAATAATTTAACACTAGAGGACTATGCTAAATATAAATTTCACACGTTACCATATACCTACTAACAGATAGATGATACAGATTCAAAAACAATGTATTTGAGAGTGAAGGCATATAGGAATATATAAAAAATGCTTTCAGAAAAAAAACACTTAAGTGGACACATCTTACTAGGCCTAACAGATTTTTGTATTTATTAATTTTGCACCTATTTTTAATTTGTTCTAGCCTTATGTATCGTCTTTGAAAAAAACAAAGTTATTTGTACAAACTTTTTAATTTACAGACCCATTTTTACAGCTATATATAGAATCATAGAATCATAGAATTTACTGGGTTGGAAGAGACCTCCGAGATCATCAAGTCCAACCCTTGATCCAACCCCACTGTGATTACCAGATCATGGCACTCAGTGCCACATCCAGCCTCATCTTAAACACCTCCAGGGACGGTGAATCCACCATCTCTCTGGGCAGGCCATTCCAATGCCTGATCACCCTCTCTGTAAAGAACTTCTTTCTAATATCCAATTAGTTTGACTAAGACAGTGCATAAGAACCAAATACACTCTATTTCTAATATTTCTTAAACGTATTGGATGTAACTTTTGTTTTCCAAAAGTTACATGACAGAATCTTTTAAAGGAACCCTGAAGAAACTGCATTGTTATGCAGCTATGAAGAACATAATAGAGAATTTCTCACAGTACAGAAACATATCTGCCTTCCCACTGTATACTTCAAATTTAAAAAACCCTGAAAACCAAATCATATTTTCTAAGATCAAAGAGGAATTTAAGCACACAAAGCATAGTTGCCACAATTAGAATCCTGATTCACACCAGAAAAAATGTTCTAGAATCCTTCTTTCACATATTTCATCTTAAGTTAGTTATTCAAAGTATTGGGAGCCTAGACAGGGAGGGATTAGGATGCTTTCTGACGTTTGGGACTGTATTTTGATTGCTTGGTGTCTCATAATGGTGAAAAATCCAATCAAATTGACATAAGAAAAACAAAGTAGGAAAATTGCTCATGCTACTAAGATTTTTCAATTTTCTACAAGAACGGCTTTCATACTCCAGAGTACAACTATCCAGAGTAACACTTTCTAACCATGTATCATCATATAACTTTGTTTAAAATAAACCCTGAATTGACAAAATACAGATTCTAAAGAAATCATACAGATATGTTTTCCTTCTGTTCTTCTTTTTACAGTTGTACAGAATTAGCTTGGAAAGCAGTTTTACATATTGGTATGGTTTTTAATTTGCATCTTGCTGCTTGATGCCTTCACTTGATGGGTAGAGTATGACAACAGGTAATAGCTACAATAACAGTAAAACAGTGATCATTACTGCTGGGACTAGAAACACCCATGATTGCCTTTTTTTTAGCTTTCCTCAGCTGGAAAGTTTTGACATCTGCTGGTTTGGGACATAGCTGAACAGCTGTCAGCAGTGGGGTAGCTGCTTTCAGCAGCAGTTGGCGAGATGGCAGGGTGCCAGCTTGTACCATCTGTGCGCCTGACATTTCATTCTAATTAACAGTAGGGTTAATTGTTCTGGCAGGCTCAAATGTAGTGTCTAACATTACCCAAGGGAAACATGTACAAGTGCAGGAGTGGCAGGGAGCTGGGGACAGCGTTGCTAACAAACCTATTGAGGGAGAATGGTTAACAACTACTGATGATTTTACTAGCTGGCCACATGCAATAAGGCTGAGGTATTTTTTTATTCTGATGAATTATGCCAAGCCTGTAATGATGTAGAAGAAATCAAGCTTTGAAAGGCTGAGACTGCTGCCTTGGGGCAATTGAGAGGGAACAATTTGCATGTTATTACTGCATATTCATACCTAATTGTGTTAGGCTTTGCTAATAGAGCAGAATGACAGTATGAAAAATCGAGCAACTGCTTTATAGCCAACAAAGCTAGTGTTTTTTCCCTACACTATGAGTGCTGAATGATCATTTAGACATTTAGTTGTTCAATATGACAAGTCTACCATTTGTTAGCTTGACATATAGTAATTTATAAAGGAGTATTCTAATTTTACTTTTAGTTTATTCTCATTCTATACAGTATTCATGGTAGCAATTTGAATGGGGATATTCATAGATATTGTGAGTAGTTGTGATTCAAATAAAACTATTTTGTATGAAGCATTTCCTTTGTTTTATGATTTATTAATTTTAATGTTTAAATAGCTTTTTCAGATGTTAATATAACATAAATGAGAAGTTGATGAGAAATCTCTATTATGATCATGTTGCTACATACTGATTTAGTTAATCTTTTTACATTCCCATTAAGACCCCTATTAACTGTGTCAGGGCTGTGGGTTGGTTTAAGAAGTTGCCAAGTAATACCATACCAAGCCTATAGACTCTAAATCCAAAAATAGTGATATACTCAATTCAGACTGAGTTATAATCCAGGATGAAAGTATAAATATCTCAAAACATCAAATAGAATGCATTTTTTTGTCACATATATTTATGCAACAGTACAAAAATAGACTTGTCTCTTCAGAAAAATTGTACCTCAGTTTCACTGTAAGTTATTAGTGGTTTACTTTTCCAAATTTATAGAACCTCAGTTCTTGTTCCCTTCTTTCATACTGTTCCATAGGCATGACTAATACTCTAGAAAACATTGCTATATGTCACATCACACACATTAAAATGCAACCAGTTTCTCAAAATTTGAAATTAACTAGCTTAACTGTTAAAAATGCTGAAAAAGTTGATAGTGATACCAGACATGATATAACACTCATGAAGGAAGGCCAGAAATAAGGTTTTCAATAGCGCTTAAGTAATTTTGGAATCTAAATTACTTGAACATGTAGCCAGCCTGAATTGCACAGTAAACTGATGGTAAACTTTTCTGAGGGAAGGGTCCTTAGTTCATTAGTGTACTGGTTAATCTTAGAAACAGTAGACAAGATTGTCAAAGCTTGGACACAAGAGAGGGAATTTGAAGAAACAGAGGAGGAGTTCCAGTTGTTTGTGTGCTTTGTTGTTGTAAAAAAAGAAAGTTTTTAATATTCTGAGTGAAACTTGAGATTCAAAACCAATTTATAGTATTTGGCAATTGTTTATACAAATGTAGTGCTTTCTTTATGGAAGCGTATTGTACTGAAGGTAGTTTATACTTGGTTGTGTATGCAGTCAGTAGACATACCGTCCTTCATCTACTTTGTTTATATGCAAAATATTTCCAACATATGATGATATTATTGTAGTAATACCTATTTCTATGACTAATATATCTTATACAAGGCATTTAATTACTGTAATCTTTGCAATTGAATATAATCTTCCAGTAGATCACTACATAATTGAAGTGCACGTAATATGGTTACTTTCTAAACCTGTGGTTTATGGTCAGTATTCTTTTTTTAAACTTTAGATGTGGAACCTTACTGCAAAACTACTAGTTGGGGGTTTTGTTTGTTTTGTGGGTTTATTGTTGTTATTGTTTTCTTTTTTGAGGAGATTCTGATTTATGAAGAAATTAGATGAAAACAGGAAGGCTGGTGTTGAGCCTCTGATGTAACAACTGCAATGTGACAATGTGACTGCTAAAAGTAGGAATAAGGATAACAAAGTCTCACTGGGTAGATTTATAATTTTTACCTTTAAAATAAACCAAGGGACTTAATGGTGTATTTCCTTTCAAAACCAAAAATACTCACCTGGTTATGTTTACCTGGATATTACAAAGAATGTCACTGAATATATATGAATATCTTTAGCAAATCAACATTCTGAAAATGCCTAGAGCTAATGTAATTTATTATGCATGGAAGAAGATGCTAAATATATTGGCCTTCAGCAGAAAATAATAAAATGGTTTGATTATGTTTAATTTAATTATTGTTGTAAGTGAAAATCCTGCATTCCAGCCTTCTATGCCCTTCAAAGAATTTCTCATGGAAGAAAAGCAGTAAAAAAATCCACTCACCAGGTTGAAAAATATCATGTTAGTCAAACCATTATGAGGTCTTGTCCCCTCATTTCCTCTTCTTCTTTTATTTTGAACTGTAACAGCTGAGCTTCAGTTCTTTGCCATCTGTACTCTCAGTATATATCTAATCTGATGCCTTCCTGATCTCCTGGTGGAGAACATTTGCCAAGACTCTATAAGACTGAAAAGTTAAATTAACTAAATACAGTTAAGATTAAGTTTAATGTTCCTCTTTTAGGACTTACCAGAGAAGACTCTTTTACAATTAGGTTATTCTTGATTTGTGCTCTTGATGTATTTGACTCCTTATACCTTCCTGCAGGTAGCTCTCCGTTATACAGGTAGCCCTCCTCCTGAGCTCTCCATTACACGTTTCATGTATCCAAATCTCATAATCAAAGAAATTTTTTGTCATCGCTTTACCTAAAAAGCAAATATTTCTAGTCAAAACTATTATATTATTATTGCTTCTTTTTCCCATTCTCTTAAAATCAGATAATAGGTAATCCATGTTCTCCATCTTTTCTAAACAAGTTCTTGTTGGAGCAATTTTTTACATTTTTTTTTTTTTAGTAGGTTCTTTTGCTTTTCATAGCATAGAAATTAATGGTTAATATCTTTTATCCTTTAATCAGATTTCTAATGTATACTATTTTCTCTCGTAAAGATCCATATAAGTCACATCACATATACATATAGTTTTCATTTACCTGTCCTTATCTTTCCTGTCTTTCCTTGCTTTTTTTTCTTTTTCTTTCTCCTACACACTGCCTTTTAAAATTATATATTTAACGCTGTGTTGCTTTCTGGATATTCTTATGCTTATTTCTAGATGCTAATATTCTTTGGAAACTTTTGGACTATGATAAAAGTGAACAAGTTGCCTTTGTACTTGTTTTGATTAACAAGACCTGTTGGCTTTGAGGGTTTTTTTTCTGTTCTGATTAGTGGTGGGTGTAAAAATAAAACTGCCTCTAAGAGGTTCTGTTGGGCATGACAATGGAGAGGGGACACAACAAATACTATTACTGATAATTTGTCTATCTCACATTTTTCCTTAAGCACAAGTATAGCCAAATCATTTCATGCTGTCACATCAACAATACTAGAGTATGGAAAAATCTTTTACTTTGTGGGTGAGGTGAATATAGTTTGATGGATGTGAGTGCTTGGCGTGCTCGTCTTCAACTGCCATCTAGAATTTTTTTGGATTTTTTTTAAAAACAAGAAAGAGAAGAAACAAGTAGAAACAATCATGGTGTGATTCTTGGGGTGTCCTGCACGAGGCCAGGAGCTGGACTCCGTGGTCCTGATGGTCCCTTCCAATTCAGCATATTCTATGATTCTAAGCCTCAAGAAACTTCATAATAGTAAAAATGTGGTTTGGCTGAAGTGTACTGAAATAGAGTTATATTGATTTTGGCTACTTCTGTTCTGTATATTTAGTTATCTGAACAAGATTTTTGTTATTCAATGTCAATATTTTTGTAATGCTATAGTTGAAAGGTTTTAATTTTGAATAATATTTCCCATACTAGAAAACTGTGGATTTTACTATAAATTGCAATAATATTTATCATTATCTTGATGCCAACTATATATTTTTGTTAATATTCCTAGTAAGTGTTCATACAAGGAATATGATACTAAACTGCAAATTTTGCTAACTTGCAGGGTTTGGGAAATTATAATACCTTGAAATTACAGAGTATTTGAAGTGCCCTGTCAATGGGCACAACTGAGAAAAGGCTAGCTCCATTTTCCTAATTTTCTTTATTTCCCTCCATCAGATATTGATAGATATATGTATTGATAGGATCCTGCTGAGCCTTCTCCCTTAGGATGTCAGGTAGTTTCCAGGCAGTCAGTGCCTTCAACCTCTCCTCATAGGAAAGATGCTGCAGTCCCTTACTCCTCCTTGTGACTCTTTGCTGGACTCAGTCCAGTATGTCCATGCCTCTCTTGTGTTGGGGAGCATCATTTCCTGAGCTCACTGTAGACAGATGCCATTTCCCTCCTACTGTATCTATAGCAATCCCTACATCAGCTAAAACAGTTCTTGGAAATTCACAGTTTTTTCCAAATGCTCCCAGAATGGGGTTTAGTCTTCACTTGAGAATTTCCAGGGGTTTTGTCACAATCTCTGGTTCAAGCAGTCAGGATGAGTTAAATTAATCCATAAAACAACTTAGGTAAAATGGGGTAATGTAGACCTGAATGAGAACGATTAATGAAACAAACTGTCAGGAGTTGGCCTTCTTACCTGATGTGGCTATTCCATATAAATATAAATATGAATTTACAATGACATTTTTTCATTGTAAATGGAGTGTTCATGTTGTTGAATAGGATTGGGTAATCTGATGTAGGGTTAAAATAAGAAAAAGCTAAGTTTACAAACTTTCAAATTCAGGACATTGTGAAAAATCATGAAAATGAATGTTGTCTTGGGCAGAGGTTAATGCTGAAATTATGTTAAAAGTAGTGTCCCTCTATGCAGAGCATTAGAATCTATATTTTAGTGAAAGTTTCTTAACATGGAACACACTTATACATTCACAGGATAAGATTTGATCCTATTAAAAATTCTTTTTTGTTGGAGAGCTGCAAGTAATGCTTTACTTACCTTTTTTGTGAGTCCCATAAGACTGAAGGTTTTGCATTGTACCAGTATTAAGTAGGTGACAGTTTTATATGTAAGAGCTTAAAATTTACATAAATACCACAAATAGAGTATGGGGAATGAGACAGAAAATTAAACAATGATGGCTGATCTGGATTCATAATAAGGTTGTAGATATTCTTGCACTGCTAGACTGAGGGTATCTCTTCCTGCCTGCTTTGACCTTATTGTTATATGTGCTGTACCGTGGTATCAATCTGGTTCTTCAATTCCAGAAAAAATATTGATATACAGCTTTTCCGAAGCTCATATAAATGACTGCATGCATTATTCTCAAAGAACAACTTTTGCAAAAGAAAAGCTCTGGTCTCCTTCTGCCTACAAATGCCCACATCTGGAATAAATCTAACTTTAATCAAGAAATAAGAATAGTTGTGTGCTTCTTACATATCTCTTTGCATGTCATAGCTAAACCAAAATTTGACTCTTCCCATTGTGTTCTTTCTTTCTAGTAAGTGTAAAGAAAATTATTTGATTTGTTTGCTTGAACACTGAAAATATTCCAGAATCTTGGGAAAGTTTAAGACTGTATTTTAATGTCTGCATGCATATAAGATATAAGATTCTTAAATATTGATAAAACCAATAATTTAGGGGCATTTCACAACTCTTTTCTATTCACACAGAGAACTAAACTGTAATATTTTTCCTTCTGTCTGATTATTGGTAACTGGTCATGGATTCATTATTCTGTTTGACATATATATATTTTAACATAAATAGCCATAATATAGCTTTGCTTGCATTGCCATTACACAAATTGCATCTGTTTAAAGACATTTTGGCTAGAAGACATTTAATATTAAAAGGATATAGCTCTCCTTTTTTCCTTCTTTTTATTCCTATATCTCTTTATAATTGATTAATGTTCATTTGGATGAATAATTTATAGCTCATATAGCTCCTGGCTTATTAATTGTTTAATTTCAGAGGAAGTAACTGAGTACTAAGGAGAAGCAAGTTGTCATTCAAAGGGACACATTAAATTTAAATACTCCATTGATGCACAGAAGTGGTCAAAGTAGTTCTTACATCTAGTACCATTCTCGTAAAGAAGAATAACAAAAATGAAGATTAAAGGATATTAGATTTTTTTTTATAGATAGAAGAAGCATTTGATAGCATGTGATTTCACAAATTTTTTGGTCCTTTTAATTTTGTTTTTCTTTATATGTCTTTTTTTTGCATAGCTAATTTTCTCTGCAAGGCCAAGCAAAAAAAGAAGCAAATTGAACAAACGGTTCTCACAGCTAATAACAAACAAGATTAAATACCCAAATGATTAAATAATAAAATTAACCTTAAGTGTAGATAAGCTGTTTTGCCTTTGCAATTGAAATTAATCTCAAGATATGTTTAGATCAAAGGATCAGAATTTGAATCAGCAATGATAAGGTACTTCTACTTCACTTGAGAGCCGTGACATTCACTAGACAGGACTTAATTTTCATTTTGAGTAGATCAAGAAAAGAAGTTCTTCCTCCTTATAGAAAAGTAGCTAGTGTTGTTTAACACTTTGGATTTGGCTAAGTATTGTGGTCAATGTATGAAGATGAAACTTTTTTGGAAGATTTTATTGTAAGAATTGCTAATATCAACAACTTCTCATTATTTTTATGTTATGATTTTACACATGTTATATCTAACTTCACCTTATACTTTTACAGTGTGCTTTTTATAGAAGAGTAATTAATTAAAGACAGAATCTGTCCAGGGATCTTGTGTCTTAGCTTTCTGTTGTAGTTATATTGTTGTTCTTTGAAAGATCTGAATTATTTCTTTTTATTACTAATGGGAAAGAAGTAAAAATAAAAGTCAAAAGCCTGCAGTTGAATTTTTTCTTTTGATCTTGACATTTGAAAACTACAAAATTATTATATATCATGAAAAACAGGTAATGTTATATCTTCCTCTGCCAAAGCCAAAAAATTGTGAATGAAATACATATATCCTTTCCTTTTCTATACTTAGAATTGTTAGTATGTTCTGTAAGCACATAAAATAATCCGAAAATAATTTGCATTTTCCATATTTTCAGAGCTGCGTGTCTTACATTCAAGAGCAGAAAGAAAAGACATTGGGAAATGGCATATGACATATTCTTCACTGCTATACAAAATTGTTAGAAAAAGTAAAATATCTTACATGTGTGTTATCTTTACCATTCTCCTATCCTTATGAGCACTGCAGGAATCTCTTTTACAGCAAAGAAAACATATTGAGAAGGCAAATACTTTTATGTTAGTCATGGTCTAAAACAGCAGGAGGTCTTCATATAACATGACACCTGAAGGCCCTTTAAGTTCTGAGTCTATTACCAGACACCGGTTCAACTTCTTTTCCAGAAGCATCAGGTGTACACAATGGCTGGACTAGCAGGCATGATTTGGTCTCTGAGATCACCTTTCATAGCTCTGGCTTATGGAGAAGAGGTGCCAATTCTCAATAAACCCTTACAGAACAAGGCTCCCACAGGACCTAGCAGCATCTCTAAAAGGAGAACTCCAGGGTGCAGGCTCATTACCATACCATCCAATCTCACAGTACTAACTTTGTTCCCCCTCAGACCTTTATTCTTTGCAGTGCCAACTAATTCTCCAATTATCAAGTGTTCTATAAAACAAGTAATTGCAGGAGGACATCTCTTGAAGATACAACAGCCTGCAGTCCAAATGTTGCATTCTTTAACCCTTCGATTCACAATAAGAGCAGCCTGTATCATTGGCACTTACAGCACATAATAGGTCTTTCTCAAACTGAAGACTCAGTTGACTGAGACCTCAGCTATTGTGATTTCTGGGACTAATGAGACTCTACTGACTATAACGCTACTTATGTTTTCTGAGGTAGGATAAATTCAAAGTCAAAGAATCTCTCAGGGTTTTTTTTCAGGAAACTCTAAGCCTTGTATCTAAAAAGTACCTCACAAATTCGTATATCTAGGAGAGACTACAGAAAAAGAGAAATAATATAAAAATGAACTGAATGTGTATTTTAAAGAAAATTGAAGGTTTTTTTTAGCATATAACCTCATACCTTAACTAATGTTAAGCAGTCTCAAGTGCGGAAATACCAGAAACTTTGAATTCAGGTAACATACATGAGGAGAAGGAATCTTTGGAATACCAGGGGTATATAAATGTATTTAAGACTCAGAATTTCTCTGTCGATTTTTATAGCTTTCAAATGCCTTGCAGTGTTAAGTAAAATAATATTGTTTCCTCCTCCAATAACTTTCACTGAATTTTTTCTAAACATATAGGGCACAGTATTGGCACATATGACATTTTTGCTGGAGTGCCCTGTTGGAAGGTTACAGGCTCTTCAGGAGGGATAGGCAGGGTAGAAGAGGTGGAGGGGTGGAACTGTGTGTAATAGAAGGGTTAGGATGTATGAAACAGTGGGCAGTGGCACAGTTGAGAGCCTCTGGGTAAGAATCAAGGGGCAAACAAATGCAGCTGTCATTGTGGGA
Organism: Platyrinchus mystaceus; assembly: GCA_035041135.1. Lineage (NCBI taxonomy): Eukaryota > Metazoa > Chordata > Aves > Passeriformes > Tyrannidae > Platyrinchus > Platyrinchus mystaceus. The sequence continues at coordinate 122,147,514 of JAWWLV010000088.1, forward strand.
GTCTGCTATAGGTCTCCTAGTCAGGACCATGACACTGATGAATTATTCTTTGAGGAACAAAGGGACACTTCCAAGTCAATTGCCCTTGTCCTTATGATGGACTTCAACTTGCCAGAAATGAACTGGGAACATCACACAACTGGTGAAACCTGGGCCATAAGATTCCTAAAAAACCTGGATGGTAGCTTTAGGGAACACATCCTAAGAGAGCCAACTTGGAAAAATGCTCTCCTTGATCTGCTGCCGGTCAACAGAGCGGATTTTGCGAGCAAAGTGGAGATTAGTGGCCATCTTGGCCACAGCAACCATGAACAAGTTTAAAATCTCTGTTGACAGGAGGAAAAGTGCCAGCAAAACCTCAAGTCTGGATGTGAGGAGAGCAGACTTCAGGCTGCTCAGGGAATTAGTAAATATGGTCCCCTTGGAAAAAGTTTTTTCAGGTGCTGGGGTCCATCAGTGCTGGTCACTTTTAGAACATCACCTCCTAAGGGCACAGGAGCAGGAAAATCCCAGGAGGCAAGGAGGCAAGGCTTGACTAAACAGTGTTTTTCTCTTGGAAAAAAGGCAAAAAAGAAAAGTGTATGCCCAGTGGAAGCAAGGTCGAGTGATATAGGAAGATTACAGAGATTCTGCTTGCCACTGTAAGGAGAAAATTTGAGTGGTCAAAGCTCAACTGGAGTTGAAGCTGACCGAAAATATGGGGACAATAAAAAGAGTTTTTTCAAATACATTAAGGGCAATAGGTAGTATAGAAATGTCACTGGCCTTTTCCAGGATAAGGATGGTCAGCTCACAAACAGGGACAGAAACAAGACAGAGGTGTTTAATGCTTTCTTGGCCTCTATCTTCAACATGGATGATGGACCAAGGGAGTCTCAGTGCTCTGAGCTGGAGCACCATGACTGTGAGAATGATCCACTCCCAGCTGACCCTAAAATTGTGTGGGATCTATGGTTCCTGCTGGATCTATGGATCCTGATGGGATTCATCCCAGAATCATTAAGGAGCTAGCTGATGTTATTACAAAACCTCTCTTGTTGATTTTTTGATCAGTCTTGGGAATCTGGAGAGGTCCAAGCTGACTAGAAGCTGGCAAATGTCCCGATTTTCAAGAAGGGCAAGAAGCAGGACCCTGGAAACTACAGGCCTGTCAATGTCACCTCAGTGCCTGCTAAAGTTATGGATAAGATTATTCTGGGAGATATTGAAAAACAATTGAAAGGCAATGCAGTAATCAGTCACAGCCAGCATGGCTTCATGAGAGGAAAGTCCTGCTCATCAAACCTGATTTCCTTTTATGACAAGGTAACCTACCTAAATGATCAAGGGAAGCCAGTTGATGTCATCTTTTTGGATTTCAGTAAAGCTTTCAATATTGTCTCTCACAGGATCCTTCTGGAAATATCCAGCACAGCTGGATAAACACATCATGTGGTGGGTGAGCAATTGGCTCACAGGTCGAGCGCAGAGGGTAATAGTGAAGGGAGTGACATCACTGGTGATATCACTGGTGACCTGTCACTAGTGGGGTTCTGCAGGGCTATATCTTAGGCCCTGCACTCTCAACATCTTCATAAATGACTTGGACACGGGACTGGAAGGGATATTAAGCAAGTTTGCAGATTACACAAAACTGGGAGGAGCTGTTGACTCAAAGTCAGGGAGGCCCTGCAGAGAGAACTCGACAAATTAGAGGACTGGGTGATCAACAGCCATATGAAGTTCAGGAAGGAGAAGTTCTGGATTCTGCACCTGGAATGGGGGCAACCTGGATGTTCATACAGAGTGGGGAATGAGATGCTGGAAAGCAGTGCCATGGAAAGGGAGCTGGGGGTCCTGGTTGATGGCAAGTTGAATATGAGTCAGCTGTGCCCTGGCAGCCAGGGGTGCCAACCCTGTTCCAGGGGGCATCAGGCAAAGTATCACCAGCAGGTAGGGAGTGGATTGTCCCACTCTGCTCTGCACTGGGGCAGCCTCATCTTGAATATTGTGTGCAGTTTTGGGCACTGCAGTATAAGAAAGATATTAAGCCATTAGAGAGTGTCCAAAGGAGGGCAATGGAGACAAGTGAGGGCCTTGAGGGGAAGCCATGTGAGGAGAAGCTGAGGTCACTTGGTCTGTTCAGCCTGGAGAAGAGGAGACTGAGGGGAGACCTCATTGCGGTCTACAACTTCCTTGTGAGGGGAAGAGGAGGGGCAGGCACTGATCTCTTCTCTGTGGTGACCAGTAACCGGGCCCAAGGGAATGACCTGAAGTTGTGTCAGGGGAGGTTTAGGTTGGATATTAGAGAAAATTTCTTCACCCAGAGGGTGGTTGGGCACTGGAACAGGCTCTCCAGGGAAGTGGTCACAGCACTGAGCCTGCCAGAGTTCAAGCAGTGTCTGGACCATACTCTCAGGCACATGATGTGACTCTTGGGGATGATCCTGTGCAGGGCCAGAAGTTGGACTCCGTGATCCTTGTGGATTGTTCCAACTCAGCATATTCTGTGATTTTAGCCTTTTCACAAATGTTTTATTGGTTGCATCCTATGTATTCTGTCTCTCAGGTGCCAACATATTCATGTAAAAATAAACAGTGGATTTTTTCAGAACGGTTAGTGAAGGGAGTTCCAGAAAAATGTTAGAGAACTATTTGACATAATTGTTTGAAGGGAGATTAAGTAATGCATGAAGTTTTAAGTATAAGAGAATGGTCCAAGAAAAATGGAGCACTTCACTGAATCATGTCTATTCCTTTTAGCTATCCCCTAAATCCTCAAAATGAAAACTGACAAATACATGGAGGGGCTACTGGGAATGGCAAAATCTTATGTTGAGAAGGAAAGACCAAAATATATAGACCAAGAAACAGAGGAAAACTATTTGACAAAGTTGAACTCATGTTCTGATGAAATTCAAGGATAGTTTTCCTTAATAGGAAGGCAAATTTTGTGTTGTTGAAAAGATTAAGATGCTGTGCAGTGCAGAAAATAGTTGAGGTGGTATTTAATCTCTTTTAGTGGGACAGCATTTGAAAATGTGAATGGTTTAGAGAGGCAGAGTGTTTTGTTAAAGCTTTCATAGGTTATTAGGTGATAGTAAATTAAATTTGAAATTAAGAAAATGTAAAGTTATATCAGTTAAATTTACTGTAAAGACCTAGTAATGTATCTGGAAAACACTATCTTGGTAAATACAATTTCTAAATCTTTTGTTCTTACATAGACACCTAAAATTTATTATCATAATTGGTACATTATGATGCTACTTAGGAGAAAAGTTCAACCAAAATTTAAATTTGTTCCAGTTGAACCAATGTAGTTCACAAATGTAAAAAAATTATTTATTGTAGTTACCCTTTAAGCTCACTGTATCACTACAAGTTGTTTTTCACCTGCTTTACAAATACTAACTACTTAAGAAATGGTGGTAGGTAGAGGATGAAAAGAAGCGTGTGTCCTTCCTGATATGTCTTACTTATGTTGTGAGCAAGAAACGTTGGATACAATCGTCCAACTGTCCTTGGAGCTTTGAGGTTAACTAACAACTTCTTGTAGTTAGATCCCTACTGTTTCCAAGGTAATTGATCCCCCTTCCCACATTCGTGCAGAAATCATACTTCCCTGGAAAGTCAATTCGAGCTACCTGACATTAGACAGCATTTTCACAGGCATTTTGTTAAAGATCAAGAGACTGTAACCTTAGAGAAGTGGGCCCTAAATGTATAGTCTTGATAATTTCCTACCTGGTGGTGTTTCCTTGCTATGATGAGAAAGAAGGAACTCTCTTAAGAAGCAAAATGCAATTTGTGATGGCAGTTTGCATTTCGCTCTTAGTATTAGATAACAGACAGGCTACGTGGGTATCTGGAGCCTGTCACAGTGTGGGGTAGTGAAGGGGTTTCTTACAACACAGTAGACTAGAATTGTTTGTTAATGTACAAGTAAAATGGACAGGTGATACCTACTTAATGTTAAGATCATGCACAGCTCTTTGTGAGTACAAGGCCCAAGTTGTACTCTTGATTTACTTGATACTCAAAGTACAGAAAGTGACCAATAGATGAAAGAGGGATTGCAGACTCCCTCTTTGTGATTTATCATTGTGCCCATCCTGATGCAGCTTGCAATTTCATGCTTAAGATTTGCAGTTTACACTGGAACTTTTTCAGACATAAGGAAATTCCAGCAATGTTCCACAATGGAGCAGAAGAGAAATAAGATAAAATTACTCCAAATTTTTTTGGCTGAGTTAAACAGTAGTAGCCTTTTTCCTTTGAGTAGGTATTTGTTCTATCCCCACCTCAAAAATAATTTTATATGAGATTTTTTTCTAAAATGAAATGAGACTTGAGCCAATGTTCAGATACTGTGTGGTATACCAGCTCTGCATAAAATGATGGGAGATCAGATTTCTTTCATTACTACACTTGAGAAAGGAAATCACAACCTTGATTTTGTGCCACTGGTAACTCAAGGGCAAAGAGGCATCAGAAGCATTTAGTATGTTTTCTAAGTACTCTTTTACAATTTTTTTGAGGTGTAAAACTCTTTAAGAATAATGCTACTGCTTAGGTGAAACTCTTTCCTTAAGTCTGTGTTCAATTATCTTTCTGCATTGATTAACTTTGCCGTAAGTAAGACATTAAATATTCACCATTCCAGCTGTAACTTTTTTCAGGTTTCTGACTAGCAGCTGCCATTCTCATCCTCAGGACATTAATCCAGCTGAATGGGGTATCATTCTGGTGTATTAGAACTTTTATACCTTTACAAGATCAACAGAAACTGGTTTTATGGTCTTATAAAAGCACTAAAGAAGATCCTTTCACCCTCTCCTCGATAAGCTTATTCCACAATCTTTTTTTATGCAATGGTTAGAGTTTGTTAAATTATTAGATTTATTCCAGAATTCACCAGTCAAATGGTTTCTCAATTTATCACTGCATTTTCAGTTGTCAGTTATTTAATTTAATTTTTAATAAATCAGTGATTACTGTTATTTTTCATTGTGTGCAGGAATGGGTACAACTAAAACAAAAGTCAGAACTTGCATAATTAAAGTTATGAAAACTATAAGGGTATTTTCGTTCTATAAAAGGCACGGTATTTTTTTGATTTTTTTTTGGGTTGTTGGTTTGATTTTCTTTTTTTTTAGACAAGAATGTATAAACAGTAGTATCAAAGTATTTTTTCCAATATTTTTGAAAGATGTATCCATTTATGTACTGCATACACACATACTGTTGTACATCTGTCACTCTGACTCACCTGACAGATGCAAAAGAAAAAGACAAAAAAACTAGTATGAACTTCATGCAAATGAAGCTACTGCAAGTGTTTTATGTTACAGTCATATAAGAAAGTATGCAATTTTGTAAAAGAAAACTTAGAAGATATGACGTTCCTCTGAGTGCATCTTTAAAAAAGATCATTTAAAAATAATTTTTAAAACATATTTGGTTTCTGCTGTTAGATTATAGTTTGAGTAGCTCTCCAAAAAAAGTATTATTATTAAAAAGGCTTATTTCTTCAATTCTATGTGAAGATTACAATGGAAGTAAATACTAAAATGAAATAATAGCTGAAGGAGTCTGCCAACCTCCTATTTCTGGTTATTTTCTACAGTATCTCACATTTATATATTAATATAATTAAAGTAAGAATGTCAGCTCCTGCTTTGGGCCTAACTTGGCCTTTATAAACTAGCCTTACTTTTGAAATTTGTCAGTATGATTAAAAATTAGGTATAATTTTAAACCCAATGTTAAATATTTTTTCTAGGCTGCTCTTTTCCTTTTGCTCCTGAAGGTAATGTAAAAGGGAAGCTATTTGGTGTTTGTTTAGAATGCATTTTTGAAAAAGAATTGTTTTTTATTCTCAGAGCAAACTTCCTTGTAAGCATCTGAAAAATATCAAGAATTTTAAAAAATGGAGTGTATGCTTAAGTCTGTTGCACACAGTTCCATCCATGCTCGTACATTACAGAGGTAGTTTAATCACCCATAAGAAATTACTAGCGTCTCTGTTCGTGAAGCATGACATTTCAATTGCACAGCCAATAAAAGAATTACATGAAGAGGGCTGAAATGATTTACTGTATGGAAAGCCACAAGACCAAGGTTACCATGGTGAACTACCTTTCTGTGCATACAAGGTCAAGTGAGAGTGACCTGTCAGTGGACAACCTTCAGTGCTAACATAGTAATATATTGCATCAACAATGGTTTGTTGATCAGCTTCTTAAATAATTACAAGCATTTTAATATTTGATATTTTTTCATTGCTGAATTTTTTACATGTGGACAATAAGGCATACAGAAATCTTCATTTTATGCTTCAGTAATAGCAGTTTAACAGCATTAGATGAAGATCTGTGTTTAGCAAATTTATATGAATTGTAGTTTTATGCAGTAATGTTTCTTTGGGTATGTTTAGAGGTTAAAAAAGGCTTAGCAAGGATTTTCAGATATTTAATCTAGTCTGTATGAGATGCTAGTTGATGCTTTTCATATTTTCTGACTCTGCATTATTGTATATTACAGAATTCTTCTTTCAGTTCTGATGGGGCTGGAGATAGAGAAGCAGGAAGCATCGCAAATAGTCTGTGTACAAATATTGTCAAAGAAAACATACAATTATAATTAAAATGTTCAGAAAAAAATCTGAAAAGCAGGGAGTTCATCTAATGGTTCTTTGAAAAATATTTTGTTGATGCATAAAATGAGAACTATACTAATAAATGTCTCTTGAATTACATATGCTGTAAGAAAATGAAACCCTTTGGGTTTATGAATCTTGGATTTAAAGAGGCAGTCATCAAATATTTAAGATGAAAATGCAGTAACACATGCTAGCTGTCATGTGTAAGTTTGGTGAATGTTATGACAAGGTTTTTAAAACATTCATAGTCAGAGTATTTTTATAAAAATGTTCATTAATTCAAACAGACATTCATAGCTGGCAACCTGCATTACAATTGAGATTTCTAGATACATGAGAAATCTTGGTAAAGCCAAGAAAATACGGGTGAAATATATAGCAATAATGTTTAAATTATACATTATAAGGCATACCTATCGGTATGTTGTCATATTATGCATTAAATTTAGTGCATAAATCAGGTTGTTATAATTCTGATGTCACCAAAAGGCACAAAATATGACAAACAGGACTAGGCATGTAGATATTATCATACTCAATAATTCAATGAGTATTTGTTTTATGTAAATTAACTCCTGTTAATAAAAATTACACTCATTTGTTTCTACCACTTCCATGTGATAATTAAAAAAATGTCCATTTTCTTGAAAATTGTTACAAAATGTGAATATTGCATTTGTTTAATATCTTTATAAACAAGATCTTACCATCAAATTAGTTCTGGAAATGAAAGCATTATTGATTTCTATAATAATTTCATAATACTGTTACATTGCACTGCTGAAATGGCTAATCTCGTTTTTGTGGAGAACTCTATGCATTTAAAGCAGTGCTTGAACTCTCACATGCAGCATATAAACAATATTAATTTGATACAGGCTGCTATTGTTGAATCTGCAGAAAAAGTAGCTATCAAAATATGGAGAATGGAAGAGGGAGGGTTTTTTTAACTGCAGCTTTTAACATCTAAACACAACTATCTGTTAAAACAACGTTGTAATACGGTGGGTTTTTTCAATAAATTCAAGCATTTTGAGTGGTAATATGCCAAAATTTCAGTATGATTTTATTATTCTTAATTTGTATTTGAAATACATACCAACCTGAGAAAAGCTTAGAGTTGTGATCTAAATAAATCTCTGAAGTGTTTATGATTATGAGGCATCTGTAATAGAAGATACCGTATATCAACTGACCTTGCATCTGCTTTCTCATTAGAAAAAAAAAAGGCAATAATCTTATTATTACCTGCTTTGAATTCCAGAATATCAGGGTTCATTTAAATTTTTTTCTTTCTTTTTGTTTTACTTATTTTTTTTCTTTTTTTCTCCTTATAATAATTAGTAGGAGCAGACTTTCTTAAGACTTAAGTTTGCAATCTTACCAGAACAACATAAGAGAGAAGTGAATGTGTGTGTATGGGAAAAGATTCAAGGCAAGATCTACTTCATGCTAAGGAGAATAAAACAGAGCTGAGAACATTTGTCTAAGGGCTCCTAATCGAGTTAGTGAGCCAAATCATGGCAAACCTGTGGACATCTTGATAAGACACAGCACAAAAGGAAGTCAAAATTCTTGAACCTGACCTGCTTCCACCTTCATCACTAGATCCAGCAAGAACCTTGGCAAGAAATAAAAGACTTTTTATCTTCTGATCTTTATTAAGAGTAGCTAAATAAGTACTTTAAGGCTTAGCTGAAGTTTAGTATGCTGCTATGAATGGTGGTCCCAAGTGAGCACTATGTCAGAGCAGTTCTATTCAGTTGATTGTTAATGGCAGGCAGCTAGAGCCACTTCTTAGCTCTGTAAAGTGGTAGAAATCAACAGAAGCCTTGTTGTTGTGCACCGAGAAACAGCAAATGATCATGAAGTGCATTTTCCAGCTCCCCTGGAATGTTATAGGAGCAAACAATGAAAACTGTGGAGCATGTACTCACTGGTGAAAACTCCTCCTTTCGTTTGCAGGACACTTCACACAAAATTCCTGTACTTTATGAAGGAGACCCAGCTAGACTGCCAATCGATGGCCAGATCATGATATTACTAGGACTGTTGTCAAATCACACTGATTGACAAGCAATATTTTTTTAAGTGGTGCATAGGCACTTAAAAACTAGAAAGTAAAAATATGCAGACTAAGAAATGACAATTTTTTGAATTATTTTGTGCCCATTGGCCACAAAAATAAATGGATAAGTGGAATTATATTTGATGATCAGAAAACCATAGGCTAGATGGAATTAGTCATAACTACAATGGAAATGTATGTGTACAATGTGGAAATCCCTCTGATAGTCATAAACGCATAAGTTGCATTTGTTGCTTATTCAAGATTGAATTAAAGAGAAATTCTGAATAGGTTTTCAAAAAGAAAATTAAAAATTCACCAGAGAAAATGAATACAGTAAGGCAGTCATAGCAAACCTTCAGAAAGTTAACCCATGTTTTAATGTTCTAAAATATCCACAGTTTAAAATCAGTCTGAGTTTTAAGATTCCTTTGCTTACTAAAGGTATTAGACATTTACACTGGCTGCTTTGGGCAGCTAAATATGTCCTGGAAATCTGGAGATATTCTCATTTCTTTATTCAGTGTATAACAAGGCTTTTCTCCTGTCTTTGTCGTTTATTGAACTGCACCTTGGCAAGATATTTCAATAGTCAATACACAAGATTAGAAAAAAAGGTTGTTTATTTCTTTGTTTGTTTGTTTTCAGTAACTGTGGGCAAGGGCAGTAAAATATTATTTAAATTCACCATGAATTTGAATCAGAAGTCAGACTTCCAACTGAAGACTTGAGTATGGCAAAATATATTTATATGTATTAAATTAACAAAATTTTAGTGTACCTCATTATTGAGATTTTGCCTCTTCATTCCACTCTCCTTCACTTTAAATTACACAGAGGTATTAAAGGTCAGATGAAGTTAATGATAAAAGAACATCAAAGTCACTGAACACTCTTGTTTTCCTCTTTATATGACAGTGCTCTAAATAATCAATTCAGGTATCCTTATTAAACTGAAAAAGTTATGAAATTAAGCAGATAAGATTTAAGTTAAATTTTTTTGGTAACCAAATCATTTAGAAGAATATATGAAGGTGAAGCCTTGGGTGTTGGAAGGGAATGTTCACTTTGCACCAAAAATGAGTGGCAGCAGTGTGATGCAGTACAGATTATTACCTATAGATTCTCTTTTTGCAACTGCAAGCCATTTAAAATATGACTGATAATATTCAGAACTTTATCTGTTTTTATAAAAGAATTTCTGAACCATTAAATATTTGTGAGACTAATAAAATACACATTGTTCTCCTGCTCCATAAGGGAATTCAGGCCATATTTTTCTGGAAGGACTGAAAAAAATATCTTTCTGTGGATTTGTTTTGTCCAGTTAATACTTTCATGGTGGGATATAGTTAGTTTTCTTCACAGTAGCTAGTGTAGGCTTATGTTCTGGATTGTGCTGAAAAGAGTGTCAATGATGCAGAGATGTTTTCAATATTACTGAGCAGTTCTTGCACAGTATCAAGGTCTTTTCCACTTCTCGCCCCACCCCACCGGCGAGCAGGCTGGGAATGCACAAGGAGTTGGGAGGGGACAGCTGACTCCAACTGACCAGGCGGATATTCCATATCATAGGACGTCATCATGCTCAGTGTATAAAGCTGGGGGAAGAATAAGGAAGGGGGGGACTCTTTTTGGTAATGTAATAACATATGATACTTAAGTGCATACAAACTTTATGTGCCAGTGGAAAAGAAACAAAACACAGGAACAAGTAGTAACCTTTGTTCAGCGGGAGGGAGTATAAGAACAAATTAAAGTAAGGAATAAATATAAAAACATAAGTGAAAAAAATCAGCATTTTAAACTGGAGATATTTCTTCTCCTTGGAGCTATATAAGTAGAATTCATACCCATGTGGAGAGTGAAAGGGAAGAGAAGGAAGAATCATTGTACACTAAGGATCTTATTACAAGTTCTATGGGTATAGCAGACCTCTCGAGCTTCTTAAGTTTTATGCAGCATTGAACATGGGAAGAAGATGGTTACAACTGTTTGATAGTAATATATTTAAAGTAAGATGGCATCATCTATATTTAGGGGAAGGTGGAACTTGAATACAGTAATATCCTTAAATATTCTAAACATTTTCATAAACTATTAAATAAAATTTAAGGGAAATGTCAATTTTCTAAAGTAATTTTCTCTCTTACAATCCTTCTGCCTTTTTGAGATCTATAGGTTTTTCTGTGATTGCAAGTTTTTTACTACAGGTCTACTGAATTGGCACTGGTGGTTCATGTAACAGTAATACTTCATTAAGCTTCCCAGGATTTGGCAAAAACTTCTAAATATGTTTTTTAATAAATGTGTATGCACTTTATAAAGTATATTTAGTGGATAGATGTTGCATTCTATAACAGCGTCTAATACTTACTGTAAGGGTCTTTATTTGTGAATGTTGTAATTTTTATTATGAGGAAAACACTTTAAAAAAAAAAAAAAAAGAATGGTCCAGATGGAGTTTCTCATTTTGAATTCTCTTCCTTGAAAAACTGCAGGTGCATGATCATGATTTGACAGTGCTGCATTATGGATTAGCTAGTGAAGGCTATTGTACAGTGAGCTCTGCAGTCATCTCATTTACCTCCTTGAAGTCCAAGCGTATAATCTCTGTGACACCAACAGCTCATGTTTAAGTGGTGCAGCTAACCAAGTCTTTGAAAGAATTGTTTTTCAAAATTCTGAGACATGGACATTGAATTCTGCAAAAAATAATTTTAATTCCTAAGGCTATGAAGAAAATAAACGATCAGCACTGATTAATTTTTGGTACTGTATAAAAAAATCCTTATTTTAGATATTGATGAATTTATAGTATATTCATAATCACTGATGACCTGTATGTGAAGTATTACCTTGATGCAATTTAAAATGCCTAAGAGATGAAAAATGCCTAAAAGGTTAAGCCTCTTAATAGAAAAAGATTGCCTATACCTAAAATAAGAGTGATTTGTGCAATAAATTATTGAAATACATAAACTAGTTGAATGTTTTGTGGGAGGAAGGTTACTTAAGTTGAGAATATAAAATTCTAGAAAAGTATTTAGTTCTATATATAAACTCAAGGCCTATTTAAATGTAGATTTTGCATTTCCAAAGATGACTCAGTGCACAGAGTAGGAACTGTTGTTGCACTGGCATAGATTGAGGAAGGAACCTGTATCTTTCCAGTGTTCCTCTGTTAGCACAACCTGGTCACATGACACTTTCTATTTAATTTCTATCCCTCCCTTTTCCAACTTTTCTACACCCTCTCACCCTAAATGTCAGTTTTCCTTAGGTGTATCTTTTACCTTCTAAATTTCTCCTGAATTTCTCTGTTTACATATCTGTCTTTAAGTCTGTGAATGCTAGTTCTTTTTCTGGCCTTGTCTTCCACCTCTTGTTTTTATTAGTACTTACTTTGCAACCCACGTGACCTTGCTTTTAATCACGTTGTTTCTACACCAAATGCTTTGGTTGCCCTTAGTGCTCACCTTTATATATAGATTTTGGAAAGAACACTTGGATTTACAGCTCATCTTTTGAATCCATGTTCCTTTCTTAGAAAAAGTTTATTTGAATTACCTTGCTGGCACTGTGTCCTTAAGCAGTTCAGATATGATTACCCAGAGTGACATGCTTACTGTGTTCCTATTCACAGAATGACTTTCAGCCTAAGAAACATTTGTAAGACTAATACTATCAAAGCCAAAATGATCAATTGTTTTATAGTGGTCCAGTTTTCAGCTTCATTTCTTTCTTCAAGTCAGCTGAGGGATACTTCTGCATTACCAGAAGATGCCATTTCAGTTTGCATCTTAAACTACACTTTGTCCCCAGATGATGTTGTAAAATGAATTGCATTCAGGCAGAGGCTTCTCGAGCACAACTGCTTCATTTAACAGCAGCATACAAGTGTTCAACTCCCAATCCCTGGAGTTCTTGCTTTGTTAACAGTTATAGCATCAGACTTAAACTGGCAAGGTGTTTTGGAGAATGCAGTTTTTCTGAGCCAATTAATTTATACTGTGAACTATACAATATAATACTTTTTCCTGTTTTAAATAAGGCAACCAAGAAACCTAAAGAAATCAAAAAAGTCTTTTGTCGACTTCTCAGATAAGAATAAAAAAATTCAGAGTTTGTCTGAGACTTTGGGTAATTTCAGTTGAGTCAGGAATTCCTGTCCTAATCTGTTTGTCTTCAATAATTTTCTGTCAAGATTGATCACACTTAGTCTTTCAAATCCTAGAACAGGGATAGAAAATTCCATATTGATGCAAACTTCTGTGAAATTCTACCATTATAAAAATCTTAATGTAAGGACTAAGAACTGATTTACTGTGCACTAAATTAAAAAAGAAAAAAAAGTGGAGCATAAACTTCATATTTTATCTGAGTGCTTTCCAGGTATTCATGGATACTGTTGCAGAAGAGCTTTCTCATCTAGGGAAATCTTGTCAGGAGTTTATTGATATGAGAGAAAGATTAATTACACGCTTAAGAAAACCAAGCTCTGTAACAGAAGTGAATTCTGCTTCTCTGCCTTAAGAGGACCATTGTTTTCTCCTGGAGTTGTCTGGATTTGCAATGTGGTGTACCCACAGTGTGGTGTACCTACAATGTGGTGTACCTACAAAACTCCTCATTTTGTACTGTTTTCTGTAAACTCATTTTCCTTTCATTCTCTGTCCTGAGAAGAATCACGTTAAAACTAACTGTGCTAACTGAAGCTGACTGCACCAGTCAGTGATTATGGTTTTACTCTCAGTTGTTTTGAAATAGTAGAATATAGCTGCTAATGAGGTGAAGACAGATTGAAAGAAGCCATTTTTTGGATCAAGGAAACAGCCTCCCTGGAAAACTGGAAGATGACAGTCATGAATTTTAAAAATACCAATATTTCTTTAGATTAGTAATTCTACTTACCATTGTCTGGTGTTGGATGTTATCTACTTTATGAAAATATATTGAGGAAGGATACATTCACAAGAACTTTGTAACTTTTCAGTCAATCTTTCAATTTGGTTGTTGTCATGCATGCAGTGGGATTTGCATGAATGGCTGATCACCTTTAAGTTTTTCATATTTTATAGCTGTTAAAAAAACACAAAAAAATCAGTATCTTCCATGGGCTTTTATGTTCTGGTAAATTGCATTTTTAGGTTCTAATGGTAAAAAAAAAAAAAAAAGCTGTCAAATGATTTCAATGGTTTTTGTTTGTTTGTTTGTTTTTAGAGCAATCCCAGAATATAATGATTAACAAAGAGACATAGTATTTTCTATGCTTCTCTTTAGGCTTTGTTTTGCCACCTGTTTTGTTCATTGTCATGTACAAGATGGTCATGTGCCTTCAGTAAGTTGCCATACCCCAAGCTATGCTATTTCCTTGTTGATTGCATGTCATATCAGTTCAGTGCTTGATATTTTTCCAGCTTACAGAGACCAGCATGAAATACAATAATCTTAAACACATTTTAGGCTAGATAAATATCTATAAAGATATTTTTATAAGCCGCTTTGAAATTTAGCCAATAAAATATTTTGATCCTCAGGTAAGACCATGGTCTTTTCACCTGCAGGATAGCAAAGGGTCTGCTCTGCTCTTTGGGCAAGAAAAATCAGGAGTAGCTCAACTTCTTTTTTAATTTTTCTAGCTGTAGGTGTAGGTGTTAAATTTCCATTCCGTCAATAAAGGCTAGAGAACTGCTTTAATTTTTGTTGCACCCATTGAAGGTATGTTCAGGTTGTCATGTAGAAATCTTTCTGGTTTCTATAAAAAAAGAGACTGCGTTATGTACTGTACTTCTGTTAGTGGTGGAGGCCACAGAGGATTTCTCTGTTTCTAAACCTTTGGAATATTTAAAACTATATAACTCGTAAGAGTCTTCTTCAGTGGCCAGATTTTGGTATCAGATGAGAATTAATTTAGCAAACCATTTTGAATGTAAGAAAACTAAAACTTTGTATCTTCCAGTTCATGGGCAAGATATTAAAACTAACCTAAATTCTATCTATTGAGACTAAAAACTAATGTAGAATAAAAAACTGAGAATATAAAAACAGTAAAGAGAAAAGCGAAAGGATAAAGAATACAGAAAAAAAACCCCAAGCAACAAAACCCTATGAAATATTGAAAACTGTTCTAATGGTCTTGGTCTTCAAAATATTTTTTTTTTTATATATTCTGTTGTTTTCAGCAAGGATCACTACAAATTCAGGTCTTTCAGTTTAGTCTTCTTTTTATGCAGTTAGTTTTCAAAAATACATCACCAAAAATTACCCATAAACACTGATTTATAAAGGTGTTCCTTGATGCTTATCAAAAAGGTGGTGAATAAGGAGATTAACAGCATAGTACTCTACACACTTACACCTCTGTAGAGGGCCAACATCTAGGTGTGAATTTGAATGTTCAAAGTCAATTTATATGTCTTTACAGGTCACAGAGTTTGTTGAAGTGACTGGAGACTCAATAGTCATTAGAGCTTCTCTCCTTGTAGAAAAGTTCCATTCTGCCAAATTGACCTCTTGGCCAACAAATGCAATTAAAAGGTGCATCTTCTCACAGGATAGATACGAACAGCGTCTTTCTTCTATGCTAACAAAAATAGAAACAAGTGTCTTGCAGATCTGTTCATAGCTTTGTGTGCTTTTCTGTCTTTCCTTTTCCCTTTAGGTTCCCACAATTTTGATTCATTTGCCTAAACTGATAACTTCTGCTTTTTTTGTCATCCTGCAGTCCAGATATTTCTTGGGCGGTATTTTTAAACTGCCTGCCTTTAGAGAATCTATGGTCTGGTGAGACTTAAAATTAAAACTATATATATTAATGATTCTCCCTTTAAAATATTAAGTACCTGTTTATTTCTTCCTGTACCTATAAAAATTGCTTTCTTCTTTTCATTACTGGTGCTAAGAGGTGGATAAATTCAACTATATGAAGGATGACCTTTCTTGCATCTGTTTTTCAGAGGGAGTATCTCTCTTCTAATGTAGCCAAAATTTATCTCTTTTTGTCTTTAACAGTTAAATTAAGTTTCTGGTTTTCATTCCTAAGCTTGAGACCTCTGAAATAAGCATTTATCTTTCATACATTCAAAGTCAAGAACAGTATCGATATTCAAAGGTCCACAGACATCAGAAAATTTCCTGTGCTGTTTCTTTTAAAAATTTAGCCATTTCTACTCAATGGCTGTCCAAATGAATAGGGGCCTGAATTGTTTTGCTCTGAAACTGCTGAAATTAATTCCCCTAACAGAATCAGGGCATAATACACAGAAGTCAGACTGGCATCACTGGGAAACTTTTTCTTCATTTTCTGTCATGCCATCAATGAATGCAATATCATTTTGGATTGCTGAAGGCAAATATGGTTCTACATTTGCTGATTGCTTTAAGTGCTCCAGCACTGCTCTGCTAGATAGTCAATAAAGCATTTTCTTGGAGTTATTTAAAGTGTGAATGTGCATTTAGACTATTAACAGAAGAAAAACAAAAGATAAGGATAATATTTGAGATTTTTGAGTCAAAAAGTACAAGTTTTCTGGTTGCTTTTGTCTCTCAGAGGTCTTTGTTGTTTCTAGGTGTACATTTCTTTAGATGAACAGGAATAGGAATTCCTTTACCTTATATATCGAGATGCTGAGCATAAGCAATTGAAGAATTCTAAGTGACTGGGAAAAGGAAAGGAAGGTTTTTTACAAGTAGCAAAATGTAGGGGTCAGCTTCTTATTAGTGTATATGTAGTCATTTCAAGGGTATTTATTTTTGTCAATACTGCTCTGACAAGGCTCAATATTTTTTGGCTGTTGTTTTCAAGCATAATATGTGCCTTTTCATTTTGAAAAATGTGTTATGAGACAGGGTTGTGCTTATTGAGATATGAAGATGCACTTGTTGCACCCGAACAGTCAGAATGAGCATCACAATTGACTAATGTGATTGCCTTCTATGTTGGAAGGAATGGTTACACAGGCCCATGTAATATAACTCAACTTAAGCAAGACTTTTAACATCCTTTTCAATTGTATTTTTATTTATAAGCTGAGATGAATGTGTTGGATGAATGGGTTGCTAGATGGATTAAAAAATGAGCAGGCATTTTGACTCTCAAGATAGTAATTAATGGGTCAGCTTCCAGATGACAACAAGTCAATACTGCTGTCTTTTTTATTCAGTTATTTTTATCTAGGATGAAAATATTTCAAGATGACTAGACAGAATGGACCCTCAGAAAATTTGCATGAGGAGAAATTGGGAAAAGAATGTTAAGTGACACTGTACAGAAAAACATTGAGAAACACAGGGGCTGAACCAACAGAAACCTAACAAGTTTAGAAGGAGAAGTGCAAAAGTCCAGCACTTCAGACAGAACAACCAAGTGCATCAGTACAGCCTGGGAACTGGCTTAGTAGCAACTCTGCAGAAAGGAGAGGTTATAGTGGTTTACAAGTTGAGTATAAATGGAATGCTGTCACCACATATAACACAAACTGGCCTGCATTGGAAGGAATACGGAAAACATATCAGAGGAAATTATTGTTCCTTTGTACTTCACACTGAGGGGACTAACTGGAGTAATTTGTTTATGTCTGCCTTACAGTTCAAGAGGGATTTTAAAAAAATAGAAAGAGTCCAAAAGAGGGCTAATGAGAGTATAACATGGTTATATCTGAAGCACATGGTCTTCAATTAGAGATTGCTTAACCCGGTGAAAGAAAGGCTAAAGAGACCCTTAACAGCACTCAGTGCAATTTGAAGGTACACTGCAAGGATGATGGAGCGAACTTTCCTTAGTGCTGGCACTTGGTATATTAAAGGCAAAACCCACAAGTTTCAACTTCAGCACTGACATTAGAAAAAGTGCTTCACCAGGAGGGTCATGCAGCACTGGAACACTTTATGAAGTTTGGTGATGGAATCTCCATATTTGCATTTTTTTTTCAAACTTTTCTAGATAAAGCAAAGTTGACACAATCTAGTACTGGCTGTGGTCAAACTTTGAGTGAGATGTTCAATTAGGTGACCTGTAATCAATATTTCTGTGATCCTATGCTTCGTACTACTGGATACTTGAATACTTCAGTTGTCCTGGTATTCCAAATTGGGTGAAAAAATACAGTTAGGGTCTGTGTCCACTGTGTTTGTTACATATGTAGGCATAATAGTATAGGAGTTCAATGATTAATTAAATATTTCCTTTTCTTCCAATGGTCATTAGAAGATTTACATATCGAGACAAGAAAAGCTTTAGTGTCATAATCCCTAAACAGCAGCAAGAAACATGTATTGCTATCTTCATTCTCAGGGTTTGCTAACAATGTTTGTATAAATTAAAAACTGTTAATATCAGAACACTGTAATTGATTAGCTTCTGTATGTTTACAGCTCTCCTTAATTGCTTAAAAATGCCATTTGTCAGCTTCATGTTCTATTGACAATGTTATCGATTTATCCGATTTGGGCTTTGTCTTGTCTCTCGTACATAAAACTCACATATGCAGTTCAAATGGGAAATGACTCTATTGATTTCCTTAACTTGAGCCCAAATGCTAAAGATTTTTGGATAAGCTTTCTCATTATTTAAGCCAAAATCAATAAGAGAGAGCATCTTTTAATGAAAGAGCAGTTTGAGCAACGTACTTCAGAAATGGGGTCCTGTTCATCCTTTGCTTTACAAATCGATCTCTTTGGTTCCTTAAGTGAGGTCCAATTGGTTGACATTGTGGTTTGTCTTTGTGTGTAAACTTGCAGCTTCAGAAAGGAGATGAGCTACAGAGACAGAAGAAGAAAATACTTTCTCCGCAACTGAAAAAGGATGATCTTATTGAGGTAGCACACTGCATGTTGTGTGTTCTGTAAAATTCTTGCTTTTTTATGGCCATTTTAAAACTATATAATTTATGGGAAAAATAATATCTTTTTCAGTTCTATCTCTTAGTATATTATTATTCTGTTGTGTATTTTTATTATGCTTTTAAAAAATATTACATACTTAAATTATACAAGTAGTTAATTTGGAACTGTCACCTTCTTTTATGATATTTCTGCATAAAATGCTATCACAGACTACAATCTGATCTCATTGCTTTGTTAACCTGTTAATTTGTTCTGGTTTTATTTCATTGCTGTCCTCAAGAAATTAGATTTAGCGGCTCCAGATTAAGCTGTATAAAATGAAATCTGAGATAAAAAATGGAGAGATGAAGTTGAAGAGCTCCAGAATGAACTGGGTATATCCAGCTAGTTACATGGGCAGGCTAGTTACATAGTTCAGGTACTGTACTAAGATATCATTAACTGCCCTGAACTACATAAATTAAACTGATTATGCCCTCACTTAATTAACTGAGAATGACCTATTGATGTATAGGCAGAGCAGGATAGAGACTACATGCTTCACTGTACTAAATTTATAGGTTTTCAATTAGTTTTATTATTGACTGAGATTACTTAGAAAGGAGTTTACTTTTATGTTTTGTAGCAGGTTTTTAAATTAGGAAGTTATTTGGAAATGTTTGGTTTGTATGCTCTTGAATGATTTGAAAAATGATCCAGTGAAAATTGTTTTTTCATCTATTTTCAAGGCTAATTAACACTTTTACAATATTTGCTTTGAAACTGCTGTTATGATTTAGTATAAGTATCAATTAATCATCTCCAAAACATTAGTAATCTCCAAATTTTAGTCATAATACTTTTAGAAATAATAATCAGATTTGTTTAAAGAAAATTTTAGAGAAATACAAGGAAAATTTCCACAAAAATCTGACCATTTTGTTATAAACAGAGATAGAGATTTTTCCTTCAGGAAAAAAGTACATTGACTGTGATTTTAATTAAGTTCCATATAACACCTAATAGTGATTTACTAAATGTATTAAATAATCTCAGTAATACATTTACAGATTTTTTTCAAAGTAAAATAAGAATTTGTCTAATGTAGGGATTTTTATTATTCAGAATGATGGAGTCAGTTAGAATTTAGTTACAAATCAACTTTCACTGCAGACATTCTTTCAAAAAATCACACATTTAGAAACCAAAGACCGGAAAAAAATATAGCTGTTAATTAGTAATACCACCACCATTTTTGGAGAAATGTAATAAGTTTAAAAATATTAGCATGTAATAGTAGTAGAACTGTTACATCCGGCTGATGATTCTTCTGTAATGTTTCTATTTTAGAAGATATATTTAAAACATAAAGTAATAAAACATCCTACAGATGAGATTGTTTATTAATATAACAAGTAAAATAGACCATTATGTATACTTAGCAAAAGTGGAAGGATATGTATAGTCTTATCCCTGGGACTAGGTTGCTGTCTTTATTGATGTGGTTCTATTTAAGCTTGTAAAAAAATTACATGTACATAGATTATAGTATGTAACTGTGTTTTTTTTAAAGATTAATTTTCAGCTTTTCCAATAGCAATGATTCTTTGATTTGAGTTTTTTGTCCTGATGCATGCCTGTGATATTCAGTTACCTTGTGCCATAGCATTAATCTAAGGTTTTATGGTTAAATCTGCCCTTTGTAATTCAGCTATCGCCTTATGGAAATATCTCCTGAGATTTTGCCAGTCTATATTGAAGTTGACTACATTGTGCTCATATGCAACACTTCCTTCAAATGTGGTCTATAAGCCTTTGGTATGCACTGGTCATACATAGAACAAAAAAGTCATCATGGTAAATTGAACTAGGTCCTTGATTTCACTAGTTAGATTACAGTGGCAGCACCAGCATCTGATGCTCAGCTCCTTTGACCATCATTGACTGACCGAGCCAGGTCTCCATTTTCTCCCACTTATTGACATGTGTATTAGCATGTGCAACTTGTTACTCTCCTATATGATAATTTCCATAATTGTTATGTTGACTTGTTTACTAGTTCATTTACTGTGTTGTTAGTAGATGGCTTATGAGTTTCATCACAGGTGTTAACCTGTTAGTGGCTCAGTGTTTTATCTTCATTCTCCACTAATTTATTTCAGCTTCTTGTTTTCAGATTTTCCCCTCTTAGCCCATCTCTCTCCTCTCTCTGTCTTTATCCTCCATCTGTTAGCACTTGTCCAAGCCTTTGCCTTTTTTTCTCTCTCCTAGCTGTCATTGCCATTTCTAATTATCTGACTCATTTTTTAAGCCTCATATCTACAATTCAGATCTTTCTTATTAGGAGGATTTCATTAGGAGGATGTGGATTCTTCATACACAGGATGGTCAGAAATTACACTTTTCTGCTATGTGATTTTTCTCTTCCTTTCCAATTTTCATTGATTTCAAGCAGTTCATTCATCTCACCCACGTTGATTGTTTTCTCTGGCATCACAAACTCTTATCCACCCACTCACAGCCTTAAGTTATACACACTGTTTACCTCCTTAACTTCTTTTCCCAGTTGCCTGAGAAATCTCTACAAATACTCATGACTCTTATCTCTTTTCTTTTCTCCTTCGCTACCATAATTTCACCTCTAAAGAAACTTCCAACTAAAGGAATTATACCATTTGCCAGTTCCATCATTTTGACCATGCCACTTTTTATTTTTCTTATTTTATGTCTCATGAAATTAATTTTTTTCACTAACCTTCATGGGTTTTTCTCATTTCTGACACTTGTCATTTATTATGTCTCATTTTATGTCACATATTTCAAATTCCTCCTTCTTTTTTCTTTGATGTCAGAGTGAAATTCTTTTTCTGCTCCTTCATAGGCTGTTTTTGTACTCTCTTCCATTACAATCCTGAAGCACACTGTATTCTTCTTGGATTCATATTTTTCTTAAACTTGTTTCTCTTAGTCCAACATACGATGATCTTTAAATAAATAGATCAGCCAGTGACTGCTAAATTTTGCATCAGTAGAAGAAAGCTGATGACTGACTCTTTCCTCTCCTTTTTATCTCCCTGACAAGGATCCAGACCTTTGTGCAACAATCAAGTTTTACAGCTTGCATATTCATGTTGTCATATTTTAATTACAGTGTTCAGTTCTTTCTTCTTCCTATTTATCACATTCACTTAGGATTAACTTCAAATTGAGTTACAGATTAATTAGGTCAGGAATCATGCCTTCTTTTTTTTTTTTTATTGGTCCAGCATAAGGGATTCTTATGCTACCTGTGCTCCCCTAAATAATTCTTGGAAGGGTTCAGGAGTTTGTATAGACATAGGCTCATTTCCAATAGGCATATCGCATGTTTAAAACCGTGGATTCTGACTGATCTGTGATGACTTGCCTCGGTGATGAGTAGTTCCTGGCACATTTAATTTACTGTCATGGATGCAGTCTTTCTTGATCCTGACTGACTTTTGATTGCTGCCTTTGCACAAAATAATAGTACTTCCTCTAATAATTGAAATAATTTAGGCTAAGAGAAGATGAAATGGAATTTGTAGTATTATTTTAATAACTGAGAATAGGTTCGGCCATAAGTCCTCTTAAATATTTAAGTTTTGTTCTGTGTAGGACAACATGTAGCATATATTTTTCAGAGAATTATACATAATTATTTCTGCCTAGATATTTGCATAAATGGAGGAATGCTGCTAAAATCCCTTTTCTAGCCTGGTTTTGACACATAAGCTAAAGTCATCAGAATTGTCCTTGAAGGATATTTAAGCATCACAGGCAGTGGTAGGTATTGGCATTCATACTGAATGACAAATGTATTATTTCCTCATTCAACAAAGCTCTCAGAGCTGTATCACCCTGCTGCCTAGGTTGAAGTTCTTGGACTGTAGATTTCTCAAAGAGGCACATTAAAGAAACCCAACTTTGCCCATTATAGCTCATTACATATATTGTCATTCTGGAATTTTTCTCTCAGTTAAAAGATAAGGAAATATGAGAAAGAAAAAAAAGTGTCAAAGGAAATTATTTGTGCCCTTTGCTTTAATACTCTTTTCTTCAGTTGTTTGTCCTTATATCTTACTTTCTGCCCACAGACAGATGTGTTGCCATATATATTGCCCTTTTGTCACTGCATTTCTCTCTGAAAACCTTTCTCTGTAACTTTGGGTAGATACTCTTCAGCCCAGAGTTTAACTCTGCAAAGTTGTTGGCAACACACTCAGGGCTTTATGATCTTCTTTCTAATCTCTCCTCGGAACAGGTGCTTCATCTCTGAGATGCCTAAGGCATCAGTTTATGCACTTCTACACATCAAACTCTCTTTTTCTCTATGCCTGTTTTCTTTATGGTATTCTTTTTTTATTTAATGCATTTGTATTTTTCTTAAATGAGGTAGTGCAGGTATAATTGGATCTTAGCCCTAATGGATCTGTATGATTTCTTACTGGATAAGTGAGTAGTTTTCTTGGAAGGCTTGCCCTTAGATATACTGCAAATATTCTCCTAAATTTCTCCAACAGGAAACTTAATGAGAAAAACTGAAATAACTCTATTTTGTGAAGAGCTGAGCAAAATTTCACACCGTCATTGGAATTCCCAATTTGCATTTAAGTGATGGGGTTTTTCTACTGACTAACTGTTGAATGCTATCTTTTATCATGATTTTAAGTGAGTAGCATCCTTTGAATGCTTGTCCATCTATATATTCATACTCTGTGAGTTTGCACTGCAAGCACGTTGAATTAGGAGAACCCAGTGGTTCTGTCTAATCTTTCAAACTACATAAAATAATAAAAATTAATGAACAGAACACAGATTTTGTTCTCATCAATTCTGAAGCGTCTAAGATACAGATTTTGAAAAGAGGAGAAAGGGAAATGTGGGTAGTGAATTTATAAATAAACAACACAATTGAAAATCTATAATAATGGAAAAGTATCCTTCTCTCTCAAATGCAACGTCTTCACAGGTATGTTCACATAGTGCTTTATTCTTAGCAGTGCTAAGCTCTTTTGTGCCCTGGAAAAGTTACCTGGAAATGAATCTTGAAATCTTCTTAGAAGAGTGGAACTATAGAACAAGAAATGAATATTTTGAAATGTCCTGTCCTGGAAAAGTAATTGATGGAATTGAATATGCAGTTCCAAGTTGCCACTCTGCCAGTCTCAGTAATACTGTCAGCCTTCAATGAAGCCACTACTACACTTAGCATTTTGGCAGATTTTTCTTGCTGCAAATCATACTGTTTTCTGTTGTTGAGTGGACAATATCTACCTAGAGATATCCACGTCATTTGATTTTCATATTCGTAACTGAACTAATTATTATGCTGTGCTTAGTCATAATTTCATCATCATGTATGTCTCCTCTCCACAACATTTCCATAAAAGTGAAAAATTATGGGAAAGAAGAATAATTATTCTAATTTTTAAGTATAAGCTTTCTATAATGCATGTCTTTTTAAATATAATGATGTGTTGCTGCACAAATCAGGATAGTATATTACAGGTGTATCAATTTTTAAAGTAGTATGAATGTTTTATATGTTGCTGTATAAAAGTTGTACATACAGACACAAAGCTTACATTTCTATAACTTTTTTGATTCCTCCTTTATAATAATTCAAAAAAATCAGATACAAAATGCTTATATAATGCATAATTTACTGAAAAAATAACGTCTTACACAAAATGCTATGCAGTATAACTACAATAAAAGTATAACTACTGCAAAAAGGCATAAGCTCTGTGCATGTACATTGGAGGGATTTTGAATCTTTTCCAGACAAAACTATTTCAGGGGTTTTCACTGGTATTCTTCATCAATTTACTTGAGTTACACCTAGCTTATACTTTAATTGACAAAATGACTGTACAGGCATCAGATGGATGGAAGGTAAGAGGGGACAGCAGCCAGGTCAGAATGATTAGGGCACCTTACATGCTGCATAGACAACCTTTGAAAGGTTGTCACAGAGGAAAAGTATGTTGGTTTCCTATCTACCACCACACAAGTGTTCTATTCCCCTGTCTGAAACAAGTGAAGTTTTGCATCCAAAAGTCTTGCTTCACAGGCAAGTACTTTTACAAGTATCAAATAAAAAAAGAAAAATTGTCTTCCTTCCCTCTGTACTGAAACATTATACCAAAATAAATCAGATTTCAGAACTTCTCAGAGTTGTTGCTGAAACCAATCACCGTATTTCAATTCAGTTCATGAACCAGTGCAGATACATTTAAAGTGGGTTTTTCTATGAAAAAAAAAATCTGCAAAAAATTTGACTTGCACTGCTCTTCTGTAATTGTTATCAATCAAGAAAAATCAGATTGGTATTAAGGACAACCAAAACTAAAGAGGGGAGGAAGAGGCAGAAGTAAGGAATTTTAAACATAAAATAAGAAAAGGCATAATAAAATAAAGTCTACTTTAAATATATTTTAGCACAATATGGGTTGAGTAAGAGTCTATCCATACCACGCCATGGCATGGCATACCATGCATTCCGTTCAACATCATGCTGGACTATCTGGATTCTCATTTGTCGAAATTATATTCTAAAATCAGTTCTCATACAGTATACTGACACTCCCCTACTCAGAATCCTGAACTGGCAGTAGTCAACTTGGCAGAAGAGAGAATCATAAAAACATCATAGAAATACAAGCAACGCAGGGAACTTAATCGTAAAACTAAGCAACCACAGCGTGAGGGAACAACAGGGTTTTACATGTAATGGATGGGAAGAAAGTCTTGGGAGAGAGGTCAGCAAGAGTTGCGAGCTGTTTTGGGAAGTTGTTATACTCTAAGTCCTTTCAGAAAGGGAGTTGGAGAAATGCAACAGAAGAGCACTGAAAATGTCTTTCATCATGAGAGTCTGTAATCTTGCTTGAGGAAGTAGAAGTAGTTTGAGGAAGCATATGCTGAGATTATATTAATCTCCTTTCTCAGATCATACTAAAAATGTGAATGTCTGGGAGAGGACTATGTTAATCAAATTTTAGTGTATAGAGGGGACAAAAAGGTGGAACTCATAGAGAACAGTAGATTTTTATGTATTTACTCGTATTTATTTATCTATTTAAGATATTTATTGGCACTTCTTTAACTCAGAATTTACCTTCTTACATTTGCACTCAGTAAGTGCAAAAAAATTAATAAACAATATTTTAAAAATGCATTGAACAAAGTACTGAATATATTGAATGTATTGAATGTATTGAATTCACCCTTACTAAGTTTGCATATGACACCAAACTAGCGGGGGACAGATAAATATGCCAGGAGAAAGACAGTCTTCAACAGGTTAAAAGACTGGGCCAGCAATGTGGGAATCCCAAGGAAGAACAAGCAGAATGTGAACCAATAGTGTGCCCTTGCAGCAATGAAGGCAAATATGCCCTAGGTTGCATGAGCAGGATTTTGGCCAAGATCAACAGATGTGATTATTTCACCAAACTTGCTGCTTGTTAGATGACATCTGTAAAATGATATTCAGTGTTATTTTCCTTCAGTTCCAGAGGAAAAGTGAAAGACTGTAGAAGACTAAATGGGGAGGCTGCCAGGATGATTATGGTGTTGCAGAACTTGGTATATAAATAAAGTTTGAACTATCCAGAGGTTTTTTTCAGCCCACAGAAAAGAAGGCTTGGTACAACCTTGGTGGTTGGCCTCTTCTCCCAGGTAACTGGTGACAGGATGAGAGGAAAGCTGCTGCAGGGGAGGTTTAGGTAGGACATTATGATGAAATTCTTCTCAAGAAGGAGTGATTAGACATTGGAATGGACTTGCCAGAGAGGTCACTGTCCCTGCAGGTGTTTAAGGAAAATCTCGATGTGGCACTTAGTGTCATGGTCTAGTTGACATAGTGGTATTCAATCATAGGTTGGACTCCATGATCTCAGAGGTCTTTTTCAACCTAATTGATTCTGTGACTCTGTGATTCTGTGAATGTAAACAGTTTTCCAGCATCTCAAAGGTTAAGTATAGAGACAATGGAGGTTCTCTCTTTCTAAAGGGGAATGGTGACAGAAAAAAAATCAAAAAGCACAGATGACTTCCAGGGAAATTCCAACTGATACAAGAAAAATATTCTTCATTTTAAGAACAAGTTGCCCAGAAAAATAATGGACTATTCCTCACTAAAAATATTCAAGATATCACATAACAAGGCTCTCAATAACCAAATCTAGGGACCTGTTACAACAGGAAGCTTGAACAGATTCCTTAGAGTCCCTCCTGAACTAGACTTTCTTATGGTCCTATGTAGTGGTTTTGACAAAATTAATGAGTTGAGTAATGAATGGCAGTGTGTATTTATTATAATTGTCTTTAATATTTTATATTTTCACTAAGATAAGCCAATATTATATTGTAATAATTGCATCATCTTTTTTGAGTTATTTTGATATAATTTTCAAAAACATCAAAGTAACTGTGAAAACAATAACTTAACAAACATTTTACATGTTTATTGTTAGACAACACAGATGGTGCATTAGCTAAAACCAACAATCTTTTCACATTATTTTAACTAACCAAGTTCCAAAAAAATATAATCTTGATAGTTGTTTGTCATGTTCATTTCTTCATATTAAATTTAAAGCAATCTGGATATGACCTGAGTTTGGATCTCATATATAACACTGTTCAAAAATTTTACAAAATAGAATAAAGATAGGATATTCTAAAACTTTTCAGAATACTGCTTGACTGTATTTTTAATACAATATTTGTTTTAAGTGGGATTGAGGAATTTGTACTTTTTTTCAGTAGAGTTTATAAGAAAGCAAGCATACAGCTGAACTAGGTGAACATCTGTGGCAGCTTATCTGTTTATCCAAGGGAAGCCTGTTGCACAACATACAGAAACATACCAGAGACACAGATTTCAAGATTCATAAAACTTTACAGACCATACTTTCTTTTTCACC
>JAWWLV010000088.1:122182349-122187349 GCA_035041135.1 Platyrinchus mystaceus
TCCTACTGGCCACACCGTTCCTGATACAGGCCAGGATGCCATTGGCCTTCTTGGCCACCTGGGCACACTGCTGGCTCCTGTTCAGCTTCCTGTCGATCCAAACTCCCAGGTCCCTTTCTGCCTGGCCGCTTTCCAGCCACTCTATTCCCAGCCTGTAGTGCTGCAGGGGGTTGTGGCCAAAGTGCAGGACCCAACACTTGGCCTTGTTGAACTTCATCCTGTTGGAATCAGCCCAACTCTCCCGTCTGTCGAGGTCCCTCTGCAGAGCCCTCCTGACTTCCAGCTGATTGACTAGCTTAGTGCCATCTGCATATTTACTAATGGTGGGCTCAATCCCCTCATCTAAATCATCAGTAAAGATATTAAACAGAGCTGGACCCAACGCTGATCCCTGGGGAACACCACTGGTGACCGGCTGCCAACTGGATGCAGCCCCATTCACCACCACTCTCTGGGCCCGGCCCTCCAGCCAGTTCCTAACCCAGCAGAGAGTGCTCCTGTCCAAACTGTGGGCTGACAGCTTTTTCAGGAATATGCTGTGGGAGACAGTGTCAAAGGCTTTGCTGAAGTCCAGATAGACACATCCACCAGACGGGTCACCTGATCATAAAACGAGATCAGGTTGGTCAGACAGGACCTGCCCTTCCTAAACCCGTGCTGGGTCTGATCCCTTGTCCATCCTGTAGGTGCTGTGTGATTGCACCTAGGATGATCTGCTCCATAACCTTACCAGGCACTGAGGTAATTTCTTCTTTAACACTTGTTTGTGAAGTGTTAAAATTCTATGGCAGAATTGCCACAAAATTGCCTCAATGGCAGCTGTAATTCCTTGTTATGAAGATTCTGGAAATACTCCTTGTGGATGTGGGATATAAAAAGATTAGATTTCTTTTACTTTTTGTAACTACTTGCAGAATCATTGTCAAAAGATGAAAGAGAACAGAATGGAAACTGCCTCATTGTGGCATCCCACAATCTGTGTTTTTTTTCTTCCAAAGTTATACAGCAGATCGCAGTTCATTTCTCTCAGTAGTGTGTTGATTTGGACTGTTCTCATACTTCTTAAGAAAAGTGACCACTGTCATTTATAGAGATTTAATTAGCTCTCCTCAGATATACTTTCACAGTTAATAATCTCTTGAAGAATTTTATTTTGATTGATGAGTTTATGTGTTTTGTAAAGCTATTGAGTTTTATAGGTTTGGGGTTTTTTGTAGGCAGAGAAAATTTTGGATATGCTGATTCACTTGATACAGGGGCAGCTGCTGTAGCAGGTGTCCCCAAACACAGGCAGCAACAAGACCAAGCACATATTTGCAACAGGCACACAAACACACGTACACAGTGCATACACATATAAAGGTGGCCGACCAAACAGATCAATGAAGACAGAAAACAGCAGCACTCGCACAAACACAAATAGCGCCAAATGCCTTGCCCTTTTTCTCTCTCTGACTGACCAGGATGAAAGACAATTAGTGGAAAATATGTACATATGCATATACTTAGTGTGGTTCCCTCCAGTAACAGGATCTTACATACTGCCTGTGCCACCAGAGTATGGGTGGAAATGTGCCCTATAATGCAAGCTTGACAACTGTTGCCTTTTTAGAGAATGAATAAAGGATATGTTAATGCCTTGCTCTTATTGAACAAAAAGATATACATAATGTGCAGTATGGGTTCCTATAAGATACAAGATTTCTTTCAATGCTTCACTTATTGTGTTGTTTAGGTTTTCTCTTTGTTTGTCTATTTCTTTAATTATAGAAAGAGGAGCAGAGTCTGGACTTCCAAATGAGCTTTTATATCTGATAGTCAAGTTAAGGATGGCAACTTTCTGGAGCTCTTCTGGAAAGTTCAGTCAGCAGTCTGAGATTTCCAGGGGCATATATTTTACATAGTTCACCTCAGTATTATTATTTCTATATTGATTTCTGATGGGATCATTAACAGTCCCAGTTTCTGCATGGTCTTTGTATGATTAGATTTTTTCCAATTTGTCTCTTTTCAGAAAGCATTATCAGGCTCTGAGGAAAGCACAGATTCTCTTAACATATCTCTCTCAGTGAACATTCAAAAATTGAATCTCTACTCTCATAGAGAATGGAGATTTGTAGAATGAATTTAATGATGAGACCTTTCCTAGTTCCTGGCACAATCTGTTTCATTTGTTGTTTGACTACCCCAGCAAAATAGCCTCCATTCTTCTCAGAGCCAATAGTCTATATATCTCTAATATCTCATGCTCATGTTTGCTTTGGTTGTCTCCAAGTATGATTATATTCACTGTGCTTTTTCACACTGTTGGGTATCTCTCTGTGGTGATGAAATCAGCTCAGTGTCCCCAAGAAATGCTCCTCTACTTACTGTGCCTTCCTAGAGCAGTGATGTCAACACTATATGTATTGGAATGGCAAAGGACATCTTTGCTGCCTGTGGACCTTGGATTCAAAAGGAACACAAATTGCATTTCAGTATTTTAGGCCCAACTTTTGCAGTTCAGGTAAAATGTTCCAATTTCATATCCAGAATTGTCACATGCAATCAATGATAGCTAACTAAATAACCCCTTAAAAAATCACTGCTCTTGTAGAGTTCTTTAACAAACTGACAGTGGGAGTTCTACTCCATAGTGGTTTTGGTGACCTTGATGTGTATGACCAACCTCTTTGATCTGCTGCCTTCCCAGAGTAAAGAGAAGGCATCAATTGTGCTTCCATTTACATGAGCATACAGGCTCTTTTGGGAGGACATTCCTTATTCCATCATCATATCAGTGTATATATTTCTGTTATTTCCATTGTTATCAGATGTACTGATTAAGATGGAAGAGTAATCTGACTGCTTTGCTATGCCATATAGCATAACAACCTGTAATTGCAGTTGTAGTATGACTTCAGTTCTCCTACAGAGTCTTCCAGTTATTCTAAGATTTTATTTCTGTGGCTGAAGTAAAACTGAAACAATGGCAAAATGCATGCCATACTATGTTTCTTTATACTAAACAAGGAAGTAAGGCTTTGGGTGTTTACTTCTGCAAGCATTGCAATGGAAAAACTTCTCAGATCTCAAGAGATAGGACATGTTTATGAATATGTGTATGCTCTTTCACTTGAAGAATTGAAACTGTTGATAAGTAACATCTTTATCCTTGTTTTCCAGGATTAGTTTCGTATACCTTGTGCAGTTATTCAATTTTGTTAAATTGATTCTAACATCCTATTTCCCCTAACTGTTTGATTTTGTCAACTACATACTCAAGTACGTGGCAGGAACTTATCTTCAACTTAGATTATGTTTTGGCCATTGTTACTTCATAGCAAGATATATGTGTAGACATAAAGACATTGATATAAAGTCTTATCCAAAGGAATCTTCTCCTGTGAACTGAGGTCAAACAGTTAAACTTAAGTCTGAAGACTTAAAATCTAACTATTAATATTAAATGTATATATAGTTTTGTGGTTTAGCCCTGTGAAGAATCAAGGTTTTTCTAAAAGTTGCACTGATGAACAAAAAACAGCTACCACATTTCCCACATTTTTGTTGTTTGGTTTCACCATATTTTTAAAGCGACAACATATATGTCAAATATTTCCAGGATGGAGTAAGCCACTTTTCCTTTACCCAAAGCATTCAAAGAGGACATACGTGCAAAGAGAGTGAGTTAATTTCATAAGTTATTGATGACAGCATGACCACTGAGTAGCATAACAAACCATAGCAACAAGTCAATTATATGTTGTCATCACTAACGTGTGAAAATACCTTCTTAATTCTCCCTCCTCCAGCCAGGACCATGTTCTTGTTTACAGCACAGAAAATTTACTCTATAACCCAATGTGTCACTTTGGGGAATTTGTTGGAAGAAAGTAAACAGAGACACACATTTGACATTGTCCAGAATGTGAAACAGACCTTTTTTCCATTTTATAGGAGTAACTCTTCTGTATGTACATTTTAAAACTAGAGTGACTAACAATTTGAATTGATTTAAAGACAAGGAAAGCAAGATTTTTTTAGTTCAGTTTCAGTTTCTGTCATGAAGAAATTGAAAACTAGTGGCACCCACAAATGAATGAGGTTTATGAGGAGCAAACTGTAATTATATTAAATATTTATAGTGTGGTGACTGGATGGCTACCACTGGTAATAGAATACAGAACCTTTAACCTCTGAGTACCAGTTTCAGTCTGACCTCAGTCAGTTGTGACTGAAGGTTGCTGCCATGTGACAGTTATCGGTGGCCTGTGTGAAATGTATAGTTAGTCTTAGCCTAACTTTAGGAGAATAGGTGGTGATCCCCACGGGCCAGGACTGAATCATGTCAGCAGGAGAGTACAGGAAACATTTCTTTGAAGCAGCTATGCTTTTACTCCCCTGAATCAGATACTTGAGACTCTGCATATAACACTTTGCCTTTCTTTACATGTATATGACACAGTGAATCTACATCTAAGTGTTAGTGCTCTGAAATTTATTCACATCACATATACATTTCGTACTTCTTTCTTCACAGATATGATTTTATGTAGTTTAAAATTCCTTATATTTACATGCTATATTTATTGTTTACTGTAATGTGTATATGGATATGAGTGTTGGGGGCTGTATAAAACTATATCCAGCAATAGTATGAATATGTCTAGAAGCTTGGATAAGCATAACGTAGGAGAAGTTCACAATAAGTAATTGTTTAACTTTTAATATGCTCCTTTTAATAATGAACTGCTCTTTCATATTGAAAAACACCTAACTTTTAAGAAGGAAAATACAAAAAGAACATTTTGAATACAAGATTTCTTGGCTGGTAAAGTCACTGTACAGCAGCCTTATATTTTTTAAGGTTTAACTACTGTAGGAAGTATTGAACTACTTTGCGAGTTTTAACCATTTTATGTAAACCATTCCTTATCATCAAAGGGTTATCTTCTGGCATTGCACAGGGATAGAACTATACAGTAAATAATGAATTGTGGAATGCAGCCAGGCTTGCA
>JAWWLV010000088.1:122189849-122202951 GCA_035041135.1 Platyrinchus mystaceus
GGCCATATTTTATTTAACTTAATTCAGATAGACTACCATCTATGATTTTTTGATGAAACTATCAAATAGTGATATATTCTGTAATAATAGTAAGATATAACAGGTGCACGTCTCTAAAAGTATTTAGAAAATATGTTATTTTAATTGTACTAAAACAAATTGAAAGTGATATCAGAACAGTTTATTTCATATTGATTCAGTATTTGATTATTTCACCATTTCAAGGTTGCTTTTTTTCAACAAAGACAAAATAACGCATACATTAAACTTAAATTAAACCATTCTGTAAAATGGATGAATGCTAAAAAAAACATAGGTTCTCATTTTCTTCAGGGACATTGAATAATGATACTTTCACTCTTCATATTTATGAATTACGGTATAGTATACACAGTGGCAACATATGGAGGTTAAATCATTTTCTGCACAGCTGTGCCCTGATATTGCTGTCGACAACTATGCATTGTAAAAAAAAAAAATATTATTCCAGTTCTTAAGGCTATACTGAATATCTTTTCAATGTGTAATTGGAAAAGTGTATATTATATGGTTTTTTTCATATGCCATGTAAGCTGAAGGTGAATAAAGCAGCATTTAGCTGAAATGTAGTTAGAATATCTTCTAAGTAAAATTTCGGTTGAAGAAAGAAATATTTCATATATAAAATCCAGCTAACAGGAACATCCATGCTCCTATCATCCTTCATATTCCAACACAGGGAATACATGAGACACGGGCAAATATGTGTCTGTTCAATGTTTCCCCAACTCAGGTTGGTGGAAACCATAAACATAATGTATGTTCATTCCTACCTGCCTAATATTCTTCTGAGCCTTTGTGAAGATGCCTGCTGTAAATTTTCCTGTCCCATGAGGCCATGAGCTGAATTAATTTTTTGTTTGGTGCATTCTCACAAGTTACAAGTTGCCAGACACCAGATGGTGCTAGGGAGACAACTGTCAAAAATCTGTACAAACTTAAGTCACACATAAGTTAATAGTGTCTGAGGTTATGCAGTTGAGTGGGTGTCTGCTGTTGGGTAGGCGGATCTTCCTTTTGTCATAACAGTTAATATCCTTGCAAAGTATATCTTCTCAGGCTATTTCTCTCTTCTCAATGCAACTTGAATGATTCCATTTTCAATTTCCCATTATTCTTTAGCTAGGTAAGTAAAAATAAGGAGAAAAGTAAGTAAATGTATCACTACTCTTCATTATTTAACTGTTTCCATTGCATCTTTGCATTTTAAGCTGTAGCTAGGTGAGGTAGGATAAGCAAGTTTCTCTTGTGTAGGCTATGTATAGCATGTATAAAACATATACATATAGCAGTTGTTTTAAAAATTACAATATTTATATCAATGAATACACTATATTACTTTTATGACAGTGATGGGTAATGAAAAGATCAATAATTTTTTGGGGGAAAAAAATAAAGAAGGAAAAAGAAGGCCTGGTACACTGAATATCTAGTTTTTCATGACTTCTTTGAAAATGTCAGATCTGCAGCATTTATACTCTGGAATTTCAAGCATTTTACATGAGTCAGAAGAGATTTCTCACTAGTTGCATCCTAGTTGTTGTGCATTATATGCAGGTTAATTGTAGGTACCCTCATGAAAAAAAAAAAAAATCATATAAGTTCTTGTAAATCCATAATGCATCTGAAATAAATATATCCTGAAAAGTAACTGAAGCTTGCTGGATAAGTATTTTTTTTTTCTAAATGCTATGCTATATCACATGGGCTATCAGATTCACTTCCTTTGCTGAGAATATGAATCTTTCCCCATAGTGACATATGCAGCCAGCTGCACCAGAGGACTTTTTGCCTGATATATATGATTACATTTGAAACTGAACTTGGTAGTTCTTCTAGATTCCTCATTGCAGTTTGGGTTTTCTGATACTAGGTACAATTATAGCCTCATTTGGAAATAAAATAATATTTTCTGGATAAACATCTAAGGGAGCTGTGGAAGGACAAAATTGACTCGGTTTTTGTTGAGTTTCTTAGGGTTTTTTGTCCTCATGTGTGTGTTCCCTAAAAAACTGTGCATGCAGAGAAGAACATTTTTATGGAGACAAGCTTTCATAAGGTGAAGTCAGCACTTTTGTATCTCTTTGTTACTTATCCTGCTTGCTACCGAGGACCTTGTATGACAGATGGAAAAACAGTTATCAGAAATATTTATGATGCAGATGTTGGTTTCTAGGATAATCAAAATTATATTTGTTGTATCTATCGCCTATTACCAGGACAGTAGTTTCTGTATATCAAGAGAGTCCAGGTAGCGTGAGCTATTTTGGGGTCCTTGTATCACAGAGTGGATTAAGTAATACTGTAATATCTTTGACTTGGTTGCAGCTCATGTATCATCTATTTAAGGCTAGACATCTAAATATAACTGCATTGCATGTGGAATATCTGTCGGCGTTGGGAATGTCAGTAGGTAGCCATATATTCTGGACGTTGGGGAGCTGATATCTCAGCATATGGGCCTAATTTAAACAGACACTCAAGTAACTGTGTTTTACATTTACAAAAAGCCAGTACCTGAGAACAGTCTCCTGTACAGGGAATCCTTGTAAAAGTGACAGGAAGCTGTACTGTAGAAGTCATCGTTATTTTGCCCTATTAAAAAGTCAGCACTTTCTAATGGAAACCACATGGTACTGTGTTTGTTTTTGTTATCTTATGCACAGAAAAGAGCTGCAATACGTCCTGAGAAACGTGAGCTTCTTCTGCTATTATATCTGACAACCGAAAGAAGAGAGAGTCTTTAGTAAACTTAATCATATAGAATCATTGAATGATAGTATTACAGGAAAATTCAACTTAGAAGTGACCTCAGAAGGTCTCTGGTCCTACCTACTGCTCAAAACAGGCTCAGTTATGACCACAGTAAGTTGTGCAAGGTTTTACTCATCCTAATATAACTGGTTCCAGTGCTTAGTCTCCTGATGCAGACTCTCCATTCTAAAGCTGCCTAGTTCCAAGTAATGTCTGCTGTCTTTCTTCTGACCATCCACTATGGCAAAAATCCCAACTCCATCTTAATAACTCACTCCTAGTTATTGGAAAGCTGCTGTAAGGTATCTCCAAAGCCATCCCTTCTCCATGTGTAACAAGCCTAGGTTTGTCAGCTTGTTGTTACAGGTCAAGAACTCCAGGTTCCTGACAATAACCTACAGATGAAGTCATTCCGTTGATCTTGGTAGTTTTTATGCTGGAGAACTCAGAATAAGACCGATTTTATGAGTGCTGAGTAAAGGGGGATAATAATTCCTCTCAGTCTTCTGCCTTTTTTGCTGCTTGAGCAGTGCTGGCTTATGTTCAACTTAACAAAAGCTGTGGGTCATTTGCAGCTGAGCTGCTCCTCAAGAAGCCTATTCCCAGCCTTGATCAGTGCAAGGGGTTTTTCCTTCCTAGATGTAGGACTTGACCTTTGCCCTTGTAGAATATCATCAGGTTCCTGTCTCTCTACCCTTCAGCACTGAGTAGCATCTGTGCTCTCAACTCTATTGACTTTTCTTCTCAGTGTTGTTTCATCTAGAAACTTGATGAGATTGCACTGCGTTGCTTTCTCTGTGTTGTTCAGATACTAAAGAAGGGAGGTCCCAGCACAGAATCCTGTGCTACTACTCTGTTTACTGGCCTCCTGTTAGATGATGACTCACTAACCGCTACCCTATTAACCCCAAAATTCAGTCAACTTTTATACATCTAACTGTACATCTATCCATACCACAATAACTGAGAGACAGTGTTGAAACCTTTGCTAAAGTTGATGGAAATTGCATCCTTGTTATTATACAAGGATTGCTTAAGGAACTTGCAAAACATCTTTGCTGCACCTTTAATCACAACTATGAAAACAGAAACTATTTTTAAACAAAAATTTAGAATTTGACAGCTCAGTTTGTTATTTAAAATGGGCACTGAAGACCAACGGTGAACTTGGAAGAGTACTGAAGGAGATAAGCAGACAGAATAAATAACTGAAGGAAAAAGGCCTTGGAGTCTGAAAGATATAAATAATTTAAATACTTTTAGAATATCTTGAATTCATGCTGGTGGGATTCATCTCTAAATTCACTTCTAAATTTGGGAGTCTATCTGTAGTTATCAACATATGAAGAATGTGCTTGTGCTCCCATGAACAGACAAAATGTGTAATAGAATTTAGACTAATTTTTTCCTCATTCTTAACAGACACTTTGGTTAACTGAATAGTTAGAAATTCAGAACATTTCAGTTCAGTTTACTGCCTAGGTCTCCAATGAGTATGAAGCTTAGACATCTAACACAAGTATCGGTACTTATGTGAGAACTATAAACTAAAAAGCATATTAAAATAAATGATTAAAAACGTTTCCGTAAGATTAAAGTACATAATTTAGGAATAGTATTTTAGTCATGCAGAGTGTAAAGTTTTTGATATTGACACACTTGTCAGTGTGCTGAAAACATTAATGTTTACATTGACCAAAAAAAAAAAAAAGACACTTTATTATGTCTTCCTCATTTTTCCAGGTGTTTGCTTCCTCATTTAGTTTACCAGCTTTTGAGCTTTCCATTTGATTAAATGTTGTAATACACAACACACCAATATAAACACTTGCCCAGATGTTCCAGCATTGATGAAATGCTAAACATTATTGATTTGTTGTATTTTAAAAGGATTTGGGGACTATATTTGCCAAAAAGATTTTATTACAACCACCTAATTTTCAGTGTTAATCACACAATAATTAAAGATCCATACGACTGCTGGGCATGATTTGTTAGCTTATGATTCCTGTAAAAATGGTGGTTCCCCAAGCCACATTAGAAAGATGAAGGATTGCACAAATCAAAGATTCATAAACCTAGTTATGGAGTGTCATCAGAAAATTAAGGACAGAATAAAAGATTATCTGTGATGGTTCAGAAGAAAAAGCAATGAAAGGAAGGGCAAACAGGACTATATCAAATTCATCACTCGTAGTTAGGTGATGCAGGCATATCTTTACATCAGCTTCACTGCAGTATATACTGTAGAGTAAGCACTACACTTCTGCCTATCAGAAATAAAAGAACAAAGGCTCACCATGTTGGCATAAAAATACTTCAATTTAGGTATGTACTCACCAAAGGGTTTTTCTGAGCTATGCTGGTTTGTTCTTTTTTCATTTTTTATTTAAACACAGTAATACTTTTGAGTTTGTTGGAATCCCAATACTAATAGGGTTAGTAAAATAAATACTGGACCATTACATAGAAAATATAATATAAAACATACAATATAGAATATATATAGGTTTTTTTCTGAGCACTTTTATTTGTATCACAAATCATGAGCAAATCATTTTTGTTTTGCCTACAACTGGATACAGATTCTAAAAGTTTTTCTGTGTATGTGTAATAATATGTGTGTTTATAATGCTGTAGTATTTTAAGTTAGATAAATCTTCCTTTATTTACACTCAGTCATTTTCAGAATCACAACAGTACCTGATAAACTGAAAATGTCCTAAAATAATTTTCATACTTCTCCAAAATTTATTTACTACTTTGTTTCTGTCTTATAAAGATGAGAGACACTCCTAAAACCTGATTTTTCCATGTTCATATGAAAAACTTGAAACGTTAACACATACCTTCACTTGGCTACTTCTGATTGCTTATATTGAAATTAAAAAAAAAAGAAAATCCATAAAATTCCTGAATAACACACCCTAAACTTCTGACAAAAGTGAGTTAATAGATTAAAATTTATTATAAATACTTAATATTGTGGTTTATGCTATTTTACTGGAGTCTGACTTGCAATCTTAGCCTGTGTTTTTATGATATGATTCATTCCTTTTATATTTTTTTCTTACTGTAATTAATGTTACATTCCTTTACTGAGCTGTTCTTTTCTTCATAAAAGATAAGTTCAAAGTTGCATGTCTAAGGTGAATGCTGAAATGTTGTGGAGAGAAATCACGATATATTTAATCGTAATCCATTTTTTCTTATTTCTAAACTAAAACGTTATATAAAGATAACAGAATTTTCCTTGCAAAAGTAGAATACAAACAAAACCTGATGATGATCATAAATTAGGAGCTGAACTAAGAAAGGAAGATCCAGAAAGTTTAAAGTACAAACTGGACAAAGACAAACTGAAATAATGAAAATATATAAAGTTATCAACAAGAAAAGTAATGTATGTAAAACGTATTTTTCTTAAAAGATATTCTGTAGCTGTGGTTTATTGACTCTGCACATATTAATTTTCCAGACCTCATTCTTCTTTTAATACAGTCACACTTTCCAGAACAAACTTGCCTTCTAAGTTCTGTTGGCTTTTCTTTATTCCTTAATTCCAGTCTGGAGTATTTCTTGTTTGTCTGAGCATGTGGTTATTGTTAATCGCAGCAAGGGTTATCAGCATATGTGTGTTTGCTAGATTCTTCAAGTCTTTTTACCAAGGGCTCTATCTTTTTTTTAAGTTGTATACATTCACTAACAAATTTCTTCACCAGTCCTGATTTTCACCAAATTTGTACATTGAAATCTTAATAGCTGCTTTGTATCTATTTTGAAAAGCCTTTAAACCACAGAAGTTTTCTGATAGAAGTTGTCAGATTTGTGTCAGTGGCATTTGGGCCTAACTGGGCAAAGAGATGGAAAATCTATAATTAACATTATATTTGAGTGTATGCTGCATTGTTTTCTGGTAATGCTTGTATGCCTACTTTATCTTTTTTCCTTTTCAAGAGAGAAAAGAGGGTGAAATACCATCTCTATTACCCAAAGACAGGATTAGCCAATTAGGCATACACGAATGTCTGTGAACAGATGGGATGTATCTGAAGGTGCTGTTGTAGCTGACTGATATCATTGCAAGGCTGTTGTCAAACCTCCTCAGAAGGTCAGGAATTTTAGATGAGGTTCTCAATAACTGGGGGGAAAAAAAAAGTCAAACTCATCATAAAAAATGGCAAGAAGAACCAGGGAACTATGAGCTGGTCCACCTAACCTCAGTGACTGTATAGATGATGGAATAAATCCTATTGAAAGCCATTTTCAGAGACGCGAAGGACAAAAAGGCAGTTGGGAGCAGCCAACACAGTTTTAGCATTCACTCACTCAAGTGAGTCAAGTGGAGGGTGAGCAAGATGCCAAGTGTGAGAGGCTGAACTGTTAATGGTTAATGGCTGAAACAATCAGGAGGGTGCTTTGCTGGCAATGCACAAAGTAACCACCCAGGTGTAGATGGGGTGTACACCCTTCATCAGAGGCTACAAGCTGGATGTTAAATAAGACAGGGAAAAGGCTGATTAGATGCAAATCCTGCAAGGTAGAATAATGCTTTTTATCATGCCAAAGTCCTTACAGAAGTGGCTCAGCTGTGAAAACTCCCCTCCAGGAAGTACCAGGACATTCACATGTATTCATCCTTTCTGATGAGCCATAATTGGCAGCTGTAATGTCTTAGAAGGTGTCATGAACCATCAAAGATTCACAAAGTGTCCCATGATCCAAAGTATTACATCATCCAGTATGAAACTCCCTGCCCCAGGGAAGGTATCTGGGCATTCCCACTGAGCTTGAGCATAATATTAATGCACTGGACTTTGTGTTTCTTGGGCTTCCCCCACTGCCCAATGGATCAAGACTACGACCATCACGTCAACAAGCCTGCTACCATCATTTCAACCAATGGACATTAAAATTACAACAACCAAGTCTTGTTGCTGGACTCACAGGTGAGGACTACACACCTTTCTATTCTTATCCTTTCTTACTTTCCCCTTACACATTTTCTTAAGTGTTATTTTTATGCTTTTAAATTGCTATATTACTATAGATAATAATCAAAATGGCTACATATCTGCTTTCCATTCCAACCAAACTGTTCTAAAATAAACCCTATATGTATACATACTTACAAACACGGATCATTCAATGTTGTTTCACTCTAATCCACCCCAAGGAATCTATTAACAAGTACCTGGGTTACCCTGGCCTCCAGGGGTGGGTCATAACACCAAGTAGCTGGAAAGCATGATGGATGAGGACAGGCTGAGGAAATGAGGTTTGTTTTGCCTTAAAAAGAGAAGTCTCAAGGGGGTCCTTGTTTCTGTCTGCAACTAGCTGAATGGATGGAGCCAGACTCTTACCAGAAGTGTGCAGTGATAGGATATGAGGCAATGGACACAAGCTGGAACACGGGAAGTGACAACTAGATATAGGGAGAAACTAGTTTTACCATGAAGTTTCTCAAGCCCAGAAACTGGTTGCCCTGGAGAGTTTGTGGAATCTCTGCCCGTGGTGGTGTCTGAGACTTGACTGGACACAGTCCTGTGCAACCTGCTCTACTTAGAAATTCTTTAAGCACAGGGCCATATGTCCCTTCCAACCTAAAGTACTGAAGGTATCATACAACAAAGCATGCACCAGCTTGGCAACTTCGTAGAGCTATGAAAGCTGAACAGATTGTAACAGCAAAATGTGTTTGCAATAGTGGATAGTGTTTAACCATGTTTTATACCAACTACATTTAAACTGAGATGAACATCTCTTCCAAAATAGACATGTTCAATTAGTTAAATTTATGTGCCCCCATCTAATATTCTTTTTTTTTTTTTTTTTTTTTTTGCCTTGTAAAGTACTTCTTCAGCTTTTGGCCTTAACTTTGGTCACTGTGCTCCTCAGTTATTTTATCCAGAGGTCTACAAGCCAGCTCAAAGGCAGGAAGAAGTCAGTATGTTGAAAGCCATTTCATAATTCTGCTTACATTCTCATTCCATCATACCTGTCAGTCTACACATTCAGCCACAGAAAACAGTAGGGATACTATTTACAGATAGCAAAGTATATTATCATTTAAATAGTACTAAAAGGACCAAACACCACATTTGGCACTCACACCTCACATGGTGAATTATAATTTAACCATATCAATTACTATATCCCAAGTATTCACCATCAGCTTTTCCTCCAGTTCCATTTACTGCTTCTTCATAAAACTCATGTCCTAGTAAAAGATAGGGCAGCAGCAATTATTTCTTTCTCTCTCTTAACAACAAAAACCTGTTCATCCAACTGCTCACTGGTCCCCCATGATCAGGTTCTCGCTACACTTTCCAAGACTGAAGTTTACCCCTCCCTATAGGTCCTGACATAATGGCTACATGTCCAGAAACTCAGTTATTCCTTCATTCAACATGGTAGAAGTGTCATACTCCACAGATTTGGGGTAAAGGAGAGAGGCTGTGAACAAAGTCCCCCCAACAACCAACCCCTTCAACCTGGATGAGCTATCTAGAGCGCATAATCTAAATTTGTGGTCAGCTCTGCTTTGAGGAGGCAGTTGCCTAAGTACTTTTCAGAACTTTTTTTGTATAAACTGATCATTTTTCATTTGTAGTGAACTAGCTCTCATAGCAGTGCCTTAAGGGTTCTTCAGCTCTGTTTGTCTCCATGCCAGCAGGTTATTACTCCGCCTCTTGGATCTGCTAGTGTGAATGAATGGTTACCTTTTGCTTTAAAGACTCTCCCTGGGAGCTTACTCTTCAGCCAGCTCTTCCTCCTAGAATTTCTCATACTTCTATAGAAAGAGATGTTCCTCCTGTTCATCAGCCCCTTTATGACAAGACTGTGCCTTGGGCTCAGCTGTGGGCTTTGAAGAATAGAGTATGCCAAAAGATTGTCCTGGCAGTCTGTAAAACATACTGGCTGTGCAGGCAACATCACCAAATTTTTAGTATGTCAAAAGCCAACTTTATTGCCAAGTGAATCTAGCTGTCAGTACAGCTCCAGGACTGCTCTAAAGAAGCAGCTAGAGCACATGAGAAGCCAATTCAGAAGAAATAGAAATTACCTTCTCTTAAGAGCAGGGGAAAAGATAAGAAAATGGTTGGAATTTATGGTGTCTAGAGACATTTGAAATCTGATTTGGCATGGTGTCTAGGGTTTGTCCTTG
Organism: Platyrinchus mystaceus; assembly: GCA_035041135.1. Taxonomy (NCBI): domain Eukaryota; kingdom Metazoa; phylum Chordata; class Aves; order Passeriformes; family Tyrannidae; genus Platyrinchus; species Platyrinchus mystaceus. The sequence continues at coordinate 122,199,811 of JAWWLV010000088.1, forward strand.
AAGCACAGTTTGAGGAGACAGTTATGCATGTGAAAAGGAGTGTAGACTGCCTGAGTTTCCATACACTTTCTATACAACATTGCTTTACTGATGTGATATCTCAGTCCAGACTGAGATCACATAGTATTATGGACATTGAAATTGCACTGATGTCTAAAATAGATCATGTTACTGCAGAGACGGTCTGAAATTTGAGCATAAAACATGAGTACTCCCTCTCCTTTGCCATTGCCTCATTTTATTACCTTAAACAAATCTGTCTATTTCTCATCTGGAAAATGAGCAATAATAAACCCAATGTACCTTACATTGCAACTGTTAAGATTAATTAGTTAATGCTGTGGAACTCATTTCTTCAGAGGTTTCCTATGGCCCACAACAGATGCATATAGAAACAAAGGAAGAAATTGCATGTTTAAACCATACAGTTTCCTTGTTCAAAGAGAAAAAAAAGGTTAAACGTAGATTCTCTGAGATTTCAGTTTCCTTTTCTTTTGCCAATTACATCTACATTTGGAAGACTAATGCTCTAATAATACTTGCTACTCATTTGGAAATTCAGATGAGACATTTGGGTTTCTTAAGTAGTTTTGCATTAGACTTAAGCTATCTCATAAATAAATGATGACTTAAAAAAATTTGTCCATGTTTCATCTTATTATAGGAAGAAGGGCTATTACGGAAAGAAAAACCCTAGGGTGTTACTGTATTGGTCCTTCAATATGTATGTGATATTATCATACACTTTAACTACTCCAGTCTTTAACAAATCAATTGATTGTGCTGTTCTTTGGACTCAGAAACATTCCATTGTATTTTTTTAATTAATTTTCAGTTTTGCATGTGTATATATATATATAATACGTGAATATCCTCTAAATTATTACATTCCCAGAGGAAAATGTGTTTTCTGAACTAGTTTATATGAGCCTGTCTGGGATCCTGTGTTCTTCATCAGTGGCAGAGCATTGCTCTGACTTCCCACTTCCATCAGCCAGATTGCATCTAGCTCAAATCTGAGTTACCAGTGTAGGCATATTGATAGTCTTAACTTTCTACCTGTAAAGCAAAAGGCTAGTTGAGCACATAAACACATCAGAGACTATGAGGCACGTACTGAAATACATAATAAGACCAGGTATTTATGTAACTATACCCAAGAGAATCACAAAGCTATGATGATTTTATCCTGTTTTCTAAAAAAAATCCAAGACTTATTAAAAATTTTGGAACATATGATTCAGCAAAGCAATTAAGCATAATCTTAACTTTAAGTCAATAGTACTTAACCACTAACCTATAACTAATTATGTGCTTAAATGGCTTGCTGAATTTGTAATTTAATATAAATGCATATGAAGTGTGGGGTTTTGGCATTTTTTTTCAAAATGCAACTTAAAGAAGAGATTGTTCACTAAATTTCTCATTGGCTTCTTCACACTAAGATTTTGCAACTGATCTTCTTTGCAACTAAGAAATCCAACAACCTAATGCAAAGTAACATTTTTTCTTCTCTAAAATTCAGATGATATCTATCAAGTATTTTTCACATCTCTTCCTGAAACAGTCTTGCATCTTCTATGCAGTTTACTCCTATTTATATATGTATTACTTCTATTTATTTATGTGAAGCAGTAAAGGTTTCTTATAGTCATTTCATTATTTCTGAAATAACTCTTCCTTTGTTATTCCTTTGTAAACTCTCTCTTAATTGCTCTGAAAATAGAATTCTAATAGATGCAGAATGCTTTTCTCAGTGTTTTCTTGTTATTCGTCTAAGAGTCACTCATTATTTGGAAAAAACCCTCCTAATATGGTTCCTAAAAAAAAAAAAAAAAAAAAAGAGTTTGTTGTGAGATTATATGCATGGTAAAGTTATGAAAATGGCAGTGTTTGTATTTTTCCAGCAGTACAAAGGTAAATATTTAGAAAAACAGTTGTCTGAAAAAGTGGAATAGGATGGCTCTTCAGACTCACTGATGCCAGGAGTAGTGCAATAAGAAGTCCATGAAGGTTTCATTACTAAAATCAACCAATATTATGAGAAGTTAGTTTTTGTTGCAGGCACTCGTGTTCCTCAAAAGTGTGTGTTTTTTAATCCCACTGAAACTGTCCTAAAACATTGTAAATTTACCTCTTGCTTTACAATTTTTCCAGCTCTTGCTTTATCATTTTTTCCCACTATTTACTGCAATCAAGTGCTTTTCCTGTAATTGCTCCCATAATTTTTCTCAATGCTGAGTCTGCAAGATGTTGCAGTAATCATTTAATCAGTAACAACACACTTTTGTATTCCTACTGCATGATTAAATTAATATAGTTTACATGTGTTACATTTAGAGAAATCACTGACTCATCAAACAGAAATAAATACGGTAGTCTAATTAAATCTTGTCTGATTTTATGTCATAAAAAATACTCAAAATAAGGTCAGGATTTTCCATGGTAATTATAAATAAACAACTGTTTCTTACAATTACATTATGGCTAAAATTAACTCACAGGAAAAAAAATGAAGTGAGACAAGATAGCCCTACACTATTTACACTGATAACAATTTGCCTGGTTCTGGAACAATTAAGTTTGTTCTCATTGTTTTATGACATGATTTCTTAGCAAAAGTTTTGTGAATACCTAAAAATAAGATCTGTCTCAGACAGCAACACAAGATGTTTAAGAAATGGTGTAAATAATAATGAATGAAAAATTCCTGAAAAATGAAAATATATAATTAGAACTGTTCTGAAATAAAGTCTTTACTTCCACCTTTTAAATATTTTTGCTGTATAAACTGTATATATGTATGACAATGATTATATAGTCACATGTCAGCTTATCTTGTGTGTTGACTTGACCTTGGCCAGCAGCCAGCTGCCCACCCAGCTACTCTGTCACTCCCTCTCCTCAACAGGACCAAGTGAAAAAATAAAATGAAGAAAAAGTTCTTGGGTCAAGATAAAGATAGGGAGATCAGTTGTCAATTAACATCACAGGTGAAACATTTGACATAAAGAAAATTAATTTGATTTATTGCTAATTAAAACAGAACTGGACCTACAGAGCCTTTGGTAAACTCCATAAAAGAGTTTGGTGAAACAAACACCTGAAGAAAAGTACAAAGATCAGCATTTACAGAGCCAT
>JAWWLV010000088.1:122215137-122245773 GCA_035041135.1 Platyrinchus mystaceus
GATATTCATTTGTTTGTACAGTCTTGTAATATATTCCCTTCCCCCTATTTTGAGTCTTGTGTGTTTTGTCTGAAAAAACCTATCTCACACTGGGTTAAAATTGGGGAGGGAGGCCTGAACTCGGAATTGGATTTTTTTTAGGGCTCTCAAACCACCACACCATTCCAAGTGGAAGAAAACATCTTTGAGCAGAACTTGTGGAATTTGCTTTACTCGGTATCCACTTGCAGGTGCAATCCAGTGCATAACCTACCTGTTTTTCTGAACTGACTTTTTTGAAAATTTTCATGCAGTGATGGCCTGCTTGAACATAGAGGTTGAAACTGAGGATGTAGATTTACATTGATCTGGGAAGATGTTTTTTACGTACGAAGGTGTGTATAATACCACCTATTGCAAAATGTGCTTGGATCTACACATTTTCTTTCTTATCATATTGTTATACTGTGTATGAATGTATATAATGTTAGAATTCATGGGATGAGCTAATAATTTAATATTCCATTGAGATTTAATGGAAACATTACACAGTTGTCAGTGTTTATGCACACATTTGTGAAGTATTCAGCCCAGGCTGATACTGAAGGCAAGGTTCTGAGCCAGGTGAACCGAATACCTACCAAAAAATTTTGATCTTAATGTAGATACAAATGAGCAATTGTAAGGAAAAAGAAACTTTTTCAGTCTCGTTTCTGCTAGGAAGGTGTAAACAGCACAACTTAAGCTACAGTGATAAATAGTGTTTCTAATTGGCATCCTTGCTGATCATTTCAGAGAGATAAATGGTCAAAGAAACTGAGCTAGCCTCCTGTACCTAGAGATGAATCTTCCAGCACAGGATTAATGTACTTTTGTGGGGATTGTTTTCCAACACAGCTACACAGATTTGGTGGATACTGCTTACTGTCACAGTTCCTCTTAGAATCTATGAGTGAAATAAGTACGTAATGGCCAACACTGAAGTAAAAAAAATTTCTAGCTTGTCTCTTAGTGCAGTACAGCAACAATTAGTGTTATGGCTAGTATGTTAAGTATGGAAAGTCTGCAAATGAGATAATAAGGATGTGTTACATCAAGGATCCTTATAAGACATTCATAAAGTCATGGGGTGCTTTTCATGACACTTGGAAACCCAAATTTAACAACAGTGAAATTCATGGGATAGTGCAATGTAAAAATGACATAAATGTAATCTTAACTAGTAAAATAAAGTATATTATCTTCATTAGAAGATAAAATTCCAGCAGGTGTAGTTCACAAACTAATAAGTGCTTTTGTCTGATCAAAGATAAACCAAGATGATTAAGGGTAGTATTGCAGAACAATTGTTCTCTTGAAAATAGATTGGTTTGGTATATGTTATTTATTTTGTCTCTACTAGCCAAAAGGATTATGTTTGCCTGAGGCAAACATTTTGGACATTTCCTTGTTATCCTTACATGATGCTGGTGACAAAAAAGTGTTAACTTACGTGTTTTTTTAATGAGAGTCACATAATATTTTCTATAATAACTTCCAAACTTCTGTAAGACCGGGCAAAATGTTGCCCTTATGCTTAGAGCAATGAAAGTTTGCACAGCAAAATGGCCTCAAGTACAGGTCAGCACACAGTCATTATAAGTTCTGCTGTAAAGGTACCTCTTCTCAGCTATAGATATCCATGACCTACCTAAAAATAAAAATTAAAGTGCAAAGAATTTTAGTTGATCATAAGAGCCAGAAGAAATTATTATAAAATTATGTGAGTCCTTTGTATATATACTTATCCACATGTTTTCCAACTAAATATTTTTCCAACAGACACTGCTCAGAGCTCTCCAAGGCCTCTTTTGACTTTAACAAGTTTAAGATCAATTCTGATAATGTTGTATGTTCTCAAAATGTTGCAGTAGTTGTAGTCTCCACCAACAATTTTCTTACATTACAAAAGCATATTTTGCTGCATATGTTGTATGAATATATCCTCTACCATTTATATTTGTATTTAAATAAATAAATTATATTAACTTTGAGATGCTACACTTCTATCTTTTTTAATAAATATCTATGCTGGGAAATAACTGCACTTCAATAACCTATGTAAACACATTGCATATTATTCGACCTTAAAGTTACATGTTTGACAGATAGCACACAGTTTCTCATGGGTATTATTGCAATCTGTGAAACTTATTAACTGTGATTTCATAGCCAATGACAAAAGATAATAAAAAAATCAGCTGTTCTGTAAGTCAAAGCGCTTGTCCATAGATAACAAAAAATAATTTCCATACACGACTGAAGAAAAAAATCTTTTGTCAACTTGAGCTGCTTCCACTCATCTGACCAAAAAGACATAGTAAATAAAAATATTTTATAATTCAAATGGTTTTTAATTTGTGATTCCGTATAGAAAATCATGTTGGACTTGATTAAAAGCTGATTAAGATCCTGGAATTACAAAGTATGTAAAAAAAAGATAAAAACCTGCAGACCTTTTAAGTCAGAAACACAGGTTTTGGGGAAATATACAGCAATACCAGATGCTCGTGGTTTAGAGTCTTTGATATTGTGGATCCAAATAGTTTTTTGACCATATATATTAATACTTGTTGCTTTTCCTGCCCATGAAAGCATATTGTATGCTCGTGTAGAAACTGCTGCTGGTTTAGATTTTTCTTGCTCCAGTCTCCCCACCCTGCCCCAGTCGTTATAATGATGTCTACTGCTTCATTAATTTGGGGATTCTAGATGCTTTTTCTTTCACTGACTGAAATAATTCAGTGGCTTCTTTTTCCTGTTCATTTCTGGTGATGTGTCAGTTGACCTATAATGGAAAAGTTAAGCAAAGAGTCCACTCTGAGCAGTTCATAGTCCTGTATCTTCCCAGAATAAATCGATACTTCTTTTTTGCCGTGCAGAAGTTCTTTTGATTTTTTTTTTTAACTATTCTGAGAATTATAGCAAAGATTTGAGTGAGTTTTGCTGGAATGAAGTAACCATTGAGAACTAACCTCTCACAAATCGGAGATGAGCTTCACCCTTACCTCCTCCACAAGAGTTTATTGGTTGATAGTCAGGCATGGGAGATTGAAGAAATTGGTTTGAGTTTTTTGATGGAAAAGAAGGAACTAAATCTGGGTTTCTCAAAATGTGGAAGAATGGTCTAAAAATAGATAGTAATTTGTTTTAAATACAACAAAATTAAAAAATTTAAAAAAACAAACACTAAAATTGCTTTTTATGAAACTATAGTTTGTAGCATTGTAGTTTATGTACAAGAGAGTTAAATGTACATTACACAGGGCATGGGGGATTTTCTGAAAACAGGTGTCTTGACATGACAGGCTCACATACGTTTTTATGAAAACATCAAGAAAGCATTTTGAGATGGGAAAAAGTGAAGGATTTTACATTTGAAAAGTTGTTCAATAACAACTGATTTACCATGGGGTTTTATTTTCTATCCTGTGGATCCAAAGTACTTCTGTAGCCAGGGGATAGTGTAGTAGTTTTCATTTATGTTCCTAGAGCAAGTAATGTGCCAAATAAAAGTTAAATCTCTGACTTTTCAGTGAAAAGTGCTTGGGTTCTTGTATTGGTTCTGGCTGAGCTGGAGTTCATTTCCCCACACTACCCCTCAGAGTGCTATGCTTTGAATTGGCAGCCAGAAGGGTGTTGATAACGCGCTGGTGTTTTGGCTACTGCTGAGCACAGCATCAGCACTGTGATATTCCTTCCTCAGTCGAGGGCAAGATCCTGGGAGGGGACACAAGTAGGCCAGCTGACCCAAACTGACCAAAGGGATGCTCCATACCATGCAGCGTCAGCTCAGGTATAAAAGCTGAGGCAAGGAGCAGGGAGGCAGGCATTTGTTGTCTCCAGTGGCTGCAGGCCGAGGAACCATTACACTTGCTGAGGCCCTGCTTCTTGGGAGTGGCCGACCATCGCTGCTCATGGGAAGTAGAGAATAAACCATGTTATCTTTCACTTCACTTTGCTTTTTTGCATGCACAAGCTTTTGCTTTGCTTTTGTTTCAAGTAAAATGCCTTATCCCAACCCATGAGTTGTTTTCCATCTTACTCTCTCCCCTGTCAGGCTGGGAAGGGGAGTCATAGAGCAGCTGGGTGGGCACCTTGCGTCCAGCCAAGGTCAACCCACCACAGTTCTCCAACATAGTATCAATAACTTTCTTTTTTTCTTTTAGACAATGTTCATGTTAATACTTCTATGATTGAGACAATAATTAGCGAAGGAACAATAGTCACTCTCAGGTTTGGGTATTTTTGTTTATCATTATCTATTTTATCCCAATGCATCTCCGTTATCTTCAGCGAATACACTTTTTTTTTGTGTCTTGCATCTTTCTTCTCGTTTCACTCTTTTGCTGCCTAGCGCTCTCATGCTTTCTGCAGGGAAGTAGGGAGAGTGACACTTTATACTGAAGCTTGATAAATGAATTCTTTGCCTTCTTGTTTCTTGGTAAGTGGACCATTAAGCTGTATGTCCTTGACTCTCCCTGTTGGTAGGATGAAAGAATATAACAACAAAAGGATTTACCTTTGAGTAAATTTTATTTTACTTCCAGCATATGGTTAATAGTATATTTTATATGCGATTTCCCTAATATACTACATGATTGAAATTGTGGTAGAATGATTAAAATGTGATATGCTTCATGTTTTCACAAGTCTTGTTGAAGTTTGTTGTTTTAACATCTTAACTTGAGCTTTCATTCCCACTTGCATTATGTGAAGATTTTAACACAAAGAAAAAAAAGAAGCTCCTCTGAACCAGTTTTTATAATGTGCATCCTTAACTGACAATAAGTAATTGGAAAAGAATTTTTGTATTTGTAAGGTTTGACCTTGACATTGTTTATGTAGGCCTCCAAAGCAATTATTGTAGAAACTGAGATGGAAAACAATGGCAAAAAGCAGACAGAAATGTTTGAATTAGTGCAAATCACAAATATAGCTGAATGGTATTAGATGACAGTTTGCTTTTAATGAGGGAAGACATGAAGTAATTAAATCTTGACATACAATTATGAAAAATATCAGGTAACAAGCCCGCTATGCAATATAGAATAAGAAAAGACATTTTCTGAAAACTTGCCTGATGCTCTGTCATCTGAGACTGTTCTTTATGAGTGCAGGGTGAAGGTCAAGGAGGTATCTCAACTCCATCAATCCTTTGGACAGTTACAAATGACCTTTCACTTTTCATAAGACATTCAATATTCTGAATGGGGGAGATACATTTTTCTGTGTTTAGAAAATAGCAAAATTGAAACCTTCTATAGCGCACAAGGTGCATTTGTGTTTGAGTCTCCTGAACAGCTTGTTCACTTTTAAATGTTCATTGACACCAATATCTCATTTACATGAAGTAAATGATTTTAAAATGCTGTATCTGTTTCAACTTGTACTTTAACTTTTCATGTTTGTATTGCAATAATTTTTTTGATATATTTTTTTGCTTATTTTTTAATTTTTTTTCATGCAGTGTTTTAAAATGCTACAGTGCATACAGATGTATGGCTTTGCATTTTTGCGGCTTTGATTTGACATTGATGCAAATTCAAGCATTACACCAATTGTTTTTTAATATTTATTTTGCAAGGTTTATATCTCAGTCTGTTGTCATCCTGATCTCTCAGGGTGTGTAAGAAAATTGTGTTGTTAGAATGTGTACCACCAGATGCACATATCTCTGTGACTTACAGGATTTAACCTTAATCCACAGGAGTTTCTGTGTGTAACCAGAGCTTGTTCTTTGGTTGTATAAACTTTGATTCCAGTGGTACTTGTGTGAGGTAAGAATTGAGGATTTAATTGTTATTGTTTTTTTACTAAATAAAAAACCAATGGTGCAAAGCTACTATTTCACCTATATTTTGGGAAGTCCTAAATATTTGTTCCCTTTTCCACTCAGATTATTTTTTTCTCCCATTTGTTACACAAAACAAAGGAACTTGAAATTCTAGGCAAGAACTGTTGCTGGACCTGTCCAATACTCTGCATGTTATGAATAGGTAATTCTTTTGCCAACTTCAGTTCTACTTCAGTGTATAAATATAGAGATAATAAAGGAAAAAAAAAAAACAAGAACAAATATGTGTCAATTACAAAAGAACAGCATCTCTTCATTAAAGAAACCAGAAAACCCTCTTTGAGATAGAGCACTGTTACAGACTGAGATCAGTTTTGGAACAGAAAGGAAAAGTTACATGGGGAGAACACAAATGCAAATTGTATATCTTAGCTCACTTTCTGTATTTAATCGAAGATGTTAAAACGTACAAGTATAATTCTATCAGTTTAGAAGAATCTATCAATATTTTTAGTGCTGAAAGTTAGGTGTGCTTTCAATTGAATGTAATTATTTACTTAAATCTTACATTATATCTAATTCATTTCTTTTAGTAATATTATTCAAGTTTTGCCATGGGCAACAATTTAAAATAAAGCATAGGCAATTTTATTGGACTTGAAAAGCTATTCAGAGTGGAATTATTAAAACAGTGGTCAGAATCTCAAATTGGATAAACTAAGGTGACATTCATAATATCTTGATAATTTGTTTTAAAAACCACATCTTGCTACAGTCTCCAAAATCTTATGATTGCTTTACCTGTACTTTACTATGTATTCATTACTTACACCTTACACTGAGGTACATTATTTAGCCAGATTGTTGTAAATCATGAGTTAGCACAGTTTTTGTGACACTTTTTGTTTTCTCTCTCACACTTTCTGAATAGGTAAGTCCTGAAATAAAAAAGTAGGAAGAAATATTTCAGAACATTTTACGGAACCACTTCAGGACAAATATTGTCCAATGTGTGCTTCTCTACTTATAAAATATCATTAGCATGAGCTTGCCTCCCAGGAATTTCAGCGAAATGAAATCAAGCAGAATTATATTCCTCGTGAGTAGACGTTCATAAAAATTTCCTAAGACTACTTTTATATCAAGACATAATAGGCATATACATGGCAAAAATAATGACAACTTCTATTTACAAATTTCAGAAAACTTCCCTTAATTTTTATGAGGTATCAGTTTCAAAGTAGTTGCACAGATAAATAAATGCAAAGTGATACAAAATTTTATAGTAGCCAAAAAACCCCCCTACAGTCATGCTGCATGAATTTGCAGTATTATCTGAAAATTTTAATGATCTGAACAAATAGAAACAACAATAAACTTCTTTTTCCCCACATCTTTTAAAGAACTATGTGCCCATGTCTTTCCTGTAATTTCAAAAATTGCTTCTTTCATAAAATGGTAGGAGTCTATATTTTAACACAGTGTTTCTGAAAGAACCCCTATTTAAAACTGCTGATCTATTTTCCTGTCTAGTCTTACCACACTAGTGTGTGAGCTCTAATCTGATACTAGCAGATACCAAGTTTAACTTATGCTATGTTTATTCTTTCCCTTAGGTTAATGTATGTATGGAGATATATTTTAAAGCACATTGGTAAAAATAAAGAAACTGACCAATTCAAGACGTTCCTTATTCTTTTAAGTTGTTATTCATTTCAATGTGTGAATGTTAATTAGGCACTCAGTTCAAAATTTGCACCTTAATGAACTTGTCAAATCTAAATTGGTGTCACTGCCTCAGTAGATAACCTACTGAGTTCCTGCTGATCTTTCCTTATATGTAGGCTAACATGGTGGAAATAAAGTCCCAGCAGATGACCATTTTTCCTGTTAAGACCTCTGTCTTCTTGGTTTGAAACTAAGGCTCAAGCTGTGACATTGGGAAGGAAAAGGCCAAAAGTGTAAAAAAACTCAAGCTGACTAAAATCTAGTGAAATAAAATTTATTTAAATGTATTCATGGCTCCGATTGTATCTCAAATACATGCTTATCTTTAAAAGCAGTGGCTCCTAGCCAGGCCATATACATTGATGTATATATATCTCTTATTTAAAAAGAAAAACAAAAACAAACAAACAAACCAGCAAAAACAAAAGAAATAAACATAGGAAAAAAATGCAACATTTTTGTGGAGATTTTACATTAACAAAAAAAGGAAACTCCATTTGTGTTCCCAGAACAACCATTATTTAGTCACAGTGCAAATATATGAAAATACAGTGAAGTTAATACTGCACAGTGTAGGGCATAGAAATACAATATAGTATGTACAGAAAGTGCAAAGCAGCAAAATTACGGTTGCTGTGGGAACCATCCTTGGAATTTAATGACATTTGTTTGTGTCATATCTCAATCATAAAGTTGCATTAACGTAGTTATTTGCATTTAATTCTATATTACATTCCCCGTTTAGAACACATTTGCAGTTGCTCATTTCTCTGCTTCTAACAGTGATTCAAAATTATATACTTTCTAAGATTATTTTGACAGAATTGTATATAACTTCCTGATGGAGCATCTCATTACCCTGGCAAGAGACCTTGATGCAGAAAGTAGTTTGTGGAAGGTTTAGGTATTGACAACTAAAAATCTTGCTCTTAAGTTTACTAACTAGGCTATTATGCTATTATACCTGTACTGTCATGGGTGCATATTTTCTTATGAGAGATGGAGTACTTAATTATTTCTCAGTGACCACAACTTCAGTGTAAGTGGTTTGAACTTGTAAGAAAATAGAATGTATAATCCAGTTGAGATTAAACTTCTACTTTATTTATTTCTTGTGAGAACATAGGGCATCAGGCTGAGAAGAAGATACAGTCACTTAGGACAGAGGTTCATAAGCTTCTGTCACCTCTTCTACTACAGAAAAGCAGTGATGAGAACTAGGCTGAACAGCCACTAATCAGGATAAGGAGAACTGTGAATGGAAATAATGTGCATAGAATGACCATTTTGTTTGACAACAGTCAAACAGGCAATATGATCAATAGAAGAAAATTATATATACTAGGTATAAAATATTCATAGTACTTTAAAACGAACATGGATTTTTCTCGTATATGGTACTGTTATTTAAATGGAGATGTCTCTTATGTAATCTGTGCTTAGACCAAGACTCTTTTCTTCTAGCAATTAAACAGGCAAAAGCAGGTCCACTGTTCATGGCTTTCTTATAAAGAACCATCACTGACATGAAGATGCCTATTATAAGAATAAAGGTAAAATAATGACCCTTAAAAGAAGTGAAAAAACCTCTAATCAGTTTCACCAGGAGAGGGACTTCACCTTGAACCTTCTGTCTTTCTTTTAAACCAAGTTCTAGAATTTTTTACTTTGTATACAGAGGACTGACAGGATCTCAACCATACCCACTTATTTTAAAATATTGCAAGATTTAGGGCATGTTTCCAGGGTAAAAGATAACAGAGAGTGTGAGAACAAAGGAAAAGAAAATAAATACTAAAAAATTTTAAAAAGTGGTGATAGGAAAGGAAAATAAGATAATAGAAAAAGAAAGAAATTAAAAACTATAAATATTTAAAGCCAAATTACATATATAGTTTGTTACTTTTCCTGTACTGTCTAAAAATTTCTGCCACTAGGGGATAAGGAAAATGGAGAAAATCTGTGGGTAGGCCACAGTCTGAACCAATCCATCCACTGACAATGCTTAACTTGTCAAGCCTACATATCTTTTAGGGGCACGTCATAAAATGTAAATACAACTCTACTTCAGAATTTTATGTTGAAGACTTCCATTGTTAAAATATTTGAAATGTTAATACATGATAATGCAGCAAAGTTATAATTTGTAACTTATTTAAAAATCACTTATATTTTAAAAGCATTTGGCAATACAAGTATCAGATATATAAACCCCTTCAAATTATCTGAGAGACTGTCTACATTCAAAACAAGTAAAAGAAGTAAAACCAGCTTCTAAGTAAATGAGCAGTGAAGTCTTATCCAATTTTTACTTGGCTAAATGAAATGGAGGTAGTGGAACAGTTTCATTGTGGAACATATTCAGTTAAAAGAAGTCACATGGTACCCTATTGCATAAATTACATATTTAAATGGATATTTTTTGTAGACACATAGATGTGAAGTTCAGAAGGCATTATTCAATCATTTCATCTGACTTCCTATGTAACATAGTCCACAGAATTTTATCCAGTTACTTATGTTTCTAACCAAATAACTTCTCTTTGCAGAAATATATTTTTCTAGAAAGACACACGTCTTGAAGAGCTGAATAGATACATGACTTCTATTGTTATCTCGTTTCACTTATTTCACAATACTTTTGTAGTAATAAAAAAATCTACCCTTCTAATGTTAAATTGTCTTCAGCTTCCCACTGTTGTGCCTTTCTCAAATAGCCCTTTAGTTCTCCGTGCTTTGACTTCGTGGAAGCCCTTTAAAGTGTATTGAAGTGATATCTCAACATTTTTTTTTGATGAATTAAAATATTGAGTAATTATTTGCTCTTATCTGCATGAGCTCTTCCAGGATGCTCTTGAATAATGTCTCAAAACTGGATGTAGTATGCATTCTGTTAAATACATTTAGAGAGGTAACTTCTGGCAGTCAACAAGAAGAATCTTGAACTGATTGCCTAGAATCAACATGAATCAAGATTTTTACTTTTTTTTCAGACTTGGGATACACAGGTGTTTTGGGCTTTTTTTTGGTTTGTGGTTTTTTTGGTTTGTGGTTTTTTTGGTTGTTTTTGTTTGGTTTTATGATTTTTTGTTTTTTGTATTTTGGGGTTTTTTGTGCCAATCAATATATCAAAACCATGAGATCGGTTATTGGCATCCTTATCTGTTTGCATACCATGTTTGTCAAAATAGAAGTTTATTAGAAACCTTGTTCTTTTTTACTCTCCTGACCTTGTTACGGGCTATGATTATTAGTCTGCAGCAGAATCTCTCATTCTTTCCTCCACTGAGGCTGAAATACTACAAGCCTTGATGCTGAAACTCTGTTAAGATGGAAATCTTAGGAAAAGCCTGAATAATTTATTTTATTATTTCTATGCATCTTTGCCTGCTATGAGTTGGTAAATAACTAATTAAGAAATCTGAACATCTTCTGAAGGGCTTTTAAAACATGCTTGATGCCTTTGAGGTGATATTTCTTATAGAAAACAACTGTTCAGGAAATATACATTATACTTGAGCACAGAGACAAGGCAATAGCATGGAAATCTCCTAAATTCTTTTCAAAGTTATGAAGATATTGCACTATGAAAACTCAACCAAAACTCAAATACACTTACTGGGAGCTGTTGAGATAATGGCGACCCCAGCATGAAGTTGCTGACTTCAAATTCAAACCATATTCAAGGTGTGAAAAAAAATCCTCTGTGCTACAACTTGCCTGCATATGGTCACTGAAGAGATTTGGAATTCAGCTTTAGCTTCCCCACAGCCTGCCCCACCCCCATTTTATTTACCAAACACAATTCCTTGGATATCATTTCACAACATAATAGTCTTCATTTATTTATGTTTATCTCTTTTGAGGGTGTCAAGAAAAATAAGCTTTTCTACTTTGTAGAAGGATTAATTTATTTCTAGGTCATATCTTGTTTTCTTTGAAGGGTTTTAATTTTTTATTTAATAGAAAGCCTTATCCAATTCCTTTCCATCCTCTTATTACAATTCAAGTTACTACTACATTTTTTCTCTTGTTTGAGTTGTAGGGTTTACTTTAAAGATACACAGTTGGAAAACTTATGTCTAAGAAATAATATTTTCTTTTACCTGTGTGGCTAATCAGTTATATTAGTGTGTGATTGTAAAATCTCTAGGAGTAACACTAAAAGATTCTCATTAATCTTGTTAAGTGGTCATGAGTAGTTGTCAATTGCTTATCAATGGGCAGCTGGTGAAATCCTTAGTGATGACAAAAGTATTCATGCAGCAAGCAAGAAGTGCTTGCTCTGACGTATTTCAAGATCAAGAGTTTTTGATTCAAAATCTGGAAAACAAAATGGTATAAAGCTATACAGTAGATGTGAAATGACCAGCAGTGCTGTACGAAATACAGTATGAGGAAGGTAATTTTCACACAAACCTATGCAGAATTAGTTTCAGACTCACAAAGCATTTTAACCACCAGCAGCTTTCTCTTGAATGACTATAACTATAGAAGCAGACAAGACAAGCCCTGAGAGTTGTTAGCTTTCTCCAAGTACTTTGGAACGGACATATTGTCTTGACATATCCACAAAGATGATGAACAGCAAAATTAAGGAAATGCATGTTATTGTCATGAGACTGTAAAACCTCATGGCTTTACAAATATGGTATATCTAGTTGAATAAAGCATGCAACATCTTTTTTTCTATCCTTTCTCCTTCTCAGGCAGCAGAGTAGAGTCATCATTGAATTCCAGACCTACTTAATTTTAATAAAACACTAGGTTTACAGTGGGGCACTCTGGCCAAAAAAGCTCCAAGAAATTTTAGTAAACTTGAATTGTTTTCATTGATGATCAAAGACCAATTGACATGACTAATGTCCTAACAAATGTTAATTTTTGCTACTGATCATTTGCTGTCATGAGTAGTTAAACCTTATATCGGGTCATAAAACAAACACACTTAAACCTGAGCAAGTACAAAATATCTGCAGAATAAGTCTTTGATCACCTGAAATGAATTGATGGTTAGATGCACAAAAGATCTACTCACTTTTAATTGCCCATTGTTTTCTGTTATGCATTTGAAAAGGAACATGTGAAACGTTTGAAATGTGTATAATGGAATTGGAGAGACTGAACCAGCATTTCAAGCTGCTGGGAGACTGTTGATGCTTCCAGGCCTTGATTACCTATTGGAAAGCATCTCCATTTTTCTATGGCAAGAGTCCATGCTGGAGAATCTTTCCTGTAAAGATAAATTGACAGGCAGGAATCTGTTTACATTCTAAAACTTGTGTGTCTGTAGGCTATGTGCCTTGTTTGCAATGACATCATGTTTATCTACATGATAGGCTCGCTTGAGTGGGTGGGCTCTGTGGAGATTTCCTTTCCCTGCTTTGAGAAAACTGAAACATTGGAACACATTATGTGTAATTGCAAGAATAGTTAGTAAGCCAAACTTGGAGAGCCTTGGGGGACTTTGGTTTGTGGGTTAAATCAAGCATGAAGTCATGGGAGCAAGAATCATCTCTTCTCTGCCCATAGTTGGCAGCATAGGAAGGAATCAGAATGGTGCAGAAACTGGAAAAAGCAAATCAGCTGAGTTTCCCTAAGGTGCTGTTCTCATTATCAGCCAGTGAGTAGCTCTGGCTAGAAATAATTCTGCTCATCTACTGTGCCTCCTGCTTCTAGCTGTAATGAATCACAGTTTGTCAGGGTGATGAGTACACCTTGACTTTGGCAGTAATCCATTGTCATAGCTACCTATTCCCCTGTAAGACAATGGGAAGAGGGAACATTCAAGTGAGGGAGGAGTCTGCATGAAGGCAGTTCCTTGCCATCCTGGCAATGTGCCTCTGATTTCACACATCTCTAGGCACATGAGCTCTCACTGGGAGACTAATGTTTTAAACAAGCTGGTGGTTGATTGAGGGAATTGACCGGTATTCTCAGCTCTCAGTTTGTGGCAGTTCCCGTTTCTGTGCCTCTTCCTAGCCTCTATTTCTTCTGGGTTGGTTTTTTTTTTTTTTTCCCCAGTCTTTTTCCTTGGCTTTCACATGAAGTTAGCAAGTTTCTCAGCTTGCTCTGCTGCCTGATAGCAATCTGACTGCTGACTATCCACCGTTGTTTATGTATCTCAGCTACTCAGGGTAGAAATGGCAGAGAGGATTAAGTTATGAAGCAGAACCAGCCTTTGTTGCCAAGGTCAGTATCACAGGGTTACTAAGGTTTGAATATGAGTAGAACAATATTAAAAAAATAACACGACTGTAAACACTCAAACTTACCCTTTTTCTTTTTCCCTCTCTTTGCAAAACAGTGGGTCAGTACCACTGCAATGAAAAGTCTTAACTATTTACTTCTTCTTTTCTTATCTTCACTTTGCCATTTTGTTGATCAGGAGAATGGAACAGCAAGTGCTTAGATAGGAGAAAGGAGAAAGTGAATGGAACAGCAAAGCAGACATTGGGCCCCCTATTTGCTTTAATTGCCAAGGAAAGATGAAGGACATTCTTGACAATGCTCATCACTTATTCTTGCACTGGAGGTGACTGAGATGTATCTTTATGATACCTGCCTGTCAAACCCCTGACATTTGGGCTAAGCCCAATGCTATCCTGTTGAGATATAACTATGTCACTTTCAAGTATCATTAGCCTACACTGCAGTTCAGGATTTCATTAGACTCGATTTCCGGTCCTGCTATGTTCGGCAAATTCTCCTTGTTAAAAATAATTCAAATCCCCCAAACAAACCAAAAGCCACCAATTCACACTGGTGTCTTTTTTTATACCAAGGTAATTCAAGAAGTAGAAGTAAATTTTCAGCCTTTTCTAAAAAGTAAAGACCTATAAAGAGGTTCATGGATACTGTTAAGGATGCTTGTCATAAATTATTTATTTTGCTTCTTTTACGTCAGTAGCATTCAAAAAAAATAGATAAGATAAAAAAATTAATGACATAACCTGTAGTCAAGTCAATTTTCAGATAGAAACTTCTGCAAAAAAAAATTACTTAATCAAAGAAGGAAAATCCAGTTGTATGGCATAAGCAAATGCAATAAAAAAGAAGAAATAATTAGAAATGGAATTTGCAATAGCTTCAGAGAAAGGGAAATTTGATCAAGAGAAAATGTGTATAGAGCAAATTTACAAATAATTTCTTATAACACATATTTCTCTTGTTTTTGTAACATAATCTTTCATGAAGGTTCAACTCACCAAGTGGGTGTCTACATCTGAGTTAATTGTCTAACTCAAAGACAATGAGAAAAGAGAGGCAATTGGGAGATACTAAAGGAGGTGTTTGAGGATTATTCTGTCAGCCTCTTTTAGACTAACAATTTGTCTTTCAGAGTTATTTACTTTTATTCACTTACTATACAGGGAATATAGGTGACTGGTTCAGCTTTAGGTGTCTCTATCATAAATATCTATGCGTGATTCTGCCTCTTGTGTAAAAAAGAATAGCTATAAGTAATACTCATGTTATTAAATCATAATGCAAATACACCTTTATAACATAATTTTGGAATTAAGTAATGCATATTTTAAAGTTATGGGCCTCATAGCTGGCAATCTATGACAATTATGCCCTCAGCAGTTAGATGTTTGCTAACATATAAGCTTTGCCTTATATGGAGAATTCATGGATGCCATCCTGTTGAAGACAGATCTGAAAGGTAAGGGAGCTCAAGAAAGCTGGATAGTGTTTGCAGGTTACATCATCCTCAAGTGTTAGAACAGTCCTGATACTCAGAGAGACCTGTAGATGTATCAGGCGACCAGACTGGCTAAGCAGAAATTTCCTGATAAAGCTCCAACCCATAAAGGCAGTACACAGGGGATGGCAAAAGGGGCAGGGTACGATGGTGGAGTTTAAAAACATTGTCCAAGGAATGTAGGGATAGTGTTATAAAAGCCAAAATTCAACTGGAGTTCAGACTTGTCAGAGACATTAAGGGCAACAAGAAGAGCTAATACAATGTTAGTAGTAAAATGTTGAACAAGGAGCATGTGGGTCCACTGCAGCAGGGGGCGGGTGAATTAGCAACAGCAGACACAGAAGGCCTAGGTACTCAGTACTTCCCTTGTCTCAGTCTCCTAGGTCTCTGATAACTGAAAGAATTCAAGCAGAAGAACTATCATCAATGGGTGAGTTAGTGATAGCTTGAGAGAACTTTACCTATAAAACTCCATGGGAACTGATGGACTGCATACAAGCACGTTGAGAGAATTGGTTGATGCCCTTGTGAGATCATCCTCCATCATCTTAGAAGTCATAAAAGTTAGGGGAAATATTCAATGACTGGAAAAAAAAATATGTTCCACCAATCTTCAAATGAGCATAAAAAATATCCAGGGAACTGTAGGCTATTTCAATTTCACTTTCTAGAAAAATCATGGAGGAATGTCCTCTTGTAAAATTCTTCTGGGCACACATCTACTTATTTTATTATCAAATGAGGAGGACAAGATACTAGGAAAAGCCGGCATGGTTTAGATCATGCCTGATCAATCAGATCATCTTCCATGTTAAAATGTCTGGATTTGTGGAAAAGGGAAGAATAGCAGATGTAACTTATCCTGACTTTGGGAAGACTATCAACACTGTCTCCCAGAATATTCTCATGTTCAGCTTATGATATTGCAGTTCGGATGTGTATAGTAAATAGATAAAAACCTGGATGTACAGGCTGAGAAGGTAGTGGGTACCAGTAACTGGAGAATTATGAAGAGGGCCTGTATTGAGATCTGGCTTGTTTAACATCTTTATCAATGACCTGGAGGAAGCAATAGAGTGCTTGTTCACCATGTCTGCAGATGACACCACATTGGGGGAACAAGTCAATACACACAAGGGAAGAGCTGCCATTCCAAGGGACTTGGACAGGCCAAAGGAATTCACAAAGACATTCCTTATAATACCCAGCAAGGACAAAGGCTAAGTTCTGCACCTGGGAAGGAAGAACTTCTTGCACTCATACAGGCTGGGGTTGGACTTCTTGAGAAGCTCTGTTGGAAAAGGTCTGTGGTTCTTCACAAACGGTGAGCTGAATGTGAATCAGCATTGGGCCCTGGCAGTGAAGGTGGCCAACAGCATCCTGGGCTGTACTGCTAGGAGCACAGCCAGTACATGGGTGAAGTGACTATGCCCCTTTGCTCTGTACTTGTGAGATGGAGTCTAAAATAGGGCATCTAGTTCTGCCCCTTACCTCCCCACTCTCACCCCCCAAGTGACAAGACAGATTTTGATAAAGGAGTAAAATCAGTGGGGGACCATCAAACTGATCAGAGACTGGACTTGCCCTGGGCTTGTTCATTTTGGAGAAGAGACAGCTTTGGAGGTACCTAATAGCAGCTCCCCCCCATTACCTATGAGAAGACCATCAAGAAAACAGATCCAAAGTCTTCACAGCGATTCATGGCAGGATAACAAGAGAAAGAAACAAAGTATTTGGAGATAAATATTTTACCCTGCAAGGACAGGGCCCTGTTCTACAAGGCTAAATTCAAGAAGTCCCAGTGCAAGGTCCTGAACCTGGGTCAGGGCAATTACCAGTGTCAGTACAGACTGATAAATGAAGTCACTGAGAGCAGCACTGAAGAGAAGGAACTGAGGATACTGGTGGATTATGAGCTGGCCATGAGCTGGCAATATGCATTTGCAGCCCAGAAAGTCAATCAAACCTGAGCTACGCAAAAAGAATGGCCAGTATGCGGAGGGAGATAATTCGTCCACTCTACTCTGCTTTTGTGAGATCCTGTCTGGAGTATGGCATCCAAATGAGCATCCAGAATGAGCTGGATGTCTTAAAATGGATCCAGAGAAGGCCCACAAAACCAATAAGAGAGTTGGCTAATGTCTTCTATGAAGAAAGGCTGTGAGAGTTAAGCTTGTTTAGACTGAAGAAGAAAAGGCCCTGGAGAGACCTACCTCTGACCTTCAAATACTTAAAGGGGTCTTATAAAAAAGATGGGGACAGACTTTGTACCAGGGCCTCGAGTGATAGGACAAGATGTAGCAGACTTGTACTAAAAGAGGGTATACATAGATTATAAATAAGGAAGAAATTTTTTGTGATTATAGTGAGACACTGAAACAGGCTGTTCAGGGAAGTCATAGATGCCCCAATCTCTATAAGTGTTTAAGGTCAGGCTGGATGGGGCTTTGATCAACCTGACCTCATGAAAGATGTTCCTGCCCACGGCTCAGAGGTGAAACTAGACCATCTTTAAGGTCCCTTCCAACAAAAATCATTCTATGAGTCTATGATTCTGTGACTCTACAATTCTATGACAGTCCAACAAGGAAGCACCTTGCCCAGAAAAATTGTGCCATCCCCATATCCCCATCCCTCAAGGTTTATAAAACACTGGTGTAAGTCTTCTGATTGTGCAGTGAGATGCTCTTCCACAAATACTTAAGACTGTTTTGTCAAAGTCCATCAAGAACTGTCATCAAACCTTAAATTTTTTGTTGATTTGTTTTAACAATTAGGAGAATGAGTTTTCAGCAGAGTTTTTGTCAATATTAGAAAAGGATTTCTCAGGTCTTCCTTGAAGTAGTGCTCCTCAATAAGCTTTGGATTTTCCAGGTTTTTTTTTATTTCTGTAAGGAGAAAACATGGCAAAGTGGTATATTATGAAAAGAAGAAAATTTTCTTTTGCATTGAGGACTAGCGGTCCTCGGATTTAATGTCTCTTGAAAATGAGATGTAATGGAGAGCAATGCCTAAAGGGTTTATAATTATATTGATCACAAAAAGAGAAAGATAAACATAATCTATGTTAAGACTCTGAACAAGAAGCTCACATGCTCAAGAGTTATACTGATAGATTAAAAAATTGAACCTTTAGTTCGCAATCTTCCCCATAGACAACTGGAGAAAGGTAAATATACAAAAATTAAAACATTTTCACTTGTTTTTATATATATAAAAATTCTGACAGTTCTCAGCTGTTATATGGAATGGAGAAAGTTTTTAGTCAATCTGTAAATTAAGAAATCAAATTAATTTGAGATTAATTAATTTTTTTTATTATCAAAGCAGAGCAGATAAGTCATATTTAGAATTGCAGCCTTTATGAAGATAAGTTATAGAAATGTTCAATAGTTTTAATCTGTTAGTTCAGCATATGAACAATTTAAAAATTATAATTTAGAAAAGCATTACTCAGTAAGAAAGTTTTGCATTTTGTGTGTATCTTGTCTGCCTTGTAATCATAACATGAATATGTAAACAATGAATACAACAATGGGCCCAGCAATAAAGTGTGTTAGATTTTAATTAACAATGTTTTATGGCTCTATATATACATGTATGTGAAACTAGAGTTAAGATCACATTGTATTTAAAGTAATTGATTAGATATTTTGGTAAATTAGCTCATTTCTGAAAACTTTCGTGAGTCACATCAGAAAGGAAACAGACTGCAAAGGCTTCAGTAATGTCAATGAGATCTTAGCCTGCTAAAAAATAAATCTGGACAGATGACACCATATGAAGAAACACTAACACTGTAGTAACAGGTAAAATGAATTTTAGGGAGCAAGATGGAACACCTAAGTAGTTTCTTCCTCTTGGACTTTTCTTGCTGCTTAACAGGAAGCAAAGGTCTCCCTCTTCTGCATGTAAATTTTTCCAGTGGTGAAAAAGCCAGCTCTAGGTCACTCTTCATTCAGGATTGGAGGTATTTTTTGTAGCTTTTAAAGCGAGGCAATCATTACCTTATCATTTTCCTGTTTCCCTTTTTATTCTGTCATTAGTTTGCACTGTTATATGTCAATGTGCTTTCTTATTGTGATATACCACAAGCATTTGTATCCTCTCAGCTTGAATTTTCTTTCTGGCCTTATTTCATAAGCACTTATAATTAAACCCATATTCAATTTATTACACAGTTAAATCATCTACAGAATTTGTATTTGGGTAAACATTTCCTGAAAATTATTTTTTTTAAACATAGTCAGTTTGTTATTTAGATAGTCAAAAATACACATGAGGTAAACTAATTTATAAATTTGAACCAATATATTTAACTAATATTTTGACTACTCTAATTCTGAAAATTAAAAATCCTGTATTTTCATATTTCAAATTTAAAGCAAATTCTCCCTCCCCCATCTGCTATCACAGAATGATAACTCCTTAAAGGTTTACAAGGGTTGTTTGTCATCAGTATTAACATTTTTTATCTTTGCAGCTGCTTACAAAGTAACCCAAAATTTGTGGATGTGGGTAATATTGGAGTTTGGTTTGTTTTCAAGGGAATTACCTAGTTCCGGTGTTCTGTCACCTCTTTTAACATTTTCTAAAAAAAAGTCTTTAAATCACAACTATTTGCATCATACTTCTCTATATTAAAGCAGCTTGTCCCCAGTAATTATATCAGATTACAGCAGTCCATTTTTGCAGTACCCATTTGTGTCAGTTTTGTGAGCAGGGGTTTGTTCCACAGTGCCTTGATGCTATAAACCCACCATACATTGTTATCTTTAAGTTCTTGCAGAATGAGAACCTGCTTGAAAATTTCTCTGCGTGGTTTGCTATCCCTTTTGAATGACCACAGCTCCTTCATCTCAAGCACTGTCTTCTATTTCATTGCAGACCCACATGCTCTGGGCGTGGTGACCTTTTTAAATATCTCACCTATAAACCTTTCATTCTAGTGAATGCTGCATACTGTGGCAATTTGTCTGTTGGGATCATCAGTCTTGCTCTTGAGGTTCAGATATGCTCTCTTCAGATGTCTTCATCCAGGAAACACCACATCTTATTCTGCTCACAGATCATAAGATTCCTCTTTGGTTTAGGTCCTTAATCCCTCAGACTCAGAGTCTCTTTTAACTTGCAAGAATAATACTAAAAGGGTAAAAAAAGACAATAAAACTGGATGTAACGACAGCCAATGAGTCAGTACCCACCCCCCCTTCCCCTTATACCTCCCTTTCCCACTTACAATCAGCAGCAGCTGTAGTGCAATTAAACTCAGCAGGTGTTCGGAGGAATTGCATTTTATCACCACCATCCCCTCTCCTCCTCTGCTCCCCCTTTTCTCCCCCCCTCCCACAAGACCCAACTGCCTTTCTTTATGGGTCTATAAAAAATAGAGCAAGTCAGATATATAACAACACTAAAGTAACCAAAGAATTAGTAACAGAAGATGATGATATATTGAAGAAAATGTGTTCGCAGACAGTCACAGGGAATTTTACAATAAAAACATTAATATTCTTTAAACTGATAGTTGCAAACTCTTCAGGGCATCTTCATTGTCTTTTCACTTCATGTAAAGCCCTTAACTTGATTGTAGAAGGTTCTGAAGTCCTTGTCTGGATTCAATAATGTGATATATCATATGCTTATGAAAACCATGATGATACTTTCATGTGGGCTACTTACATGCTTAAAATTACCAATGAATGCAAGTGCTCTGATGATGATAGTCCTTAGCACCTTGCAGAATCAAATGTTAAATAAGCAATATTATTATCAACTCATGAAAATACTAAATCTGAAAGGGTTGAATGGAAGACTCAATTTTCATGTTACTGGCCACTACCATTAATCACTGAAAAACTAATTCATAAGATATTTTATACTGTACTTTGCCCATTAGAAGGACAAAAATAAATCCTTTCTGCTTAGTATTTCTTTCACTGGTTCTTGTTCAGTGTTTCTTCACTTTCTTAGGTTTCTTTCGTCTTCAATCTTCATCATGTCTTCTAGCAGATGTTTCAATTTGTATTCATTCAGCTTCACCAGTATATTGAATCACTATAGGACAGTAGTCAGGCAGATGACAGTGGAGGTGACAGAGTATTCTAATGTTAAAAGGTTAAAATAAAGTTTATTATAAAATTTAATATAAAAGTTCACTCTTTTTTACTCAAAAATATTACTTTTCTCAGATCTTGCTGCAGGTAAATTCAAAATTACAAGGAAAAGTTATAATTTTGAAACATTCCAGTTGATACTAATAGTTTTATAGAAACATTTATTTATTTTGAATTGATTATTTTAAACACTTCAAAATTCTACATTTTGTTTTACACAGCTTACCTTTCTGTGTGTTATAGTTATTACAGTAGTTTTCTGTTACTGTGTGTTCACCTAAGAGATTAATCAAAACTGGATCTCATGCTCTTCTGCTAATAAAATTTACTGGGATGAAAAATAAAAGAGTTTTAATTAGTAGGACCACATGTTGCAGCACACATGGTACATTTGTATCACTGTGTAGACTGGAGCTGTATCTATCTCTGAATTAGGTATTTTAGTAATAGCTAGTAACAGTTTTAATATTTTGCCTCAAGAATATATGAATATAATCTTCTAAAAAATTACAGTTGTTCTTTAAAATCTTTAAAAGATGTAGAAACATGAGAATTTTTTCTCAAATGGGGTTTAAATACGTGCAGATCAGAATTCTTTTATAGTTTGTAATTTAATTTCATATAAGATACTAAAAGGAGGAATACATTCAAATGGACCAAGTCAGTGCAAAGGTTCCATACTGCTTATGGAATAAGCATGAAAAGGTCCTGTGAGAAAGTCAGTCATGTACTCAAGGACTGTAAAAATACAGATAGAGGCAGATGAACATTGCACAGCCAAACCTAGCTGCTACATTTCTTATCCTCAGACTGTTGAAATTGGTATTCTTTTATCATAGATTTTTTTTTTTAAATATAATTCTCAAGTATTAAAGCAGCAAACATATGAGCAAAGAAAGCTAGAACTTTAATGACTCCTCTGAACATCTCTAGAAGGACTCAGATCTTTAGGACTACTAAGGTTTTTCAGCGAATGAAGCTTTGGAATAATATAAATAGTGAATGTTGACACATTATATGGATTGACTAGTACAGTGGTTCTTGGACATATAGTATAGGAGTATATGGCTGCTAAACCCCTAAATCAGAAAGGATGTGGAGCATAGTAGGAATCCAGGGCTGTAGTTCAGGTTTTACAAGGCAGTGTGCTAAAGATCTTTCTGTTCTCTCCATCCCAGCCTTTTTTTTTTTTCCCCATTGCTTTTGCTTCAGTCTGTATCTTTCTCCCTCTAAGCAGCCAAGAAATCAATTGGTCTGGCATTCCTTTCTCTCTGCATATAGCTGGAACATTTCTAAACCTTAGTTCATTATAAAGTTTTTAGTTTGGCTTGGAAGGTATCAAAAGATAGACATTTCACCACATTTCTCACAGCAGTTTAACCTTCTAGAACTGAGACATTAAGAAATAATTCACTTGCCAAAAAATATGACTTACAGCTAACAATGGAGTTAGTTTCAATTCACCAAGTATTTTCCATTCTTCAATATTTAATATATAAGTTGCTGGAGGTGTAGTTTCTTCTTTTACACTTTAGTCCAGTGGTTGAATAGTCCTCAGGGTTATGAAATTCAAGTTTGATTTAATGAATCTGAACTGCTGTCTCTCCTCTTTGTCTCAGTGGTACATTACGTAATGTGGCGTATGGAAATGGCTCCAACAGGATACTCCATTTTGTCTAAATTAACTGACAGCATTTTTATTGGGACATCTTAATGAAAGTTCATTAACAAAGGAGAGTATTAAATCTTTATCTTTGTATTTCAGGAGTGGTGTTTGAGGAAAGAGAAATCAATTTCTTCCTTTTTCTTTTTCCTTATAAACATTACATCAGGCATTCTGAAGTGGGATATGTTAATTTCAATACAGTAAATAGATGCTGCAAGTTGAAGATGTTAACCTGATCCCATCTCTTATAATAAGCAATTAAACAAGGTCTGAATTTTGAGTACAAAAAGACTTTGGCCTGCCTCAAAGAAATTCCTGTGTAAGTGATCACCATTAAGTAAAGCCTTTTTGAACTATTTCTAAAGATGGAGAGAAAAATGACAGTATTTTAAGAAGGGCATACTGAAAAATGCTTTTATTTTTAACAATTTCCTCATTTTGTTTTCTTTGCTGAAACAATCTTTATAAAAGAAAACCTTTCAGTGCTGTAGGTCAGGCAGTACTATGTACAGTTCTGGTCTCAGTGTTTCAAGAAAATATTGTGGAATTAGAGAAGGTACATGTAAGGGCAACTAAAATGATTAAGGGGATGGAGCATGTACTTTATGAAGAGAGACTAAAAAGGCTTGGCTCTTCAGTTTGGTGAGAAGGAGACTGGGGGTGGTGGTTTATAACTGAGGTTTACACAACTGTAGAAACGGTGAACAAACTGAATGCAGAACTGTTATGCGTTAAATCCTGCAGTACAAGTTGAAACTGCTCAATGAAAAGAGCATGTGGCCAGTTTAAAACAGTTAAAAGGAAGTTGATAGTGAATGTATGGGGCTTGCTGCCATGAGACTGTGTAGAAAAAGTGAATATCAGTTAATTCAAAAAAGGAATTAAGACTAAAAGATGGACAATAGGTCCATAAATAGATACTAAAAGCACTGAGCAGAGATCTACCTCTTACACCTCTAACGCAATAATTGTGGATGCTGGTGAAGGAGATGGGCTGTAGAAAGTGTCCAGCCTTGTGCATTCTCCCTATATAGCTTCTCCTATTATCGCTGTTGGAGACAGAAAACTGGACTTGATGGTCTGATCCTGGAGGGCTTTTTTTTTTATGTACTTGTCAGTGTCTTAAATGTGATTGCAAAAGCTGGAAGAGATGGGAGTAATGTCATCTTGAGTGAGTGAGTGGTATCTATGAGAAGCAATGACTCCCATCTTCTGATGTTATCTTAATTCAGAACCCAGTACCAAAAGAGAGTTTCAGACTCTCATAGCTGCAATATACCAGCTAAAAATCAGCAGTTTTGCTTTTTTTTTTGAAAGCAGTTTTGTAGTATGCTAAATATTTATCAACATCCAAGCTTCTTTTTATGGATGAAGAATACAATACTCCATACCATATTTGATCATTACCCTAATTTGAAGTCATTTACAATAGTAGTAAAGTTATTTTAACACTGTAGAGGGACAAAATTGGTTGATTGTAGCTACTTAGCACTGCTTGTCATTTAGCTTTGCTCTTAGACCATTCTGGGTGGATTGGCTTGAACAAAAAGATAAGAAAGATGTGATTAAATAGTAGGCTCCAGTTTGATTTCTGTCATGCATAGGATAGAAAAAAACAACTAATATGAATGTGCTACATAAATATAACATGTAGGGAGATACCACAAACTTCTGTTTTATTTCAGATCTGCTTGAGCAAAGCATTAGGAGGCTTGAGGCCCTGCATCCAAAGGTATTTACTTCCTTTCATGGAGCTACATAAATGTGAGATTCACCATTGCCAGAGTCCTACAAAGTATCTAACCAGACTATGGGTCATTATTATTGTTTACTGAGGTAGTACAAAAAGTGTATCATAGATTTCCGTGATGTATTTTGTGTGTGTGAAAATTTATGTTTAGATTTGTCAAGATAAAAAGTGGTGGACTTGGTAGTGTTTGGTTAATGATTGGACTCAATGATCTTAAGGTTCTTTTCCAATTCTATGCTTCTATAATAGTTCCTAGCTCACACACTGGCAAACCTCCTAGTGACCTGTCATTCCTATATTCTTTTGAGCGTTCTCTTCACCTGCTACTGTTAAAACTTAGATTGCTTACATCTGTTTGTCTCCTAATTCTTTCACAGAAGCTTTGAAAACCTCAGAAAACCTATAGTCTTCCAAGCTGTATTGTATTTAATATTTTCTGCTTCCCAGAGGCTGTCCTGGGGAAAGGCTACAGGCTAATAAAATGTTGACTTGGAGTCAAAGCTATGTTCTGTGTTGCTGCCTGTATTGTAGTTTCTTTCCTACAACTTCTGACCTGCCTGTGGCTCAGCATCTATTATGGACTACATTGATCTTTCTCACCACTTCGTTCTCACACAGACTGTCTACTCATCATCCTAGGCAACATTGCATAAATTTACATAATATCCAAAAATATTTACTCTTGTTAAAAAACATAGCTAAGACTCCTACAGTGCAGGAGCAACCTCCTACAGTGCTTTCTGAGCCACTCATTCTCTGATCTCCCTGAGAGGGGTCTAGGTCTTCATTTTCTTTTTCACTTGAGAAGGGAGAATCATTCGACTCCTCTCTCACAAGAAATGTCTCCTATTCATCTTACCTGCAGTCAGCTTTCACACATTTCTTCAGATAGAAATCTGTGTACTAGTCCTGCTCTTGAGTAAGATGAGTTTTGCTGCTCTGCTGTATTTTCTAGCTATGGGAACCAAGCAATCTAATCACCAGGGAATGTATAATGTACGAATGTTTTATCTATTCTCCACCTCAACCCACCAGTCTTTGCCTGAGGCATCTGGGTATTAGGAAAGGCACTGCTAACTAACCTGAAGGACTATCTACCTGTTATATTTCTTAACAGAAATATAGTAACAGACCTTACAATTACAGCCAAGGGAATATGTCCAGATTTGTACTGTTGGGTCTTTTTTTTATTGGGGACTTCTAAGTAATTTCTGGTTGTGTGCTTAGTTCCATGCTTTTCCACCTCAGTTTTTCCTTCCATTTTTCAAATATTGTAATTAATCATTATGTTTCAGAGCTGCACCTCTTGGAAGTATTAATTATTTTTATTACTCTGTATGATGTTTCTTTTCTTTGACCATTTCGAAAGTAAGTGCTTAACAATCAGATTCTTATGCAACCACCAGTTTCCAGCTCAAAAGTTAAATGGCCTTTCTCTCTTAAGACGGTGGTTAAAATACACTCAATTACAATAACATTAGGCAGTAGCCATATTTCTTAAAAAACACTAATGGGGTGTTATTGGTAGATACTTTAACACTCATTTCTAATCATTCTGCTCCATCTCCTTGTTTCTTTGTGTACAACTCTGACAGTTTCCATTCTCATTTTTGTCCAAGTGCCAGAAGCATTTTCTTTTCAATCCTTAATTTTCAGTTCTGCTGTCTGTTACTATTACAGGCTCAATGTGCAAATAGCAATCACAGCAAATTCTGCCAACTTTAGCTGAAAACTGATCTGTTTCAGGTGGGCTGTTCAAGCAAATTGTCATCTAGGGGGCACAGCATGTTACTGGAGTTGCCTGCAGGGCCCAACCTTGGCACAATGTGGGCGTAACAGCAGCTGACAGAGACAGGAAAGTAAAAGTAACAGGGTGGGTCAGTGGGACAGTGGGTCTGCCAAACTATTCACCTCAGACTGATAGTTCTGAAGAGGAAGGTGACCATCAGCTGGATCAAATGCTAACCAAGGAACTTTAGTCACTTTTGAAACAGAGGAGTCAGCTTGAAAAGAAATAGTGTAGGAGAAGAGAAACTCTGAGTCTTGTAGTGTGGGGAAAAAAGGGGAGCACAGCAAGCAGCAGGGTTGGCATGACAGTGCCAGATGTTACCCAGTGGCAGCAGGGGCTCTGACTGGATCTGGCAGCATGATGTCCCTGTGGCACTGCCTCCAGCTCACTCATGGCCAGCATGGAGGCATCCAACTTGTATCTCATGAAAGGGTTTTTAGAGATTTGCACGTGTAATAACATTTTGTAGTATTGTGGTATATCTGTTGTGTTGCTATACATATCCTAACTTATAGGTCATTGTTTTACAGATAAATATTTAATAAATCAATGAACTCCTTTGAACACAGTTTGATTTTTTATATTCTCAATTTTTTTCCAGTGATGTATACTAAACACACACAGAGTGCTCAGCCAGCATATATACAAACTTGAACTAAAATGACAATGTGTAAGTAGATTATTTTTAAATTAATTTAAATTAAATTAAGTCATGCTAGATAATGCAAATGCAACAAAATGTTTTTTGGGATATAAGCATACAATCATAAGCTACTGAGTTATCACCTATCATTTGAGTAATTGAGCACTGGCAACTTCATCTCCATCTGCTTTGTTATTGAAGAGCAATTTTAAGTCAAGTTTGAAAGCAAAAAGCAAAAAATAATTTAATTTCTTATCATACGTATTTGGTTGTAATGGCATTCCTATTTTTACAATAAAAAAAGTATTTTTACTTATTCAGGCTGATATAAACATTCACCAGGAATATTATTTTTATCACTAAACCATTTTCTGAATATTTTTACTCTTTAGGAAGGTTTCTCTTAGACATTGCTGAGGAAACATTCCATTGTTGAAAATGAGCTTTACTTTTTAATAAGGTTGACAAGGAGAATTTTAAAGGATTATAATTAGGTAAACTCCCAGATGAGTGTCTCCTCAAAAATAATTAATTGTAAGGACTTAGAAGGAAATAACCCTGTAATTTCTGATTTCTTAGCTTGTAAAAATTGCTATTTATATTATATTAGTTGAGAGTCAAAAAGGTATAAAATTTCTGTGATGTTTTTATAAAGTGATGTTTGAAGTCAGGCTGAATAGTGAAAATCAAATTTGTCATGCATCTCAAATATTGTGCAGACACAAGAACTTTTAGGTTGAGAGGTGAAAACTGTTGGGTTCCTTGCTGTAGAGGAAGGAACAATTTGCATTAAATTAGTTAAAATCTATTTCTAGGTTTTTCTTTAAAAATCCTGTATAAATAATCTTTTGAATTTAAAACCTCAAAAAATTGAAATCTGGAGAGGTTTTTTTTTGGGTTGCATTCTTTTTTGTTGTTGCTTTGTTGGCTTTTTTTTTCCAGGAAGTTTTAAATTTATAAAAAATGTGAATTGTTGTGAAAGTACAGTGGTACAGTACTAAAACTTCCTGCAGAAATCCCTTGCTGGGTAGAAGTAACTAACAAAATCTTTAAAATGCAACAATGCAAAGTCTTTTAACTGTTGAACTTTGGTGGTGTTGAACTAAGAATGTGAACATTTAGATTTTATAGCAGATGAATAAATACAAAAAGGAACTCTAAACAAAGAGTTCATTACAGTAATCTCACAAAATGATTAGGTTTGGAAATGTGTTTATAATTTAAGTCTGTGAGCAGTTACTTCAGAAATTTTTTAAATTTCAGAAATACTTATAGAAATTTCAATCAATATGTCTTATCATTTGTCAGTGAATAACAGAAAACTACTTTCCCCTGAGATCCATCCAAGTGTGCTGAGGAAGCTTGCAGAAGTGCTTGCCAAGCCACTTTCAATCATTTATCAGCAGTCCTGGTTATCCAGGGAGGTCCCAGTGGACTGGAGTTTAGCAAATGTGATGCCCATCTACAAGAAAGGATGGAAGGAAGATCTGGAGAACTCATTTTAACCTTGGTGCCAGGAAAAGTTATGGAGCAGATCGTCTTGAGTGCCATCACACAGCATGTACAGGACAACCAGGTCATCAGGCTCAGTCAGCACGAGCAGGTCCTGCTCGACCAACTGATCTCCTATGACAAGGTGACCCACTCAGTGGATGAGCGAAACACTGTGTATGTTGTCTACCTGGGCCTTATTAAAGGCTTTGGCACTGTTGCCCACAGCATTCTCCTGGAGAAACTGGCTGCTCATGGCTCATTGCTGCTCATGGTGTGGATGGGTGCAGATGGGTGCACTGGGTAAAAACACTGGCTGGAAGGCCAGGCCCAGAGAGTGGTAGCGGATGGAATTACATTCAGTTGGCAGCAGTACCGAGTAGTGTTCCTCAGGGCACAATGTTGGGGCCAGCCCTGTTTCATATCATTAGCAATGATCTGAACGAGGGGATCAGGTGCAGGCAACACCAAGTTGAGCCTCTATGATGAAATCCTTGATTTGACAATGATAATCTCTGCTACTTCATGGAGAAACTGGGAAAAGCTAAATTTTTTTTAGTCTGTAGTAAGCTCCTTCAGCTTTTACACCTTTGATGAACATGGTTTATATAGCTAGAATTTCCAAGAGGCAACACAAGCACTTTCAAAAGGGTTTATAAGTCATATAATTTAGAAATGTTTTACTACTTAAATTTGTGCTAATTTTGTTATTTTTATGCTGCTTTTCATAAGCGTTATTTATTTTAGTTTTGTGTACCTTTCTAGATATTTGTATTTATTCATTATTATCTTTTTTCAAAACCTTTTGTACTTTTTAAAAGGGAAAGTATATAAACACCTGTTTTTCTATAGTTGTGTTTGTTTTTCTGTTTTCAGTATAAAAGCGCACAGCAGCAAGACCCAGTGATAACTGATTTATTCTTTGAGGAACTATGGAAAGGATGAAAAAGAGGATTTACCTTTGTAGGGGAATCATTTGCTCTTCTCAAACATTATATTCTGACTTTACACTCATCACTGTCATAACTTGGATGGACATCTCATTTCTTTGCAATTTATTTATTTTCTTTTTTTCTTTATATATGCCAGTACATCAGATACTGTCAGTGGTTTCATTCCCCAGTAGTGTATGCCAAAGCTGTTATGAATGTTGATGACATGCTTCAATCATGTCCTTTTTTACAGAACACAATTACGCCAGCTGAGTACAAAAATCTTCTTTCCAACCACTGTAATTCTTTTAAAATTTAGTTATTTGCTGCCAGCTGATGTTCTTTAAGGGAATAGAGAGAGGAAACAGTTTTCTTACTAATATACTGGGCAGGCTAATTAACTTTAGTTTTTATCCCTTTGTCAAAGGCAAATTCTTGTCCAGTAAGCAAAAGGATAAGCAAAAAGCATCCAACTGGTGATTTTTTTTCCAGTCAAGTGCAGTAATCTGCTTCCCAGACCTTGCTCAGAATTTGGTCATCTGACAAAAAGGAAATCAATCCTTTCCGTCTCATTTTCTTCTGAGGTAGTTTATTATTCCTATAGAAATACTACAATAGTGCAAAAAGGCTGTCTCAGTCCAGTTTGTTTACTAAAAGCACCAGAAGTTAGAAGTATTATCTGGTTTGTGATGGACACTATAACTCTCTCATAAGGTAATCAAACTTGTCATGTATCTTTTGATATTGATTGTCTTGGAATGGTTGATCTAGGTGTGAACATAAAGTGAAACAATAATCTCATTTCAAAAAAGACAATATTTGTATTTCACTACCAGTAAATTCTGCAGAGGAAGGCTGTGTTTAATATCTAGCACTATCTCCCAAGAAGTGGAAGAGTGAAGTCAAATATATCCTATGTAAATAAGTGGCCAGTCTTCGCGAACGAAGATCTGGGAAAGGTGTTTTTACCTTTCAAGCCTGCACAATGGATTTTT
>JAWWLV010000088.1:122251092-122267802 GCA_035041135.1 Platyrinchus mystaceus
AATCCATTGCGCAGGCTTGAAAGGTAAAAACACCTTTCCCAGATCTTCGTTCGCGAAGACTGGCCACTTATTATTAGATGCATGATGCATGTTTTTGGATAAAATCCTGAGCATATATTTTGATATTTAATTGGTAGAATTTAAAATGTATTTTATTCATAAATAATATACATTGAAACATTCACAAGTCTTTCCCTTGATTCTCTAAAAGGACATACTGTTCAGTCATCCCAAAAATACTTCATTTTAGGAAAACATATTAGTAAAAAATACTCTGTGGTTTGGTCATAAGACACTTGAATTTTTTGTGTCGTCAGTGTGATTTGCTCGCCACACATCATGCATGAGTTTTCTGTGCAAAATAGACAGAAAGCCAGGGAAAAGGTGTACAAGCGAAAGAGTTAGAAACTTGTTAGTAGGCTACATACATATAACTCTTAGTTAATGTGATATAAGTAATGAGATCTTTTAAATTGAATTCAACCTCAGTCATGCTGTTGAACCCTCATTTCCTGATAAGTTAGACCTTGTTCTTGGTTTGAAGGTAATTGGCTTCCCTGCAGCATGCTTATTTTCTGGGAACTGAGGAAACCTAGTACAGACATAGGTATAAGGTCTTGTGCAGGTATTGCATTAGAGTATGGACTGGATTTGCATTTGAACCAGGACCTCCAGAAGGTCTCTCACATTTCCTCTGTAACAAACTATTGCAAACTTTTCAAAATAAGGACTAGTTCCACAGAGAATTACATTATGACTCTGACTGTTGGTAACTGGCTTCCTGAACGTTAGCCAGTTTCCAGGTGGAAACTTTGGCCTAGGTGGCAATTAACTTCCCTTATCCTTCCCTTATGTGAAGAATTAAGTGCCTCAAAATGGGGTTTACATGTAGCAGTGTAAATGAGAGATGAAGCTGTCTAAGCTGATAAGTAGGGAATGTTAGGAAAATTAATATATAACTCATCCTCTTGGAATTTCAGCAGTCATACTTTTATTTTAAAGTAGGGTAGAGGGAAGGAGAAAAAGGCCTTCCAACTCTGATAAATATTAGGGACCAAACTTTTGCAGGAGTGTGAGACATTTGGATTCAGTGATCTCCTGAAATTTTTGAAGTTACATGTTCTAAGACACTGTCCTATGTACTTCTTTCTCTGAAGGGATTGTGGGGAAGGCAGAGCAGTGTAAACTACGCAGTCATTGAAGGTAAGCCACACCACTCTGCAATATGAAGTCAGGGTTCAGTAAAGGAGCATAACTGTTGCCCAGAGATTAGAAGCATATACTACTGCAGAAAGCAAATAAGTGTACTTTCCAAAAATTTACTGTTACCTTTTCTATTTTGTATTTAACTAAATTACAGTATTTCATAATTAGATGTTGAGGAGGGAACTTGAAATAATCTCACTGCTGACATTTCAAAGTAATTAAAAGGAAACAGGTCTCCTGATTTTTGTGACCTTTACTTATGAGTACTCTGTGGTTTATAATTTTTGCTATATGAGATGCAAACAGCACCAGGAAACAAAATTTTCAGATGTCACTGAAATTTAATTCCTATTTTAAGCCTCCTAAGCTGTTTAGCACTATTTTGTTGCACTTCTGGGCTCTTCACATATTTGCTAGAGAGTGAATTAAGCAATTCACAACTTTGGAAGAAAAAAAGAAAATTGACTACTCTTGATCTTCCTTTTTAAATTTCCCTTAATCAACCCAAAATTTGCATGAACTTATCAATTTTCTTTTCCATAACATTTCTGTGATCTTTTTTTCTGAAGAATCAGAAACATCAGAAGTATCAGAATCAGAAATGAGTGTTTATGCCTAGAAAGACATAGAGAATGTCTTCCAAGGACCTTGGAAACTCTTCAGAGAGAAGAGTTATTGAGAGAGCATTCATTAGGTGCCCCAGCTGGAAATTTTATTCTTCTGTAACATATTTTTTTTCACTTAATTTTAGCAACTCATAAATTAAACATCAGGAAAGTCCTAGCCAGTTGTCAATGAATATACAAGTACTTACAGATTAAATATCTATATACTTGAATACACTTGAAGATAGCACTTAAACATTTTTCTAAATTCTCGGTCTTCTACCAATCTTCACCATCTCAGCCAGGAGATATCTATGAGGATTTTGCTGGTACGTGCTGCTACTTGGCAGGTAGTTATCAAAAGGTTCTGGTTAGACCTATTCTCCTTTTAGACTGGGCTCTGATTCTTTTCAAGGGAGCTGATCACTTTATGACTATCAGTTTTAATTCAGGTTTTGTGAATCTTCACCTTCATTTTCTGTGACGGTTGCAGTCACAGTAGCCCTTGAACCAACCATAATGGTGTTCAAAGGTGATTTGATTGATTTTTTAACTCTACATCAATTTCTATATTTTTATAAGCCAAAGACTAGACTGTAAGAGTTTCAGAATATTTCAGAAATATTTGGTTGCTCAGTATTACTCAGAGACCTGAAAATGCTAGTTTTTCTCACCAAGTTGACAAAATAAATATGTAAGATTTTATTATTTAAAATTAATTGCATTTTTAAAGCATTTATACAGCTATATATGTGTCAACACAGAAATACATTTATGTATTGTAACACTTAAATGGTACTAGGAAAACACTTTTTAAAATGTAGATGTATAACTTTATTCAAGATGTAGACACATCCCCAGAAATGTTACTGCATTTCAGCCAATTAAAATGTTGAGATTGTTGAAGGCAATGCATACTACTCCAGGGAGAGCAAGCAAGGATCATACCTGTGACCAGTTGTGGTGTATCAATTGAGAGTGGTAACCTGTTAGGCTATGGTAACTCAGTTGTGTTTAAGCATAAGCCCCTTCATACATTATATGGTGCACAAGTTCTCTGATGCTTTTACAGTTGTCTATCTATACCTATACCTCTCCTTTCCATAGATATAACCTTGGATTTTTTTCTTTTACTACATGTACTTTCATCTGGAAGATAAATAATTTTAGAAGCCACAAAACTGCTGTTTATTCTGCAGTCCGTAACACCAGTTCAGAGGCACAATGTAATATTCCATTTTTTCAGTGCTCTCTAATTACTAAAATGTTTAAAAATCAATTTACAATTTATTAACATAATTTTCTGGCCTTTATTGTCTTAGTATTTCATGTTTGGTATTCTATGGTTTCATACTTTGAAAAAAGTTTTCCCTCTCCCGAGGCCTAGAATAGAAAAGTTTTAGCTCTGCACTAATAAAGGTTTTCCTGTGTCAAAAAGTGTTCTTTACTTTCAAGTCTAGTATTTCATGGCTATATAGGGTAAGAAATTGGAATTCACTGCTATCTAGGGCAATCCTCTGTGGACACTTTCTATGAAGAATGGAAAACTTTGCATCCAACATGTAAGAGCGCTGTATAAAACCTCTCATAGGGGAAGGACAGACACAGAATGGTTGATATTGGAAGGGACCTCTGAAGGTCATTTGGTCTAACCTGTCAGCTTAAGTAAGCTTGCCTAGAGCCAGTTGCCCAGGACCATGTCCAGACATCTTCTGAATATCTCCAAGGAGGAAGACTCCACAATATTCCTGGACAACCTGTGCCAATGCTCAGTCACCCTTAGAGTCAAAGAGTCTCCTGAGATTCAGAGAGAGCCTCTTGTGTTCCAGTGTATGCCCATTGCCTCTGGTCCTGTCACTGGAAACCACTGGTAAGAGCTTGGCTCAGTCTTCGTTACACCCTCCTTTTAGTTTTTTTTTGTGTGTACAGCAAAAACTACATTTAACACATTAATTATTTATTAGGTATTTATTATAATAATTTTAGAAACCAAAATTGTTTCCTTCCCTGCTATTTTATATCTATTCACTGTATTCACCAGAGGTATAGGCTGACTGGTACTGTAAATAGTAAGTGGGAATTTTGTCATGAAACTTTACTGTGTGTACCAAATTCACACTCCTAAGAATCACTATTGACATATTTATTATTTTAGAAGGCATCTTGGTTAGAGATGAAAAGCACGGAAATTAATGGTAAGAGACAGGAGACTGCAAATAGCTGAAGAATAAAACTAAATGTGCTGAGAGAAAAATTAGGATTCTGAAGATATGATTAACTTAGGCGGGGAAAAACCTAAACTCTTATTCTTTTGTTAATTGAGTAGGAAGATCCATCGTGATGCAGATGGCTGCAAATGTTAAAACATATTTGGTTTGTGTCTGAAAAGAAGCTTGATAGGGCTGTGGTTTTCTGAGTACCCAGGTGGCAGTTATGTCTTAGGCCTTCATCTCTCTTGCAGAATATTTTTCCTTGAGTTTTTTCCATGTGCTGTCCAGACACTACTGTTTCCTCAACCACAGGATGAATCAGATCAAGGAGTTTGATTGGAGATATCAGAGGTGGAAAGAAAAGCAGTGGGATTTTTCAGCTGGGCCGTACACAATCCAAAATTTATTTTGGTTTTTTTGTGTCAAAATAAAGTTCACTTGATTTAAAATACCCTCTAGATAAAAGCATTTGGTCAGGAATGACCAGACTGACAAAATGTCACCTTGTCAGATAACCACTGAAAAGCTATCAGAAATAGATTCATGGATCATCCATGTTAATTGTGTTACAACAAGTTGTCCATCCATTGGGACAATGTTTTTCATACCTCCACTTAGTATGAAGGAAACATCAGTGAGAGGAAAATAGCAAGCAGACAGAAAAATCTATTTCAGAAAAATCTCCCTGCAGTTTGGTGGGGAGGAGAGGAATCATGACCACACATTAAAAGGCCTTGCAGCAAGAGACATGAAGAAAATTCTTTTCAGCCCTTCAAAAAGGCCTTTATTTTGACTATATGCACAATCATTGTGGGATGCATCAAATACAGTGAGCTGAGACATCAAATATGATAAATTTGAAAATATAACCTAATGAAGCATTTGTAGTGAAGTTGCAAAAGGACCTGTTTTTGTACATTGTCACTAGTCTGGAAGAAGACAAGATTATTGCTGATAAAGTGTGTAGATGAAATAAAAATACTGAAATGATAAATGGCTATTTCAGGGTGGTTTTTTTGCTGGCTGATTTTGTGAGTTTTTGTTGAGACGTCAAAAAATATCCTGCTTGCAGAGTGGGAGGTATATTTTATAAAATGATAGTAGAAAGAACTTAGAAACCATGCTGGATTTTATATACTTTAATACATGCTTTCATTAAGATGCAGGATTGGCAAGATTTTTGATCTATAACTATGGAAATTTTTAATAGAATTGCAGAGATGTTACTACTTTTTGTATGGAGACAGAGGATGCTGTTACTTCAATATTGTTTGCTTCTTGATTGCCTGATACTTTGAAAAATAGTACAGCAAATGTTCATGGTGTCAGAAGAGTAATTGGAAAGATCTGAGGCCCAAGAGCCAACTCATAGAGAGACACAAGAAAAATCTGATCACATTAATCTTTGTGAAAATATAAGAAGAGTTCATTCTTACAGAATCTCTAGGAACTATAGAAGTAGAAAATGATGCTCAAGAGAGAAAGCTAGAAAAAATTCTATCAGAAATGAGACATTTTCTTTTAACAGTGCATTTAACTGATGCTGGCCCAGCCTATCAGAGGACAGAGTAGATTCTTCATGTTCCTGAATTGTTTATTTCTTAATTAAATGTGTTTCTAAGCGCAAAGATCGGCTAGAAGAGAAGCTATAGGGCAGAAGAAATACTTGGTGAAGTTCGTTATTCTGTATAGAACAGGTACAATTGCCATTCTTAAAAATGTTATTTTGTGATTTTGAGTTTGAAGACACATATTTTATACTTGTTAGGAATAACTGGGCATCTTTTAAATACACATGAGCAGGGTTTTTTTAAGGCTATTAAAACTAAGTTCCAACTACCTTCAGGGCTAAATGAATACCACATGCTGTCTTAGATCCTAACACGTTTTCACTTCTGAAGAATAAACAATAAATGGGTATTAGCCATAAAATTTATTTTTTTAAACTCTCTGTCACATAGCTCTCTGTGTTCTTAGAACAAAGAGAATTCAGTGCATTAGATTTCAAAAGAACTCAAAGAAATGACATCTCAAAGAAATGGCCAAATAACTTGGAACTTTTCTCTCTCTCTCTCTCTCAAAAAAAAAAAAGGTGCTTGTCAAGAGATGTTTGTGATACAGTTTTTTTAAGAAATAGCCAAACTGCTACCTAGAAAACAGCTGAAGTAATACTGGGTTCTAAGAAAGTCTGTGGTGTTCAGGTCCCAGGTTTGAAGAGAAGGTCCAAAGAAGTCTTACATAAGAATGATATCCATCCTTTGTCCAAAAATTCATTTATTAGACTTAAAAAAACAGTCTGAAAGTAATTTCAGATTGTCTTTAAACTTATTTTCTTCTCTAAATTGTGTACAAGTCAGCCATCTGGGATAGCTAATTTGGTGGCTAGTTGAGTTCCCTTTAATGTTGTCCTTTTTAGCAGGAACTTGGTCTTAAGTATGAAGCTGTGAAATGGCAAAAGTTTTAGCAAAGATTTAAGATTTTAGCAGAAATTTATGTTTTGGTTAATACTTTCACTTTTATGTTTAATACACAGTGAAACAGGACATACATTTTAAAGAAAAATAATGTCAATATTAAACAAGTGCAATATTAATAAATAAACCCAGTTCTAAATATCTGATTACTGAAGATTTATAAAAATACTAACCATTTCTTATCTAAGGAGCCCCACAACTGGGACATTCAAAGTCTTATTAACATTCATAGTAACTGAAGTGTTTGATTAGGAGCAAGGTTAAACATAACAATGAAATACCTGCAACTGTGCTTATATATCTGCTTATTTAGGGGCTCTATTCTCACTGACATATGAAGTTTTTATATACTGTGCTATTATATGATGTTGATTGAATATGCTTTTAACTACCAAATCACTAAAATTGAACAACATTGACATCCTGATAACTGAATAGTTAAATAGATTAAAATAAACACAAGTAACATCAGATATTTGAAAATTATAGACCAGCTGACAGAACTGTCTTTATCATAGTAAGATCATAAAAGAACCCCAAGAAACAGCTATTTCCAAAGAATACTGCAAATATTACTTCTAAAAATTCAAAAGCTCTCAGAATATCTTCAAAATAAGGTAATTTATCTATTTCAATTTTTTTAAACAAGAAATCAGCATTTTAATTTTTAAGCATATTTAATTAATGGTTTGTCTTATGTATTGTACATAGCAGAATATATCCTGTACTTTTAAAAGATTTCTGAGAAAGAGAATGTCCTATTTCAACTTCAGTCTGATTTGGCAGGTACCACTTCAATAGTGGACATTTCATGTAAAGTTATATGCACTTGAATCTTTAGAAAATATGAGTAAATACATTGCATAAACACAGAAATTAACTAGCTCAACCAGAATATAATAAAATTAATCAAGTAGTTATATAGACTTTTTGGAGTCAGAATAATAGTACTATTATCTAATTGTGTCTTTACAGATAATAAAGATATAACTCTGCTTTTTAGAATTAGAAATGAGAAATTTCTTTTACATATAAATTTAATAAATTTTTTGAAATATTTTATTAACTGAAAAATACAGTTCACAAGTAGCGACATGTTCAACATTTGTGAAATCTGGAAATGGAGCTATAATTAATGTTTGTTAAATGATAGGTAACTGAATCAGGACATCTGGTATAATGTACAATAATTTCTGGTATAAAACATGAGCTTGTGATGTTGAAAAATCAATACAGTGAAAAATCCTCCAGAGTTGAAGAATGTGAACAGATCATACAGGAAAAAAAGCTGAAGCTGCTAATATTCTTGACCAACAAAAACAACAAAAAAGTTTGGGTTTGAAATTGAAAAACTAGACAAGACTTTGCAGTCACTGCATCTGGATGTAATACCTTCCTAGCAGAAACACAAAGTAGAACTTACTCAGCTAGAACAGTAGATAACATGGCTTGAAAGAGACCTTACAGATGCCAGGAACTTTATAGTCAAAAAAGATCAGGTATGCTTTTGCTATGAGAATGAGTGAAACAGCTATCTCTTTGGAAATCACATTGCAAAATGGAATGTGAAGGATCTGGACATGTACTGCCTCATGCATATTTGTTATGAATTCTAGACAAAAAAGAATTTGTCACAGATTTTTTTAAGTACATATTTCTTTGGTGTTTGTCTCTAAATTCAAAATATATTAGACTTTGTGATAACAATGCTGACAAAATGCATTCTGATAAAAATAAAACGAGTACAGTAATATGACTTCTCTTATATTTGCAGATATTTTTATAAATGCATTTGCCAATTTTAACTGTAAATCCCATTCATACACATTTTCAATGTCAGAAATTTATCTTGTCATACATTTTCTTGGGATAAAATGTACATAGGCCTAGGGGTATTATTTATTATTTTTGCCTTTCTCTGTGAATGCTTCCTGCACAAAAAAAAAAGTTCATAAGATGGAAAGGTTTAGGCTTTATTAATTGCATATCTGTATCACCAAACTACACAATGAGCAGAAATAATTTCTACTTATTTGGGAACTTTGCCAAGTACAGAATTTCAATTAGCAGTGACAGCATTTAGGACACTAATTGTTTCTGTTGTTACTCTTTTATTTTGGCTTTTTACTACTATACTGAAAACGATAAAAATCAACAACCCCTTAATTTTCTGAGTGGGTTTCAGAAAGAGGTGTAAAAGGGTATAAGCTGTCTGCAGACAGCTTAGAAATCTACTAATGAGGAAGTAATTTTGATTGTTTAATTTCTAATCTTTTGTTAAACAAAAAAGAGCAACAGAAGGGAATTAACCCCCCAACAATCTTTTCCTTTTAATTAGAACCTTTTTATTATTTACCAAATAAACAGAAAAAATAGAAACATGTGGCAGGATATCATACCCTGTCTATTACATTTCCCACACCTGAAAAATATGTTAATACAAATAATTGTTGTCATGTTAACATCATCAGTTTCAAACTGTCTGAAACAATTCTATATTCTCAATGAAGAATATTTAACATTTGAACCAAAAACAGTACAGCACGAATAATTAAAGGCTTAAGTTAAATACATAGACAGTCATTTAAATTTAGATCTGCAATAACATTTACTATTATTCTCTAAGGCTTTGACTGTGCTTGACAGAAACAAAGTACTCTGGGATTAATTTCAAGAAATGGTGCCAACTGTGCGCAATTTGCTGTAATTAAGACATGAAAGAGTACTAAATATTCAGATTAAAAGAAGCATGATGGAGTATGATAGAGAATCAAGGTGTGGCATCAAGCCAGTAAAACACAGTCTCTCGTGATTGCTCAATAGTGATTGATATGAAACTTACACCTATGAACTTGTAGCACGTACTTAACAACTGTGCAGACAAAAATTAAAATCATGGCACTGTGTCTTAAGGGAAAGGGGTCTTCTAAATCCAAAGTCCAAAGTGTGTGTGACATATCTTCATACAGTAACAAAACAGAGCCTAATAATGTATTTTTACACAAACAAGATGCTTAACCAGTGAAAGGGCAGAAAAAAAGTAGAGCAATAGTTTTTTCCTTTGTGATATTCCTATGCTTTGGTATATCCCTACGGCCAGATTAACCTGCAGCATTTGCCAGAGTGCCAAATGAAAGAGGTCTGTAGCAGTTGGCACCAAGAGGTTAAATACCCCCCCTTCTCTCTTTTTTTTTATTCATCAAACATTTTTCCTTCTTTTTTTTTTTTTTTTTTTTTTTAAGAAAAAGTATTCATTTAGATCAAACTGCATTTCCCATTTTTCTCTCAGAATTAGATAGAATATTTCTTCTTGCCTTTGAACTTATAAGTATTGATTAATGATGTATTTATTGTAATACTGATTCTTTTCTTCAACAGACTTTTTTAAATTAAAGTCCTTGTAACTTTTTGATCCTAGAGGAGATGTGGGTACTTGACCCAATTGCTAATGAGGTGCTGTATAATCTCATGTATCCTATAGCTCAAAATAGCAGGATGCAGTATAAAAAGTACATCATAAAAGGCCCTATTGGAATGCTTTTTGTCTTCACAGGCAATACGCAAAAGAGATGACCTTCTGAGAAAGTCGGAAGCCGATTTCCTGCAGGCAAAGGAAGGTATCAAAGCAAAAGTGACTGAGGTGGAGCACCTTGACAGTGTGGTCAAGAAACTGAAAGCCAGTATCCAGGACACACAGAAAGAAAAGAATCAGACAGAGACAGAAACCACCATACTGAGAACTGAGATTCAGCAGCTAAATCAGTAACTGCAGGGTGTGCATAAGCAGTGCAGAAAGACAGGTAATAATGTACAAAAATAGTAATATTACAGAAATGTGAATTCGGTACAGTCTAATGGAATAGAATTTTCAATCATATGGGCATATGACTGTTGCAATCAAATGAATATGAAAGGTTCCCTGTTCTGCTTTAGGGTAAATTTACAGCTACAGACTGTGACTTCATCAAAACAAAATAAACACGGCTGAATTTTTTTTGTAATTCTATTTCTCTTCTATACTCTTTGCATTAATTTGCTGAAACATCTATTTCTGTCCCAGAACACCTGCTCATTCACTGACAGTGCAAAATGTAATTTGA
Source organism: Platyrinchus mystaceus (assembly GCA_035041135.1). Classification (NCBI taxonomy): domain Eukaryota; kingdom Metazoa; phylum Chordata; class Aves; order Passeriformes; family Tyrannidae; genus Platyrinchus; species Platyrinchus mystaceus. The sequence continues at coordinate 122,261,688 of JAWWLV010000088.1, forward strand.
ACTTCAAAAGTCTGATATCACTGTTAATATTTTAAGTGACTTTTTAAACCGATATGATTAATCCATGGTATAGACAACCTAACAGCTTTAGAAGTAGTGCAATAATGACTATGGTTTTTTTTTTTTCAAGTGAATAGTGTACACAAAAGTAACATAAGATGGAAAAACAAGGAATCATTTGATTATTGGGAATAGACTGCTTTAAATAATTTTTGGTTAGTACTTTTGACTCTTACATCGAACATCTGTACTAGAACTAGTTTTCAAAATAAGCAAATGCAACAAGGAAATTGCATTATTAATATTTTGAAGTCACTGTATAGTAAAGCTTGAAATATACTACTTTTACCAAATAAAATATTAATGAAGTCATTTGGAACATAATAGACAGCCTGTGTCAACCCCTTAATTTTCTCTTCCACTATTCACAACATTGCCAGATACGTGTTTCTGGATAAAACCCCCTAGAGGTCTGCTGCAAATTCTTTTTCAATACAACCAGATCATTGCAGATAATTGTATTACACAGGGTATTGATCCAAAATCGTTGTGCACCGGAAACATCTGAAAAAACATGATTATAGCTTTCTGTTTATTGTTCGTACATCATATAAGCAGGCTTTTGTGTGAATCACCTGTAAGAAAGGCAAGGTGGAAACATCAGAGAAATTACCTCTTTACAAGAATCTATTGATCACTTTAAATCAAAGAAGTATGTTTGACATAAGATTACCTGCCAGTTTGAACATTAGGTACACTATGTTATAGCCTGGGGCAGTTGTAAGTCTGACAAAGGGATTGTAAATAAAGCATGCAGCTGCTAGTGCCTCTGGCTTGGGATCAACCAAGGCTCAAGTCCAAGGCATAGGTAAACTTAAAATAATTTAACCCTTTTTTACCAGGAGATTGTGAGTTAAAACAGACTATTAAAAGTCGTGACTAAATAACCTTTTGTATGTTTAAATAGTTACGTAATTGCAAAAGATACAGTGTCGAATCTGTTTACAAATCATAGATGATATAAATAAAATAAATTTTGAAAGATAATTCCACCTCTACACAACAGATCACAGCTCTAAGCTATTTCTAAGAACTTTTAAATCATTGTTAAATATCTGTCTCTGGATAATACAGACAATGCTATCTCAAATAAAATTGACAGGGACATAAATTTTGACAGTTCTTAAATTTAAATAAACTTCATTTTTTATACAAAGAATTGTCTTTTGGACAAAAAATATAAGTAGATCAAAGCTGAAAAACTTTTAATGGAAGAGGTACATATTACATGTGAAATATTTATCCTTTTGATTTTAAACCCAGATCGAATACTAGGAGCCCACAGATAACTAACATTATTCAAAGAAGTCATATTGGTTCCACTGAGATCATCTACCACACAAAAGTTATGTACAGATGTATTGCAGAAATGGGTCAAAAATACACTGACAAATAGAAATTTGTTATATTTCATGTACTGAATGATGGCAGCTCAGGCTTGACTTTACTAAATTGCTCATTTTCTGACTGTGAAGGAAAAAAATATTATAAGTTGTTTTTTAGGCTGTGCTTTTTTTAAAACACATGTTGAAATTAATAACCATTTAACTCATTACTTCACATAGAGTCAGATAAGCTGTGGGTGATATGTAGTTTGTTAAATGTTTAGCTGTTAATATTAGCTGTGTACGTTACTGAGGCATAAATTTAAAGAATTTATATACAATACTTTTTACTTATGGAAATGATGCTGTTGTGTTTTGTGAGAAGTTGGGTTCTGTTACTGTCAATGAGAAAAGAACAAAGCCATTTTTTTATATAAAGAAATTGATCTTCTGGATATTCTGAATTCATAAAGGAAGATATGATACCTGAATTTAGATCCTGTGCACATGGTGAATGTTGTCAGATATTGAAGACAATAAATGCAGAATCCTGTTAACAGAGCACAAATGTTTTTCTTTAAAGGATTCTGTCCTTCTAAGCCTGGAAAATACAGTTTTCTGACTTCATTGAATTCTGGTGAGCTTATCACTCTTTAATATTATACTATAGCACATTAAAACCAGGATTTTTTTTATTTATGTTCATGCAAAATTTTCTGGTATGATACTTATTGAACTGCTATAACTAAAAGATTCTCCAATTTTCTGGTGTCCAATTTCAAAATCATTTGAATGCTGAATAATGAAGGGAATGTGTGCTATAAAATGCTTGTTGTGAAGCACTTGTTTTAATGATCAGTTTTATTTCATGATATCCTAGACCTGGTAACTACATGTGCCTATATGTCTGAAGCCATATATTTATGAAGGAGTATAAAAACAAATACATGTGTGTGGATTTGTGTCTGTGCAGGTACACATATATCTGCACATCCACAGAAACTCATGTGTGCACATACTAAGGGTTAAATATTTAAAGTAAAGCCTATGTACATATATCTTTTAGGAAAATGGTCAACAAAGAACAAAGGAAAAATGTCTTTGTCTTAAATCACTTATTTTTTCTGAGAGCTGGCAGTGTACAGCTATGGTTTCTTTTGGTCTAAGGAAAGATTGCCATCTATTGGATGACCTTGGAAAAGAACAGGTTTTTACTATGTATGTGCTCTGTAATTCATGAAAAAATATAATGAAATTGAAGACTTGGAGCTTAAATTTTATACGTTACTATTCTGAAATGGTAAGAAAGCTGCTACATTTTAAAAACTGTGATTTTGAATTCTAGATTGACTTATGTTAAAAAATTCAAAGGCAATAGGTGTTTGCTTCAGAATGAACAAAATACTGGATGTGTGTGTATACAGTAAGCTCTGGTAGCAGTTTAAATGTTAGCAGAGTATGGAATCCAAGTTTTGTTATTTAAGTTTACTGGAATACAATGAAAGAAACTTATGCCACGTATTAATATATTTATAGTATATTTTCTTCTCAAGATTTGGGAACTAAATGAGGCTCTTCTCCTAAAGACAATATTTGCCCAGCTCTTACAGCGAATTGCGCTGCATTGCATTTAAAACAAAAATATCACTTGGCTTGAGCTTAAAATGTAATGCACTTTTTTTTTTTTTTAACTTTCAGCCCAAGAACTTGCCAGTCAAGATGAAAAACTTCTTCTAATGGAATCCAGCTTGAAAGCAACTCAAGAGCAGCTAAGTGAGCAAATAGCAGAAACAGTTCGCCAAGAACAGAACAGTAGAAAATCAGAGACGAAGAGCTGGAGACCCTGAGAAAACGTACTATAACTTCTGAAGAAGGAATTAGTGATCACAAGTGAGTTACTGCTTTTTTGGTATTCGAGAAACAGAAGACATTAAAGTCAGCCGTAAATCCTTTTAATATGTACTATATTAATCATTTCTCTCAGGTAAGACGTCCTGTAAATGTGTTCTGTAACTCTATTGAATAAACTATTAAATATAAATGACTGAATAATGTATGCTTTAAAATACATTCTACATTTAAAAAGATTGAATGTTGAAAAATACTATTGTTGGGTGTCTGGTTTATTTTTAAAATTAATATTCTGTAGTGTTGAAGTAGAATAGTGTGTGTAATTATTTATTACCTATCTGTTAGTGGCATTCTCATCTTCCTTTTTTTAGAGACCAAAGGTTACATATGGGTCTTATTGTCTTTCTTTTTTTGTTAGAGAAGCTGCCTCTAAGCAACAGACTGCCAAATTAAAGGAAATTTGGTGTTTGAACTTTTAGTCACAACAGCAAGGCATATATGAAGTTGCTAACATAAACATATGAAAAAAGCAGACTCTAGAAAAGTTTACACTGATAAAAGTACTTCTGCTCTAATCAGCAAAATTTAGTATCTATTAGGCTGAATGCTAAATTATGGGATTTAATTAAAAAGTAACAATGTTCAACAATTAGATTTTATAATTTAGCTTAATGTTAACTATATTTTTATGGTGAGCCACAAAATTATTCATTATTTAGAGTTTTCAAGATTTAAAGTATGGTAAAAATGACTCATTTCAATTGATTCTTTTTTCATGCAAAGAGTCACTCTCTTCTTATTAAAGTTACGTTACATTAAGCAATTCCTATATATACAGACAGAATCTCAAGCTGTTTTGTAATATCACAGAGCGTGATGAACACTTTATACAAGATAGTTTGGCAGAAAAAAAAATCTATTCATTTGGTGGTGGACTGAACATATAGAGCTAAATGTTTTAAGCATCAAATATCTCAACAAATCTCCTCTGAGAAAAGGTTTGCTAAGTTCAGATGCAACAAACATCATGCATCTAAAATAAAATATGATAATATATGCTCAATATAAACGACTTTTAGACTGGAACTTCATCTGTTCTGTAGTTCAGATGTTTTAAGTTAATTTTTCTGCTGTAGACTGGGAAAAGCTTCATGAAAAAAAACATTGTCTTCAGTAATGTTTCTTCATTTCTTTAAATAAAATAGTTTTCTGGGTTTTAACCTGTAGTTATACCTCTAAAGACATAACTAGTACTTCTCTAGGGGAAACACTGTCACTGATTTACTTTCCTAACATAACTTGAATCTTTTGCCACAGTGGGTTTTCTTTACCATTTCAAGTGATTCCTCAGTTGCCAAAATGCCATGTTATGCCAGTTCTTGTAGATACTTCTTTGAAAATAAAAAGGTCACAAAGTTCTAGGATTACTGATTGTGGTAAGTTAGTGTGAGATGGAGTGGGGGGGCTTTGGGGGAGTGGAATTGAAACTCCCAGCTGTAACTGATCGATTGTGTCATGAAATATAGCTTTTGTGAGAGCAGGAATTTTGCAAAAGTTCAGTGAAATGAGTTTCACTAATGTTAAAATAGAAAGCCAAATTATAATCACTAGAAGATTTTCAGAGGGATTTTTTAATAGTTTTTTTCCTTATTATACTTTGTATGAACAAATAAAACTTGGATGAATCTCTTAACATGCAAAAAATATTAACTAATCTACCTTTTTCTGTTCTGTTTTCTACACTTGTTCAGTGACTTTGGAATTTTGTTACTTCAGTATGTGAACATAACAAACTTTAGTAAGGGTAACCTTTTCTAAGCTCTACAGATTACCAAAATCATTTTTTTATTTAATCTTATGTAAAATTTTGACCTTAACTTTGTGATACTATTGCTTTTTAAAAGCATTCTGACATAACAAAGCATTGCTGCAGGATCACTATCAGCAAAGTATTTTTTGAATCTGGAAAATTAAAACTGCTAGTTTAGAACAATAGGTTGAGTAAAATGGAACTAATAAAGCTAAAAAATGGACAACACAGTTGGAGACTTTAAATATTGAAACTTCCCTTTAAACCAACATCTTACTGTGTACCTGAAAACAGTAATGCAGTTTCAGTCAGTATCTGCTCTTTTCTGTTCCTTGGGAGACAGAAAGAACAATGGATCGCTGTCCCCTGGGTCTTTTGGGACAGGGAATGTCACAAGGGTTATGTTCAGTCACTATGAAGGGTAGCTCATGTGTCATAAAGTAGCATCCCTTTGGTGCTGACTTATTCAAAGTCATTCAGTCCTGGACTTTACCTACCTTCCTACTTAGATAATCTGGCAAATGCAGCTGGTATCAAGGCAAGAGCATAGGAACATACAAAGAAAAATGCAGCATGAATTGGTCAGTTAAAACTACACTGAGACCTGAGATTCTGCTATAGCTTTTGTCAAGCCTTTGAGGGGAAAAGTCCATTTCTGTATGCTTTTATTTCCTTGTTGTGAAATCCTTGTTAAAAGTTATTTTTTCATGGAAGTGGTGAAAAAAGGAAAACGGCTGACTAGGATTTAAAAACAGTACAAAGACCATTCTATTCATTAGTTTAACAGAATAAAAATATTTAGTTTTTTAACAGAGTAAAAATATTTTCTGCTAATTTCACAGGGTGTCCAAAACACATTTATTTCATAGGGAAATAACTGTAAGTTTTTAGAAGTCACAAGCTTTGTTGTGGACTTATCCCATATGAAATACACCTAAGGTAACACACCCCCAGTCCTCAGCCCACCTGCTCCCCCCCCCTCCAATATAAGACTGTTACACCTAAAAGATTTGTTCAGAATGTCCAGTGGGAACCTGGAAATCGTAATAATTTGTAGTATCGATTGTGT
>JAWWLV010000088.1:122272627-122290057 GCA_035041135.1 Platyrinchus mystaceus
AAATGCATAGGCACTTACATTAATGTGACATAAAGTATTCAAAACTTTTCTGTTCAGGAGTGGTCTTTAAAAATGTTAATAAACCAAGAAAAGATTTAATCATATGCTTAACATCCATTATACAGTGAACTTTTCTTATGTAACTGTGTAGTTACTAACTACAAAATTTAATTTAAACATATGAATAATCCTGTCCTAATAAATGAGTTTACATTTGTGCTCTAGTTATTAAAGACTTTTCAAGACCAAGAGCTATATAAAATTGTATGAAAATGTTATAGCCATGGTTGACTGCTAGCTCTTTAGGTCTGAAAAATGTGGGTAATGACTTCAAAAAAGTTTTCATGGGAAAAATACCAACAACGTGGGACCAGGAAAAGCACATTGTCAGACTGTGACAAACCCTTGTTGAAATGGAGAGAGAGGTGGAGAATTTCAGATGTACAGATAGCAATGATGCTCAGGTGGTATGCACTTGAAATCCGGTTTGTATTACATTGATAAATGCTGTACATGGTTAGCGCATATTTCTGTGAACTTTTAACACTTCAAATTGATTAGAATGTCTTATTTTGATTATATCCATATTGTTCATTAAGATAAGATTGGGTCCTTAAAAAAATGTTTGGCTTATTTCCACTACATTCAAGAATGTTTAAAGTAGAAAATATGAAATACAGTTTTCCATATTGTGCATATATAACACATGTTTGAGATTAATCAAATTATAGTCACCTCTAATTAACAGCAGGGAACAATTCCAACATGGGACAGAGCCAGATGACAAAGAAATAAAGTATATATTTAAAAGATGCAGCTTACTAAGAAAAGAAAAATAGGTTATGACTGCCTTAAGAATACTGAAAAGGTTTTAAACCTGTGGTTCTGTGCATGTAGTTAATAAATTTTATTTTGCTTTGTTTTTTAGCTGGGCCAAAAATTTACAAAGCCTTATAGCTCTGTAAGTAAATAAGAAATTTTCTTTCAAAGTCAATTCTTTTCATTCTCTATGATTACTAAATTAAAAAAAAAAGACTTCTGCAATTTCAAATCAGCAGCTTTTGTCACAAATTCTAAAAATGTCTCATTTGTATGCCAAAATTCTGCCATTTACCAAGGCCTTTGCTTAGCACCACAGGAAAGGCAGTGATCAAGGTTTTAATCAAGGACATACATTAAAGTAAGTAAACTGAGGGTTTTCTCTTTTTTTTTTTTTTTTTTTTTTTTTTTTTTTTTTTTTTTTTTGAGTAGGAAGTTGTATAGTTGAAGAAAACTCTAGGGAAAAAAAAATAAAGCAGTTATGCAATGAAAACAACACAAAAACTGGATATTTTCCTGGCCTCTCAGGAAAGAGAAGGCCGTGGTTCTGTTCGATTTAAGCTTTAAGTTCGTTTGGGATTTCCTTTCAGAAGGATATTTCAGTTGTCAGAATTCAGAGTGGTAATCTATTTTCTCTTTCTAGGTCTGGTCACCCCTAAGATTACCTGAGGATCCTTCTTAAGGCCTCAAAAAGACGTTTAGGCCTGTAGAAAACAATGGAATGTTTTGAAGTAGAAACTTTCATCATCAGACATGACAATATTAAGTCCAACCTTGTCATTATAGAGTTCTCCCAGACTTGAGTGTTCTGTTGTAGATTGTACTGTTAACAGTAGTCCCTTCGATTCCTACCAAGAATGAATAAATTTGAGTGACTTTGTTTTGTTTTGCTTTTGTGAATTTTTTGTATGTTTGTTTGTTTGGGGATTTTTTTTCTGTGGAACAAAAATTTGATCTGTGGATCTTATGGCCAAAGGACTTCTTACGTCAGGTCTTAAGATTTGTCTTTTTAAATCTAACCGAAGGTCTATTCTGCTAAATACCTTTTTTTCCCCCAGAATTTCTGTAGGTTTTGTTGGTTTTGTTACCATTATTACCATAAGGTTCATTCATCACTTACCATTTTGGATGAGAACCTTTTCACCTGTAACTGTCTTCCTAACCTATTATTAACACTTGCCTTCCAGGAATATCAGCTTCCGATGATTCAATGAACCCACATAACAGTAAATTTTCTGGTTTTTTTCCAATTTTTATCGAAAAACACTAGTTCATGATCCTTCCACTTTGTCTGTTGTCGGATTTAAACATAATCACCAGAAGTTTGTTGATACCAGTGACTCACTGAGAATTAATAAAGAATTTATATTTGCTTCCCAAAGAATGAGAGGGAATGTTGACCACAACAGTTCACAGTCACTTCCTCATGTATTCTCTTACTTCACTAGAAGCATTTCTATTTGCTCACCTCTCACATCTCTCCAGTATCTTCTGCTGAAAAAGCTATCAAGTTGTTATGTGTTGATATCAAGCTATCAAGTTGTTATGTATTGATATGCCACATATTAGCTGGTTTTTACCTCATCCTTTTGTTTCAGTGCTTTTAAAAGGTGACCTGTGCATGCTGACCATTTCTAAAGAAACTGCCTAGAATTACATGTCCTGTAAGTGCAATCAGAACTTCCTGTCTTTGAGTTTCTTCTGCCCTCTGTATGTGACAAAAAAAAAAAAGACTATGGTTTTCTCCAACAGGCTATCCATGTTGAATTTTCTGGTCATATGGACGACTTATCATTCACACGTGATCTGAAAGACTGTTTAGGTGGCAAAGCTGAAGTAGATTTTGTCAATATGGAAGTGAAGGACCTCATGTCTTATTCTTGTCCTATGCAAAGTCAACAGAACAGGAGGATAAAGAAAAAAATTTCAGAATTTATAAACACAAGGTACTATGAAAGCAGCATCTTTCCATCAAAACCCATAATTTTTTTTTTTTTTATTATTTATTTAGCCATGGGGTATTTTAATGGGAAAAATGATAGTTATTTATTATCCAGGTATCTGATGGTGCACATCGATACTCCTAATTATACATGTTCCAGATTACATAACACACAAATATACAGTGTACAAGGAGCTGGAAAAATATTTTTCTTACTACTTCTGGAGAAGGGATTGGCATCATACCATTTTGAATTTGTGCCAGGTAGTGTGTTGAAGTCTCTACAAATGTGAATTTTTAAAGGTTTATAACTGTTATTCTACTCAGGCCTACTTTCAGAAACTCTTCAAAAAAATGACAAATTAATCCTCAAAGTCTTCACTCTTATCTCTATCTGCCCAATATGTAGTTTTAATAATTTATGAGGTTTAGTAATGTATGAAGAAATACAACATTAATACAAAAACTTAAAAAGCGAATTACATGGAATATTATTTTGATTTTGTAAACATTAAACCGTGAGAGATTTGTAATAGTATTATTGAAAATACCATTTGCACTTATCTTTTGTTAGTGAAAAAAAGTTCTAATGTTCATGACTTTATTTAACATTATAGAACTTCACAATTGCCTCCAGTTTGGACTGAGAAAAGTGGTTGCATTATTTATTACTTAATAATATTCCTAGATGAAAAAAATAATTTACAAATTTTAAAGAATGCATGAAAAATAATTGTAGTGATAACATCTAACTCTTATCTAGCACTTTAAATTCAGAGATTTCATATTTTGTTAAGCATGTGGAATTTAATTTAAATTTTTAAGAATACTAGGATTTCATATAGTTGTGTGTGTATTTATATATGTATTTCTTGGGGAATAAATTTGTTTTTTATAGATAAGGATTTTGGAGCACAAGATAGTGAAGTGTGTTGTCTTAGGTATCAACAAAGATAAAAAGATGAATAGCACTTGAATACCGTTTGAATAAAGCGATGTGAAGAAGACCAATTTACAACAAAAAGCAAATGAGCATGTGAACTCTCAGGAGCCAGCTACTCTACAGAAAGTCTCTCTGTATTAAGTAAGAGTCCATGGGAAAAAATACAACAACTTCTTTTTGTTTTTCTTTTAGTGTAAAAGGGAATTGACTATTCCAAGTTTATTTAAAGGGGAAAAATGCACACAGTCTGACTATATTTGCATTCTGCCTTACTCTACTGTAATTTTCTTTACTGCTCTTGGGGCTTTTTAATTAATTTTCTATTGATAAAGCCATCCAAACTCAAGAAAACGAGTTTTCTCTGCCTCCCTTTTTCTTTCATATGTATTTATACAGAGAAATGTCTTATTGTTTGCGTATTTTTTTTTACTTTTAAATTGACACAGGTGTGCAGTTTGTGTTTTCACACTTTTCATCTCTGTAATTGTTACACAGGGAAGAACACATTGAGATAAGTGGAACAATATAATAAAGTGTTAGTTTAAATTAGATACATCTAGAAAAAGGAATAAAGATTTGGCAGGAATCTAAGCTTTTCCATCTAAATTATACCATGTAATCTAAACTGCTTTCAAGCTTAAAAAGCATGCAAATCACATAGAGAAACTGGAAGAAAGGATTGGCTGGACACATGAAAAACTTTGCCATTGCAGGAGGTGCTTTCAGAAAAGCAGTCGCAGCTGAGAATGCTCCAGCTGGACTGTGGTGCAATGGAAAAAAAATACTTAATACTTAAAATACTACAGTACTCAGGTAATAGCCTTGGTACAGTATATGAAATTGAAGCTTAAATTTGAAGTAATATAAGTGAATGTTCTTAGGGTTTTTTTCCACTGCAAAAGGAAATATGATTTAAATAACTTTACATATAAAATTCACTTTCAACATATGAGAATTATTACTGAAAATATTTAGTCAATCTAAAAGTTCACTCCTTCTGTTTAAACTCGTGTGAGTGGGATTCATCTTGTCTAATTGTAGACATCTACACACTCTGGGTGGGAATATATGGGAGTGGTGCCTAAGATTTCGTTATTGTCTTTTGAGACATAATCAATTCAGCAAATGGAATCAAAAGCTGAATAATCACCAAGCCAATCAAGTATTAAAGTGTGTTTTCAATGAGTCTAAAAAGTCTCCAGATGAACGTTCAACCATGCTTCCACTCAATGTAATGAAAGAGTACATATGCAGTCATGCATAATCAACTAAATGCAGATGTACAAATTGATGATCTAATGAGTTACCTTTTCCCAATAATTCATTAAATGCTACAGAATCGTTGTATTTATTTATTTATTTGTTTCTACTAAATATTTCACAGGAATTAATACTGGTCTTTGTTCTGAACAATATCTAATATATAAATGCAAGGCTTTAAAAGGGAATGGCATAGAGAAAAAAGTTACAATAGTATATGATCTGTGTGTCTTTTTTTATATATATTTAAGGTGATTTTTTCCTTTGGATTGTGGTTTTTGGTTTTTTTTTTTTTTTTTTTTTGTTTGGTGGTGGTGTGTTTTGGGTTTTTTTTTAAATAAAAAAGAAAGTTTGAGAAAATTTGAGTCGATAAGAAAGTGGGAAAATAAAAAAAATAGTAGAATTACTAATACTCTCTTCCACCCTACTGTTACCATACCGGGCAAATGGAGATGGATCATTTGCTGTATTATTGCATTAAAGTAGTGTATTAATTCTGAAGCTTGACTGAGCCTTGAACAGAAAAAATAGAATAAAGTTCATTCAAATGAAATTTTTTGCCACCTGTGAACTGTATGATTGCAAAGTATTTCCACTGAAAATATTTAAAGGTTCAGAGACAAAATTTTAGTTTTTGAAGATTTCCTTCCATGCTAGTTCACTGGATATAGTAGTTGAAGAAATAATACACAAAATTTGGATTAAATTTTTCACTTAGTTTTATGATAAATGTTTTGCATTTCCAGTATTTTTGATATATAATCAATTAGCTTATTAAAAATATTAACACAATAAGTGTTTAGTTGCTTTATAAATATTTTATAATAAGGCAATTTGACAGTATGAAAAGATTTAATGTAGAGGCAAATACGCAATGAAAATCAAATCAAGCAAGTGCAATACTTAGTCATGGTAACACTAGGATTATCAGTGTATGATAGCACAAATTTTTTATCCATATTGATTCTTCTCCAGTAGAGGCAAATTGCTGCTGGGAGCAACTGGTTCCATTAAGCTTCCAAATGAGTCAGTTCATGAGCTAAGTAGCTTGGAGAGGTACACTGAAGGTTTCATCTTTCTAAAGATTCTATTTATTATCTTTACTTATGTAAAGAGTTCATTAGAAAGAATTTAACATTGAAATATGGTAACTTTTTAGCCTCCTTTAATGCAGTCACGCATGTCTTTAACTACCAGACATAAAACTGCTTAATTCTGTGTATATTAATGGATTCATATGTCATAAAGCCAGAAGAAACACTGTAATCGAGTCTCCTATGTGACACAGTACAGGCCATAGGACTTCAGTGAATTAAGTGGTACATCATGTCTAAGTAAATGTGACTGAAATGGAGCATATTAAAATAGAGCATACATTTTTTAATACATTATTGACTTTAAAAAGTCACTGTAACAGAATTTGTGACAATCTTTCGTATGTTCTCTCAATAAATCTAGCTTTTGAAAACACACAGTATGTTGATTCTGCATCACTTTAGCCTCTTAGAATGTCTTATGAAACCTAATATAGAACAAAAGTATGTTATCATCTTAATCAACATTTGAAATATCATAAAACCAATACAGGAGATAGCAGGACAAGATGTGTTTACAAGACATACACAGTAATTTGTGGTAATTATATTAATCTACATTTTTTCTTTGTATCTACAGTCAGTGCAAATTAGCATGGATTTATGATATCAGCCCTTCAACAGTTTGAGTGGATAAGATTTGTAACTGCCAGGGCAGAATTATTTGAATCTCACAGTTAAACCCTAAAAAGTATTAACAGAGAATTAGTAGAGCATTAGAGTATTAATTTCTAGTTTTTAAAAAACCTTTCAGAGTTTCCAATACCACAAAACCTAAAAATGGTCTAAAATTTTTTTCTTATAGTGCTAGGCAAGTTAAAATATACCTATACTTCTGTGACTGCAATAATTTTTATCCTAAGCCATGGTACTGTGAATTCCATTGTTACTTTTAGTTTCTTAAATTTCTTCTTTTTGTGATGAGAGAGACAGATCTATATAATGCTATCTAACAAATTACAGAAAGGATCTTAATTTTATATGCAACTACCTTGGATGAATTACATCCCATTTGCTAATTTTTGTGGGATTTCCTGTCTTAAGACACATTTTGTGCATGTATGCACAGTGGCATATGAGTGTGTGCATGCAAATCAATGTCTGTGGTTATGTTTATATGCAAGTTATCACGTAAAATTTAAAACAATTTCAAGACGTTTGCACCTCAAAATTATGACTTTTTAAAGACTCCTTTTGCAAGAAGAACATTAACTTTTAGTTTTGTAATTCATGTTTTTGTTGATATCCAAAATAGAATCAATGACCAATTTTAAAATTTATTTTATAATTGGTATAATTTATCTATGGAGGTGTTATTTAAAATTTTTCAAGGAATTTTTAAGGAATACTTTTTTAAGCATAGTTCAACATCTCCAGTGCACCAATTTTCTCTGAAGACTCCGAGGAAAGCTCAAATTTTCTCCTCCAAGTCTAGTTCTAAAAAAACATGTTTTGAAAAATCTTTATAAAGTTAATTTGAGATGTTCAGAAGTCTGATAACCTAAAATAATTTAACTTACCTTTGTTGATTATGTTTTTGAGAAATTTGTTTCATTAGTAGTTTCTAAGCCAGCAGCATTATGATATCAAGTGTTTCTAAGCAGATCAAATTACTAAAATGGCTAGTTTGTTTATTCACTTGTTTGATCCTGTCAACGGTTATTAACTGGTATAGTGAATATGAGAACAACATTTCATAGTGTTAGTATTCCATCTAAACTTATAAGTAATTTTCTATCTATAGCGTTACAATAAACTTCTGCATATATTTTACTCAAAGGAATCTTACACGTAACTTCAGATTTTGAACTGCATGCACTAGATCTATCTGAAATAGACAATATCTATCAGATGATTCTTTTGATTTTGTTTCACTTGAACAAATACCTTCTGTGAAAGGTGAAAAGATCTTTATTTTTTCAGTGGAATTTCTTTTAATTTCTCCCATTGTTATAGATTTGTAAGTGAGCAATTTCATATTTTATTACAAAATAAGTAGAGGCGTGTGGGCGAATGGAAAGAGATGGGGCGAATGGCATACTCAGTTTCCTTGTGGCGTATATTGAATTTTTAAGAACATATTTGCCTGGCCTTCTGCTGGATTTAGTCAAACTTCAGCTGGCAGATAAGTAAGCATAGTATAAACATTTTCTTTTTTGTACCGATGTTTAGCCTCTCTTCATTCAGACTTCATGATTTTTACATTTTTGCATATAGTATATTTTTTGTTGTTAGCAACCATCATAGGAAAAAAATATACTGTGAAAGAAAAGTCAAATAAAGAGCTAAATTTTCAGAGTGAAAAACAGGACATTGGTTTACATTTTGCTTTAATACAGAATAAACAGTATTGAAGAAAAAAATGTCATTGTTTTCCTTGTTGCTCTTTATTGTTACTGTTACTCTATCAATAGCTGTTAGATTGTACTCTTTCTGTTGCTATAAGACCAAATGTTTTAAACATCTTCTTACTGCACTATTTCTTTGAACTGAAGCTTTATCTTTTAAAAGGATAGTATATCTTGGTTACACCAGTAAGATGACTATTGGCTAAAATGCATGCAAGTAGAGGAGATATTACTACCTGTACAAAGTGGAATTAAGGGTATATGATCCACTTTCGCTTCATTGCATGCTTAATATTGTTGGACAATTTGGACTTATACTTCTGAGGTGAGTGCCAAAAAATAGAAAAATGTGTTTAAAAAATTAGTCCAAGGAGTCTGAGTCATGTCTATGAAAACTCCTTCATTCATTTCTCCTTATTATTCTTTAGTCGGGACTATCGCTTGTAAGTCATGTGAGACCATTCTCCAAAATTTGTGTCAATGAATAGTTTACTCCAAATTTGGTATAATCACAGGAGACATTTGAGGAACCTACTACTGCTTAGTAACAACCTAAATGAGGGGGCTGAGCATTTGTGTGTGTGTGATGCTGCTCTACCATTTCTGCTTACATAACATTTTAACTTCTATATCTAAAATACTTTGGAAATTACTGTTTCAATTTAATTTATTTTTTCCTTCATTCCCCAACAATAATTCTCTTTTTGAGGTTAATTTCAGGAAATCTGTAGAGAGCTACATGCAAATGCCTTGCTTCAAAATGAAAATTTCTAGAATTATAGCCATTATTTACTTACACAGCCAACTGACATGCTATGTACTGTAACCACTCTATAACAATTTGTGCTTGTGTAAATTGGGATGTAGAATAGTTGATGTCTTTTATGTTACACCACTTCATGACTTTTATCTTCCAGGTCAAATATAACTGAAGAAATATCTCAGGCTTGATAAATTGACTTTGCACCACACAAGGTAACTACACAATGAAGTAATATTAACTTAGAGACACTGTTATGATATGAGAGGAATTCTAGTCTGTTCATATGTAAGAAGTCATGTTAGTACTAGAGAGATTAGTTTGAAATAAATAATACCCTACATCTAACAGAGCTTGGAAGGGAAACCATGTAAGCCAGCACCTTCTTACCTCTTTTTATGCTGTCTTTGTGTACACATAATTTCTGTTACACTGTACTTAGATGTTTAGAAAAAAATCACACTCTGGTACAGTTACAGCTCCTGAAGCAGTTCCACAACTATTGTGAAAATTAAAGAATTGAAATATACAATTTCTATTTAGTTTTTCATCATCCATATTAAATATACTTATAGATGACAGCCAGATAATATTTTATAGAAAGAACCCTAAATTTTCAAACTTATTTCAAATATATCTATAAGTCTGATTTTTAATTTCCTTTCTTTGAATATATTTGCCAATAAAGTATCCAGTGAATTTGACAAAGTCATTATGTCTGGGGGGAATATTATGTCATGCTTGCAGTTAGGGAAGAGCAGAGGATAAGAAAATATTCTACATTGAGAAAACATTATGATTTCATACAATGTTTGTTGATGGAGAGACAAACCAAAGCTTGTCTAGCTCTGAGCATTCAGGCTATATTTAGGAAAAGATCTTTAAAAAGAGAAATCAATCGTGCAAAAGTGAACATATAATGTTGTTGTGGATTTGCCCTGGGCCTATTTCCTCACCACCCCCCCCCCCCAATTGCTCTGAGTTGAGAGAAGGTTTATGCAGACAAAAGAAATCTGATGTGGGGGGAATAATATTAAGATTTATTACTAACAAGATAAAAACTAAAGAGCTATATATACAACAATTTTAACTAGGCAAAAGTGCTACTTATTTATAGAAGTACCACTCCCCCCTTAGTTCAGAAGGAGAAAGTAGTCACTTTTCCACTTCCAGAGCTACAGGGCTTCCAAACAATTCTGCAGCATTTGAAAGTTCTTTTATTATCTCTAGGATGACAGCTCTGATTTATCACAGCTGGAACTGTCTCTCTCTCTCTCTCTCTTCTGTGTCGACCTCAGGGCTGGGCCAACCCCCTCCTGGGCTGAGACCAGAGGCTGGGGGTTACCCAGGCTCTGTGGGGTCCTCCATGGACTGGAAAGGGACATTTGTTTTACAATGGTCTTCCCACAGTGTCACAGGGGTTGATGGTTTTTTGAGTCCACCACTGTTTCCTGTGGGGTCCCAAATTCAGCTGCATCAGCATGGATCCCTCACTGGGATTACAAGATCCTATCTGGGCCAAATCACTCCAGTGTAGGTTCTCTCTCCAGAGGCCACAAGTCTCCGGCAAGACCCTGTTTCATTTTAGGCCTTCCATGGAGTCACATCTTTTTCATGCACTTACATGCATTCACCTGTTTCAGCACGGACTCCTTCCTGAGCTGCAAGGAGTCTCCTCACTCAGTAATCTTCAACAAATGGCAGGGATTTTAGTTTTCGGTCTTTTCCCTGCCAAAGGGAGATGGCGGGGGGGGAAGGAGTTGTTCTCCCCCCTTCAAACTTTTCTTCTCTCTCCTGCAGCTGTCAGCTTCGACCTTGGAAGATTCTTTTGCGCCTTGTGGCTCTTATCTTTAGAGCCTCACAAACCTTCTTTTCCTTCTTTTCCGTTTTTTCTTAAATATGTAATTGGGAGAGGCATTACTAAAACTTTTGATTGGCTTTGCTCCGGAAATCCATCTGGCAAAATTATTTCCAGCCCCAGGGGGTGGGGGCTGGATGGCAAACCTACGACAAACATTTATGTTACCTTTTCTTACAGAAAAAAAAAGTAAAGGTGTATTAGTATTCACATTTGAAATCCAAGATGTGTTGGAATTACTAAAATACATCATTAAATTAGCAGGAGAGAAGGAAAGGTCACATGATGATATTCAAACACCTCTAGATATCCATAAAAAACTGTAAAATTATGATGCAAGGTCAGAAATTACAGACTGTGACCTCGTGTGTATTTTAGCATGGAAAATCTGTTTACTCATCAAGTAATGAGCAAATGAACCTCCTGCAAAAAATCAGTTAATAGCCACTAAGATTTGCTAAATGCAATATTTCATTTTTTTTTTCTTCAAAGAAACCTTGTTTAAAGGTACAAGTTTTTAAAAAAATTATTGTAGAGGCTGCAAGGAGGCATTATTATATATAGCACTAAGAATCTTGAATTCCTTTGGGAAAGAATATTCTGGATTTGAAAGGGCATAACTTTATTGGAAGGTAACTGCAAGTAAATGTTCATAGAATCATAGAATCATAGAATGGTTTGGGTTGGAAGGAACCTTAAAGATCACCTTGTTCCAACACCCCTGTTGTAGGCAGGGACACTTTTCACTAAGTTGCTCAGAGCCCCATCCAACCTGGCCTTGAACTCCTCCAGGGATGGGACATCCACAGCTCCTCTGAGCAACCTGTTCCAGTGCCTCATCACCCTCATAGTAAAGAATTCTTCCTAATATCTATTCTAAACCTATCCTCTTTCAGTCTGAATTCATTCCACCTTATCCTATCACTACATGCCTTTGTAAAAAGTCCCTCTCCATCTTTCTTGTAGTCTCCATTCAGGTACTGGAAAGCCACAATTAGGTTACTCCTGAGCCATCTGTTTTCCAGGTTGAACAAACTGAAGTCTCTCAGTCTTTCCTCATAGGAGAGGTGCTCCATCCTTCTAATCCATCTTGTGGCCCTCCCTCTGGACTTGCTCCAACAGGTTGATGTCCTTCCTGTGCTATATGAGCTATATGTTGACAAGGTAATGCTTTTTTCATCCTGTGTAATCATTTCTGTATAGAGTGTTGCACATAGTTACAAATAAAAACATTTTAAACATCACTGCTGACTCTGTATTTAATATAAATTACAGTCAGGAAAAAACAGGAAAACATATAAGGTGTCATTACTATTGACACTTCATAAATATTTGAGGATAAGGGGAAGATGATTAGCTGCTTGGTAAAATAAAAAGTTCAAATTTATTTGGTGCAAAATATATCCTCGTTTAATTCCCAGCAATTCTACTGTCTTTTTCCCTCAATAATTTCTATGCTTTGTTGTCTCCTTCTGCATGTTCCTTTCTAGTTTTTCTCTTTTAAAGCAACTTGTGAGATTTTCTATTATTTGATTATTTCTACTATTTGATTATTTATTTTCAGGTTTCCAGTAATTCCAGCTCTCTCAGTTGCAACTGCCTCACATCTTTCTGCTTGGAGTATCAGGCTGAAAATGCTCTGAAGGGGTCAAGGCATGTTTGCTACCAGGACAGAGTATCATGGAGAGGTGCTTGGAAGTTTGAGCCGTAGTCCCTATTCTGAATATGCTATGTATATCTTAATTGTCCTTGTAGTCATCCACATTAAATGATGATGTGAAAGGAGGGATAGAAATTGATTTTTTTTTTTTCACTGAACCATTCACAATTTTACCTACCAAGTTTATTAGGCACAAATCATAATTCAAAATAAGTTCAAAATTTTATGGTAAGGGTCAAGATCGTAAGATTTCTTCACCTACACAAATTGTTGTTTTCTGGAACAATTGGTCAAAGGACAGGCTTTGTCACTGCTCCTGAATCAGTAGAGACAAAAGCCATTACATGTTTCTGAAGAGGTTCATAAAGATAATTATATCATCATATTCTATATTATACCAATAGTTTTGCTACAGATTTTCAGCAAACATTTGTCCTTTCTTCAAAACTTTAATGAATTTAATTTCTCAGTTCTGTTTTCTGTGTTGTATTTCCCTCCATGTAGTCTTTCGCTCCAAATCTTTCATTACATTTTTCATGGTCTTCCTTACTTCAGCAGATGTGCTGTGGGTTTGCTCCGCACTGTGTAGAGGGACTTGAGTTGTGTTCTAACTGGATTATTCCACTACTAACTGCAGCCTATACAGAGCATTTTCAGTTCACTAGTAGCTGTAAATTGTAACCCACCCCCACTGAAAAAGAAAAAGATGTGCAGACAAAGCTCTTGCATTGTATTTTGTATTTCAACAGTGTGACTGGAACCCAAATGATTTAAAACTTAGCAAAGTATCCACCAGTGCTCCATTAGAGACATGCTTTTATCTGTAATGTTGATGAACCTAAAAATTAATGTTATGAATTCTCTGGTTCTGCTTCAAGAAGTTTGGTTGTTATGCTGACATCTCACATCAGTGCAAAGAAAATATTGTTTCACCACCTGCAACATCTCCACAAGTGAAGGAAGAGATGTCTTGTTGACTGTAGTAACCAAAGATACCAGAATTTCTGCACATTAACATAACCTTTGTTCTTTTTTTCTCAAGCTGAACTTCTCGCTGTGCACATATAAATTTTGTCTCCTTTACTTAGCATTAGAAGGCTCAGACACAGGCTTCTGTGTGACAATGAACGAACTGACTGCATACTCCATTCCCACAACAGAAATAAGGGCACTGGGGACCATAGAACACAAAAAAATTTCCAAAGGCCTTCCAAGTGTCACTTTAGCTAAGTTTATACATAGGTTTTGGACTCCACAGTTAAAGCCAGTGTAAAAAATTTTGCTACTGATGATGACTTTTCCACATTAAAAGAAATTACTCTGTATGTTTGACATGATTCTAATAATAGAAAAAAACTTATTTCTTCTTTCTGTTATTGGAAATTGTGTTTCCACTCTTTCATTTGTGTGACAGTTATAGAGCATATTTTATTTTATCTTTAATTAGTTTCAAAGGAAAGAGGTTGAGCTATTTGTTCTGTTTCAGGTTTTGATATTTGAATGTAAGAGAAAATGAAGAACCAGGAATAGAATAATTTACTTTATTCCTATTTACAAAATCCCATCTTCTTTTTTCAAAATTTATTTTATTATTTTCCCTGTGGTTAAGTGTTCATTATTAAAGAAAATATGTGTTAAATTACTAAAACTAATTACAGAAACATTATGCAAATATGTTTTAAGTATCAAATACCTTTTCCATGACATTCTGTTATTCTTATATTGGTTATTCTTTTGAAGAGTTTGTGTTCAGTCTGGAGGTTTTATTTCTTTTATCATCTTCCAATATATTTATTGTTACAAATAGTCTAAACAGAGATAAAATCCACTTGATTTAGATATTGAATAATATCTGGTTAGTTAAAAAATGTCTTGCTGACTAGCTTGAATCATTTTTTATTACTTCCTCAAAGTAGTCATAGAAACTCCAAAAGACTTCAGCTGCACTATAGATCTTTAGCTGGGATTTGGAAGAGATTCCATTTTGCCAGAGAGGAAAGTATAAGCCCATGGTTTAATGTAGTCTTAGTGATCATTCTTTATTTTATTTCCTCATGCTGCTCAAAATACTGTTGATGATGATGTTTTTGTTGTTGATTCTAAGGCACTAGCACTCTACTAAGCTGTGGGGCTTGTCAACAAGGGACAGAATTACTATGGTTTTCTAGTAAATTAGAAAGACATACTTGATAGGAGATAATGAATCCCTGATTCATTTGAAAAGTTCAGTTCTTGTCTAACCTGCTTTGGCATTAAAGTATGCAAGACTCCCTATTGTATCATTGCAAATCTGAGATTTTGCAGATGTAAATCCATCTGATTCTAGAAGTGATTCTAAAGTTTTATGCTCTACTCTATAGTAATAATTCTTAGGTAGTTCTCACAAGGTCAATTATTCCAACTGTCCTGAAGTCTTTCCAGAGAGAAGTACATAAAGTTTAAGTGATAAGGAAATATATTTAAATGACTACATAACTCTCTATTTCAGACTATGTAAAAAAAAAAAAATCATAGTGAAGTTTTACTGAAAACTCATCTGTACATCCTTTTATATGATAACGAAATGTCCACCCATTTTTCAACATGGCCAGCAAGGCCATGCTGTTGTAAAAGACTGAAACACTCTCCACATCTAAAACATTGTTATATTTACAGTTTAAATTTAATAGAATACTTGCAAGTATGTATATATTTAGGTAGTTCTAGTTCTATTATTTCTATCTTCTAGTTATATAGAAGTTCTTAAGGTCATTAAGACAGTAAGACCTGGTTAGGTTGTCCCACTACCCTGACCAAATATAGTAGTATGCTTCACTCTTCCTGTGGTCTCTGGTTCTTTTCTGCTTTCCACTACCAGTCAAAGTTTACTTCAAAAAACTGACTAGAGCTGTCAACATTTTCTTGGTGCAGTATTATCTTTAGGTTTACTCTTGATGTAGTCTCATAATTTTCTCATTGTGCAACATGGTAAGAATTAGAAAGATAGAGGCAGTATAAAATTTGTCTCTTTTGATTTTGAACTGAGTCTGGGTGGAATGGAGTTAATTTTCTTCATAGCAACCCATATGATGCTATCCTTTGCATTTGTGGCTAAAATATTGATAACACAGGAATCATTTATCTATTGCTGAACAATGCTTGTGTAGCATCAAGGCTTTCTCTCTCCATCTCATGTTCTGTCAAAGTAAGTAGGCTTGGAATGGACAAGAATTAGGGATCAGGAGTAGGAAGAGGGAGGTTTCTGATTGTGGTCTTTGTCTTTCCAAGCAACTGTCATGTATGCCAAAGGCCCTGCTTCCCAGGATGTAGCTGAACATTTGCCTACTAATGGGAAGCACTCAAAGAATTTTTTTCTGCTTTGGTCACTTGAACAGCTTTTGCTTTACTTATTGAACTGTCATTATCTTGATCCATGGACATTCTTGCCTTCCTTCTGTTTTGATCCCAGCCTGCAGAAGATGGGAGGGAGCAAGAGCCAAGGGTGGTTGCTGGCAGGGATTAACCCAGCACAGACTTTAAATGGGCAGACAGTAAGATGGCATATATGGAAATATACACACCCACACTCACACACAAACACACATACTCACATACACATAGATATGTATAAGTGGATTGATGTGACTTTATTCTAACAGTTTTCGAAGTGAGTTGCCAATGGCATAGTGTGGAACAAATCACATCATAAATTTAAATGCATAGAAATGAGAAAACATTTTTTCCATCTGGAGAAAAACAATAAAAATATTCCTAGATCTCTCTTCTCTGCGTGAAAAATACATGACCTGAAAAGGGCATTTGTTCACACTGTTGTTATGAGACTTAGATCAGAATCTTTTAAGCACCTAAAAAATATCTCACATCTTTTGTAAATAGAAATACAATGGAAGTTTCCTACTTGGTTTAGCTTAAAAACAGAGGTAGGAGATTAACTAAGTAAACAAATCAGAAAATACTGAAAAGGTCCTTAACCTCCATATGCTCCTTGAAAGCACATGTATATCTTAAAATATATATGCACATATTTGTGCATTTACTATGCTACAAAAAATATTTCAACTGCATTTGTTCTTTTACATTAATAGAATAGAAATTTGGAGGAGAGGTGAAACCTGCATGACATATCTGTCAAAATATTCATTACAAACAAAAATCTTCACACTTTTTAACAGTAGATGTTATTTTATGCACATGTTTTGATGTCAGCATGATTATCTCTTTGTCATTCCTAGTTTGTAAGTACTCTTCTTGCTTAATTTGACAGCATTCATTCTTCTTCTCTAACTTTTTTAATGCCTAGTCCTTCACAAAAGATAGCATTCTGTTGTCAAGTAGATTTTTAGTGTAGTAGGTAAATCATCACTGACCTTTTCTAGATTGTCTGCAATGTCCCTTATTTGACATGATTAACACTATGCAATTTATTGATCATCTTTTATTTCATTGTAGCTTTTAAGTACTGCATAATAATTAAAGTGCAGTTTATGTTGTAAATGTCATTTTTCTTCCACAAGTTTATTCCCGATGTGTACTTTTTCTCCCCTTCCCCCCCCCCCTAATTTATTCATTGTTTTTTGGAATTAAGAATTCATTAAAGAAGAAGGTAAAAGTAATAAATATGAAAACCGTGGAATCATAGAATAGTTTGAGTTTGAAGGGGCGTTTAGAGGTCATCGAGTTCAACTCCCCCTTGCAATGAGCAGGGGCATCTTAAACTAGATCAGGTTGCTCAGAGCCCTATCCTAT
>JAWWLV010000088.1:122290157-122305157 GCA_035041135.1 Platyrinchus mystaceus
GAATGTGTTTCTAGGGAGGGGGTATACACCACCTCTCTGGGCAACCTGTTCCAGTGTTTTACCACCCTCACTGTAAAATACTTCTTCCTTATATCAAATCTAAGTTGACTTCCTTTTAGCTTAAAACCATTAGTCCTTGACCTATCACAACAAGCCCAAATAAAATGTTTGTCCCCATCTTTCTTATAAGCTCCCTTTAAGTACTGAGAGGCTGCAATGAGGTCTCCCCAGGCCTTCTCTTGTCCGGACTGAACAACCCCAACTCTCTGAGACTCTCCTTGTAGAAGATATATTTCATCCCTCCAGTCATCATCATGTCCCTCCTCTGGACTCACTCCGACAGGTCCATGTCTTTCCTGTGCTGGGGATCCCAGAGCTGGATGCAGTACTCCAGGTGGTGTCTCACCAGAGTGAAGTAGAGAGGAAGAATCACCTTACTCGACCTACTGCCCACCTTTCATCTGATGCAGCCCAGGACCCGGTTGTCTTTCTGGACTGCCAGCGCACATTGCTGGCTCATGTCCACTCTTTCATCCACCAGTATCCACAAGTCCTTCTCATTAGGGATCCTCTCAATCCTCCAGATTGTAAAATTATTGTTTAAGCTGCACTAGATCCATAATGTGTCCTGTATGTATGAGTTGCCTAACTGTAAAGCTAGCATACAAAATAATTCCGATATTTTCTCAGTGTTTTAGTTTGAGTCATTATACTTAAAAGTTTTACCATGCTGAAAAGTGCAAATTTAGAGTGAATAGGTAAACATTTTCAAGTGAAGATGTCTACACAATAAATATCTACAAAAATACCACACAATAAATCACAATTAGAACTTCAAATTCAGTTGAATTAGGGTAAAAGCTGTTAATGGACAAATTCAGTATTGTGTATTGAAAAGAAAATGCAGGGAAACATTTTTTGAACTCAGGCAAACATATCTTTGAGCTTTATTTGACAAAATGGCTCAACACAGATTAAAACAGTATGAGAAGAGTTCTGAAATGGCACCTGCCTACTTATCCATTTGTAATATTGACACATCGTGGATTTGTAGTATGCAGAGTTGACAATTTCCAACTGGATGTTGAAGCACTGATCTACATGACAGGAATTGTGATCATTAGTTGCCATGCTTGAAAAGGATGTGGACAGATTCAATGTGGTTAGGTGCAATCAGTCCTGAAATTAATGCATAAATGGAAGAGACACTTTTTCATTATTCCCTACTTTGGGGGGAACAGTGGGTGCAGTACTGTCAGAGTTCAGACTGATAGATATTGATACAAATCATTTTTATATGATCTGCCTATTTATTAGAATTGCTTTTCTGCTCTCTATATGGAAGTCCATGATGCATTACATTCTGAACTTCCTAATGTTCAGATTGCTGTTCTCATTGCAAGAAATAATGAAATGGATTCATTACTTTATCCTTAAAACATTCTGATTTATTTTAGGGTATACCCTCTTCAGTGATTTCACATGCCCTTTTGTTATCCGGTTCATTTATTTTACTGTAGAAAGGAACATATATATGTATTGAGGACAAAAAATATTTAATAAACATTTTTAAATTATGCAAGTACACAAAAAGAAACAAGGATATGGGCTTGAGAAGATGCAAAGTACAAAGATGTCTTCAGCATTAGAAAAACTCAAGAAAATGTTATGTTGAACACAGAGGAATTAAGATGATAGGCAACTGTTTCTTTAGTTGCATCTATAAAACAGAATTTTTTTGGTGTAGTTTTAAACTTTTTTTCAATACTGTGTTTTGCAAAACAGGGTTCTCTCAGTTTGAACCTCGAAGTGCCAAGTTTAATTTAATAATGATCCACTGGTACTTCAAATTTTGCATATGTGGGGGATTCTTTTGCATGTGTTTATCTTTTTATTCAGCAGAAGAAGCTGGGAAAACAAAGAAACTATTGTGAGTTTTCTGAACACAAAGATATTAAAAGGAAATTAACACTGCTACAGTGATACAAACAATCTGATTAATAATGATTTATTAGTCTAAGCCTGTAGCAATACTCCTGGGCTTTAGGCTAGTATCTGTCTAGAGAATTATACTTGTGGAAGAAAAGTAGAAAATATGTACTTCACTGCTAGTTTTAAAAATAAATCAAACTATTTTGAATGTGAATATATTATTAGAACACTAAAAGTAACATCAGGAGGACAAAATACTGGCAAGATATAAAAATAAAAATGTAGCATTAATGTAAGCCTGAGAACACCATGCACCTTTGATATTTTCAGCTGGGTTTGGATGCTTATGCACATAAGAACTTTGCCTTCACCTCTACAACACTATTTTTTAGAGAGAAAATTGTACATGAATTTCTTCCAATTTCTTCCAATGTTTTATTTCAAATGTAGAATATTTGGGTTATTATCCTTTACCCCTCTTTTTTCTCAAATAGTTTTTCTTTCATCATGTCATCTTAGATCTGTAGAGACTTTACTTTGTATTTTTTTTTTTTTTGTTTGCTTAAAGTATGTTCCGTGACAGGTGTTCTTCTCTGTACTAACTTCATGGAAACATGCTTAAAACCTGTTTAAACATGTTTCCTTAAAATAATAATTGCAAATGGAGCCAGAGAGTTAGCTTCATCCTGGGCCCAACTTAAATGCCTCTAAACAAATGCATGTACATGGGGAAAAAACAAGAGGACTTAGAGACACAAGTGTACCTGCAGGGCTATGATCTTACTGGCATCACGGAGATGTGGTGGGATGGCTGCTGTGGAATGGAAGGATACAGGCTCTTTAGGAAGGACAGGCCAGGGAGATGAAGAGGGGATGTTGCCCTCTATGTCAGTGACCTGCTAGAGTGCATGGAGCTCTGCCTGGAGATGGATGAGCAGCAGATCAAGAGCTTGTGGTCAGGATTAAAGGAAAAGAAGGGATGGGTGACATTATAGTGGGGGTCTGGTGCATTGTAATGAGGGTTGGGGTCTGACAGAAGACAGAACTGATGAGGCCCTTTTACAAATAGGAGCAGCCTCATATTCACAAGTCTTGGCCCCCATGGGGGACTTCAACCACCTCCAATATCAGTTGGAGGGTCAATATAGCAAGGCATAAGCAATCCAGCAGGTTCCTGGAATGTGTTGATGGTAACACCCTTCTCCAAGTGATCGAGGAGCCAGCAAGGAGAGGTGTTATGCTGGACTTTGTTCTTGTGAACAAGGAGGGATTGGTGAGGTGGGGAATGTGAAACTCAAGGACAGTCTTGGCTGCTGTGACCATGAAATATCAGACTTTGAGATCCTTGGGGCAGCAGGAAGAACACACAGCAAACTCACTACCTCGGACTTCTAGAGAACAGACTTTGGACTTTTCAGGGGTCTGTCTGGTAGAGTGCTGTGGGATAAAGCCCCAATAAAGCTGCTTAATATTCAAGGATCACCTCAGTCAGGCAAAAACATCAAGAGGACTGTGTGAACAACCAAGGAGTTCCTGGGCAACCTGAAACACAGAAAGGAAGCCTACAGAGAGTGGAAACAGGGTCAGGTAGCTTGGGAGGAATAGAGAAAGGCAGGAAGACTAGAGAAAATGTGGACCCTCTCCAGAAGGAAACAGGTTACCCAGGATATGGAGGAGGTACTTAATGACTTTCTTGCCTTGGTCTTCACCAGTAGGTGTTCCAGCCATACCATCTGAGTCATAGAAGGCAAAGGCAGGGACTGGGAGAATGAAGGAGATTATGGTTGATACCACTTAAGGAATCTGAATGTGCACAAGTCCATGAGACCAATGAAATGCATCTGCTGATCCAGACGAAGAACTCCTAAAGGGTTTTTTTGCAGTATGCTTTGAACTATTTTTTTTTTTTTTTTGGTTTGGTTTGGTTTGTTTTTTTTTTAATGATCTGCTGTTTTCTAAGTGCATGAGTAACAGACACGAGACAAGTACTGCTCATTATCTACCTTACAACCTATAGTCTCCTATTTCATATATGTCATATATACATCAACAGCTGCTGATAATGTTGTGCTGTTCTTCTTTACCATGCAATACACTGGGTAGGTCAGAAGTAACACAAAAGAAATACAGTGTCAGAAGGACAACTAGACCAAAAAAATGCAGAAACTTTACTTCAGTCATGTATATTCACCCTCATATTGCTGGACTGAGAATAAAAGTCGCTTGATTGGGTCACTAGGAACAACATTCAAATTTGAGAGAATAACATAATGCAGTGATGAGGGCAATTAAAGAATATTTTCTGCCTATAGAATATTTTTTTTATTTCATGAGCTATGCCAGGAAAGCTGCTATTTGCTTGATATAGTGTTAATACCTAAGGAAAAAACAAACAGCTCTGTTCTAGGTTGAGAATGAGTTAAAGCAGTATAAAGTCAAAAAGAAAGCAAACAATGATACTGATCCAGGGAACATAAGATTTCTGGTACTCTTTTCGAAAGAAATATTGGTTCTGATTTTAAACATTTTCCAAAGCTGCAATAGCACGAAATCATATTTCTCCAACAAGTTTCATAAAGAGCAAGGCTAATGTTCCTTGCTAGCCTAAGTCACAATGAGATCTCCTCCAAATGAC
Source organism: Platyrinchus mystaceus (assembly GCA_035041135.1). Taxonomy (NCBI): domain Eukaryota; kingdom Metazoa; phylum Chordata; class Aves; order Passeriformes; family Tyrannidae; genus Platyrinchus; species Platyrinchus mystaceus. The sequence goes on from JAWWLV010000088.1 coordinate 122,294,725, forward strand.
ATTACTTTTATCATCAAGATCAGGACTGAGCAACTTCCTGAAAATGTTTTTGGCATGATTTAAAAGAAACTTCTCATTAACAGCTTTCTTTTGAGGGAGAACATGGATGACAAGGTTGAACTTGCTTATATTTTCCAATTACACAGCCTTCCAGACTTCAAGAACTTGTAGACCTGTTTAGGTGTATATTATTTCTCTCAGCAGAGGACTTTCTCTCTATGTTAGACTCATCCAGGAATGAAGAACAAAGGATTCATCAGAACTAGAGATGTGTAGATTTAAAAAAAGAATGATCATGGGGTTGCATGGGGAAATTATGTCTACCACCCATATTGTATGTGCAGAAGCTGTTTGCTAAGATAAAATGGAAAAAAATATTTGATGACATGGGAATGAAAGCAGAGTTATTGAAGCTAGTGACTTAATGTCTTTTTTCCTCCTCCACATCTCTTCCAGCTTTATCTTCATGACTACTTCCTGTAGAAGCTGGAGAGGGACTTTTTAGTAGTCTAGTCTGTAGTGAGAGGACAAGGGGTAATGGCTTTTAACTGAAAGAGATTAGATTTAGATTGGACATTAGGAAGAAACTGTTTTCTGTGAGGGTGGTAGGACAGTGGAACTAGTTGCTCTGAGAAGGTTTGGATGCCCTATCCCTGGAAGTGTTCAAGGTCAGCTTGGATGGGTCTTTGAGCAACCTAATATAGCAGAAGGTATCCCTTGCCATGGCAGGGGATTTGAAACCAGGTGATCTTTAAGGTCTCTTCCAACCCAAACCTTTATATGTTTCTATGAGTTTCCTTTTCAAAGTCCTCTCACTGTCTGTAAAATTTTATGGGACTTCCCTCAATACCTTTTCCATATACCTATGCACTTCAATTTGTTTCCTTCAACAGATGATTTTCCAGTGCACTCCTTTCTGGAAGCTGTCATAGAATCATAAAAAAAAATATGTTTAATTAAACCTCTGGAAGTCATGTAATTCAACTTGATGCTCAAAGAGTTTCAATGAGAGCAGATTGCTAAAGACTGTATCCAGAAAAGTTTTGAATAAACATGTCCAAAGAATAGAGTCAACCTCTTCCTATAACTGACCAAATTTCATGGTAAGAAGAAAATTCCTTAAATGTATTCCAACCTTCTCATGATATAAGTGCTACACAGCCTAGAAAAGAGAGAGGTTTGGGCCCCAACTGATGAATCCCTGATAAGCCTTCTGCTCTTAAGACTGAAAAATACCAGTTCTGTCAGATTATTCCCTTCTGTCATTTACACCTGATCATCTTGAAGGCCTTACACTGGAGGTTCCCTAGTATATCAGTGTTTTTCTTTTACTGGAGAGCTCAATACTGGGCACAGTACTCTAGATTTAGTTCTACAAGTGTTGAAAGAGGTAGGAAGGAAGCACTGGATTGCTATTCCCTTCATCTGTTGACAACACTGTTGTTAATACGTTGTTGGTCTTCTTTTCTACAAGGGCACACTTGTGATTTGTGTTAAACTTGCTGTCACCAGGACCCCCAGGATCTTTTCTGGAAAGTTATTTTTAGCCTATACTAGATTATTCCTGCCCAGGGACAGGACTCTACCCTTCTTTGGGCCTTGTGAGCAAATAAATGCTTGGTCCAGAAGGTATTAGTTCCATTCATTTGTTCTTTAAGCATTAGCCAATAAACAATTGCACTGTTCTTTAAGTTGCGTTTATCTTATTTTATCTCACTGTCTGGTGAAGGATGTCCAAGAAAAAGAGACACAGACAGAGATGATTACAGAACCACCATTACAGGAAGATTTTTGCAGGTAGCATAAATTATTAGTCTGAATATCTTGATGCGCTTTACAAATATAGCAAATGAGAATATATGCTGCATGACTGCCCATTCTTATATCAAGTTTTCCTAAGCAAGCAGTTTTCATCTACTTCTCAGCTGGGTTTTCTTTTCACTGGCAAGAGAGTATGACAGTTGGGAATACCAGGGGATGCCCTGTATGCTGTGTATCAAGGATGGAATGAAGCTCTCACCTTCACAATAAATGAGAAGGCAGATAAAAGGTAAAAATACATCTCCTTCAGCATTAAATATTTTCATTTTAACTGGATGAAAAATACCATAGCAAACAAACCAACCAACAAAAAAAAAAGCTGCCAATCACTGTCTTTGGTCTTCAGCGATGATCCATTCCTAATCATCCTCAGTTTTTTGTTGCGAACAGAAGTAATTTTGTGATCTTCCTTATTCTTCTTCTCTGTAGACACAAGAGCGAGGAGAGATTAGTGTTCTCATCTCTAGCAAACTGTTTTTGCTACAAGCCAAAAGATTACCTTAACCGTTCTCCTTCTGGTCTGCTTCCTTTTGCACTTAGCACTTGGAAGAGCACAGAACTGATTTTAAGTCCTGTAAGGATTTCCTTACAGTCCTCAAAATATTTTTTTAGCCACAATATTAATATAAATTCTTTTACATCTGATTTATGTAATTTGTGTGCCTGACATGGATGATTTGTTTCATTGACATCACTGTAAGAAAAAAACCCCAAACAAAGTTAAAATTAAACATTAATAATTCATACATTTTTTAGACATTTGTTTCAGTTAAATAAAATAGAAATGTAGCCACATAAAAATCCATACGGTTTTAAGCTGATTAGATCAATAAAGTATGATCTCATGAAGGATTTCATTATTATACTTCCTTTCTATTGTAACTGACTTCAGAAAAGCAGTTTCTGTACCTATTTTGTTCTGGAATACTACAAAACTGTTAAGTGGATTTATTGTAAGATCATTCAAAACATTCTGTTAGTTAAAATTAACATGTTTTTGGTAATTATTTAATATTTCAGATATTATAAAAATGATAAAAAAATAAAAATAAACCTAAATATTCCCTCCAGATAGTTTAACCAGCATCAGCCTTCATAGTGTAATAAAAGGTTTCAATGATCTGATGAATTCATTACAAAAATATTTCTAGAATTTACTGCTGCAGAGGTAAATCCAGAGAAATGCATGTCACAATATCCGAGTCTATAAAGATCTTCGAAAAGTAGTTGTGAGGAAATGAGTACTTAAAGAAAGTGTTTTATATGTGCTAACTTTTTAGTGATGATGAAACAACTGCTTATTAAAGGGAGTTGACAGAAAAGCAAGACAAAGGCAACAAGTAAGTCTGAAAGCATAAAAACTAAAAGGGAACTTGAAAAAAACACATGTACTTAAAGTCTGGACATCACCATCTGTTACCAATGGCATCACACTAAGAAGAATTTCATTTTTTGGCACAACTTGGGAAAACTTAAAGCTAACAAGACATACCTATGTATGTTATCTCTCATACCAGTGCCTCTGAATAATCTATATGCAATTAGAATCAAAGACTAAAGTATGTTTCTCTTAAATTTAACTTAACTATGAAGTTTGCAAAATCTGGAGCAAGAGCTGCTTCAGAGAAGCAACAAGTATATAGTTAAATTCAACATATGCACCTTCTCTTCTGATTAAAGAAAAATATAATCAGGCAATTTTATTAAGTATTACCATATCAACAGAATTGTGTATGTTTTTACAACTGAAAAATAGAAACTGTGTTTACTGAAGATTGCTTTGCAATGGTATTACACATATTACTGTTGTGATACTTAAAAAAAAAATCTAAAAATTCAATATGAGTAAGTCCCGTATACTTCCAACTGTATCAATACTGAGGAAAGAGAACAATGAAGTGGGAAAGTTACATCCCAATTTTAAAAAAAAAAGCCATCTGACTTAGAATTAAAACTGTCTTAGAATTGTAACCACTGTAGAATTGAAGTCACACTCAATTTTCACATAGATAATAAAAGCTGCTCAAAAATTCGGGATGCAAAAAGAAAAAAAGCAAAATTTTTTGATGCAGCATTAGTTGGAAAGCAGATTTATTTATTAACAGTTTCTGTTGTAGTTTTCCTTCCCTCTCGTGAGGTGTGGAGGGTGCAATTTTAGTGACTCTGCTCTAATTCTTCTATAACTCTTCCACAGATGCTTTAATGTCAATCAACCCTGTCTCTCTGTAGTAACTGACTGTCCCCCTAGCACCGCAATTCTATTCATTCAATTCATATTGAATTCTATGGATGTATTAAAGGGACAGTTGGCTAGCATGGGGAGGACAGGGTTGATTGACTAGGCTTCTGTGCAAGAATTACAGTAGAATTACAGCACAGACGCAGAAATTGCAGCCTGCTGCTCCATAGAAATGTTTGAATGGAAATGGTGCTGGAAAGGAGGAATTGTACCTATCAGAGACATTGCTAATAGTAGGAAGGTCTCCCTAAAATTAATCTTCATTAAAAATAATTTGGGAAAAATATCAAAAAACTAAAATCCATTTTGAAGTACAGTGGTTTTCAAAAAGAATACAAAATCATTAAAAGATACAGTATTTTTAAAACTACAGTAGGAAAACTGTTATTCTAAGGATTGTGTTAATGTTATACTGTTCTGACAGCAATACCACTCTAGAGCTTTGATCATCTAAATATCAGGGATATATTAAATCTAAATAGCAGGTTTTGTGAGGAGAAAGAGTTAAAGTGTATTTATTGAAAGAGAATTTGGCATTTCCCTTCTGATTCTTCATTCCAAAGACAATTAAAAACATACATGCGTAGATTTCTTAAACTGATATTGCTGATTTTAAATGTAGAATAAGTAGATATTTTAGGAGAATTTCAGATATGTTCTTAACATCCACAGAGCAAAATCACTTATGTTAAAGCAGACAAATCTTCATTTTGGCTTTTGAAAGTGATTTAACAGAATTTTAATGCTTTTGAGTTAATAAATGTGTGTTAATATAGTTATATTTTAAGATAGTAAGATCATTACTGCATTTGGGGCATAATATAATGATCCAAAAACCTCACTGACTGTCATCTTGCTTTAATTTGCTGTTATGAAATTCAAAAAGGTATTGCCTATGCTATGAGAGACACATTTAGTAAAAGATTTATATTATCCATCTCTATCAGTATCTTCAAAGTATTTTTGCAGTGTGCCATAGCTTTCAGCTGCTTCCTTTTCATTTTTTGATACAGTAGTGATCTTATATGATACTATATAAAACATGTATTAACTCAGTAGATTCTTCCATCTAAAGCTTCCAATCTAAAATACTTTTTCCTACCACTTTCAGGTTATTACTGTCATTACTCTTTTTACCTATTTGGGCCCAATTCCATTTTTGTTGTAAATATTTAATTTTTTATCTCTGTGTCAGTTTGGACAGTTCTGCTCCCTAAAATAAATAAGAGGTACTATACATTCAATACATAGGAAAAAGAAATAGTGGCATAGGAAATAAAATTAGTGGGATTTTTTATTTATACAAAATACCTGCTCCAGAACAGACTATATATAAAATTTTTAAAGAAAGAGTAGTACAGGCTTTGATTAACTGTTCTCCAAACTAATAAAACTGATAGCAGTTCTCTAGTATCTCAGCTTATACTTTTTAGTATGGATATAGAAAGAGTTACTCAAACCAGCCTTTGGAATATCTAGACTCCTTTGTTCTCCCTGATCATAGCTACTGTATGCAGTTATGTGACTGTCACATAGTTATGGCCAGATGAAATAGTGTTGTGCTTCTGGCAAGGAACCAAAATCTCAAAATCCTGAAATGCACGTTTTTGACAGGAAGACAGAGAGGATTCAGCACTTTTTTGTTGAGGTGCTTATTTGCCCTCACTGATAGATTATTAATTCTTCCACTCTGGAGAGTCCATTAGCATTACTTCATCCTATACATATCACTTGTGTTTGGTTGACTGAACAAGATAGTTCACCAGGTGACACTACGTCACACACTACTTGCCTAGTCTGCACTTATAATTATGCTCTGCTCTGCAGAGTGACTTGACAGAAGCGGTGCCAATCCAAAATTGTGAGCTGAATAATTTCCGTGCTTAAATTTCAGTAGCACTTAATACACATTGAGGAGGCTCAGGTCAGCTCTTTTGAAGAGGTAGTTTTGCAGCTTGTGGCTTCAAGTCTGGGAGAATCAGAAAATGTGGTTTTCCATATGATGGCAGTTTTGTTTCTGCTTTCTCCTCTGTCTTCACTACTCCACTTGCATATCCCACAGACCTCAGCTTCATGCCACTTCACTGATACTTTTGTAGACCTCATGTAAACGTGGACTTGAAGTAGGATACTACACAATAACTGAAAAGGCCCCACCATAGAAAGAAGGTTACATATTTTAACACCATGAGTTTTACCATCACTTGCTCACAGAAGGACACAGACTGAGAAAGCGCAGTGTAGTGCAGAGGCAGGATCAGCCAGGTAAAGGCAACTTTAGCTAACATTTCTTTTTAAAAATTGCTTTTGCTTTCTTTTTGCTTTTTGTTATTGCCAGCATATTGGGCTGAGACAGAAAGAAGTTGTCATGGTCTTCTCAGGAAACATGAAGTGCCAGAGCCCCAGCAGGGAAGAAAGAAACAGGGGTTTTGCTGGAAGGTGATGCTTTTACCACATCTGGCTTCTACATTATTCAATAATTCTCTTGGTAGAATTGTCAACACATAACAGATCATGTGATACTATATTTTCATTCTGGATGAAAATCTAGAATTAAAGGTCTAGCATGGTATCTCAGATGAAATGCTGGTTGAAATGTTTCTTGTTTATTGAGTTCCTTATTTGTTCAGTTCTAGCTATTAGTGTGTGGTCTTTTCAAACTTTAGAATCTTATAAAGTATCTGGAAGCTTCTTACATAAATAATAAGTAACTGGCATATCAGAGTGGCACCAAGAATTACTCTCTGCCACAAAAATTTTATGGAAGGGGGAAAATTATATCAATCTTAAGATTACCCCAGAAGAGAATAAGCCAGAGAGAAGCACTTATCTTCATAAAATTTTATAACCAAATGTAGGAACTGCTCTGACAGTGAAATTAAGTTTGTTCTATAAATACTGACTGGTATTACTGATAGTTTATTATTTGCTTTTTTATTGACTGAGTCCTGAACTTGGCTTTCCTTGTTTGGTTTTTTTTTTTTCCCTGTATTTTTGTATTTCTAGTTGTTTATTGAAGACTACTGCCAGACTACATTTACTGTTTTGTGGAAGAGTGGAGATAACCAAAACACTTTAGTACTATTTTACAATTATTTATTTTTATAGTATAAAGAATACCCTTTTATCTTTTAGAATTTCAATCAAAAATACTTATTGAATGTATTCCCTCATGTCTGTTTACTAATACACCTATACCACTAGTAAGATTTTATTCTGATAGGGTTTTTCTTCCCCAGAAGCTAGACCTTATTTTACTTAGTCCTGAGACCCAAGATTGCAGTGTACTCAAATTTCTTGTATCAATTCTCTGCTCTTAATAATTTCCTGGGTTTACTGCTTGCTTAATATTTTCACATTTTATTTCTAATTTCTACCTTCACTTTGATACAAGTGAATTTTCATCATCTTTGTTTTGTGTCTTGAGAAAGGGTGGTCTCTTATCTGTGGGTCTTGCTTGAATTCCATAGCAGGTCTTTTCTTTCAAAGGTATCTCAAAGCACAGGTGCAAGACATTGTTGCTTTTCCATTTAGCTCCTCAAGGGAAGCTATTTTAGTTATTACTCTGTGACTTGAACTCTTTAACATATAAGGAAGGTTATTCAGGAGTCTAATCAGAAAGCATATGACATTATGCTTTCATTATGCCAGTTGAGCACAGGTAAAGACGTGTAAGCTGGCTGGTGTGAATGCAACTGTACCATACAAAAATAGCATATATTTGTACAGATTATGCTTTATGTGTTCAGAAAAGGTTTTACAATGTGGTTTTCTTACATTTGGACTACACAGGTACAGTTAAAAAAAAATAGTCATCAATTTGCTTAGCTTTAGGTTGAGTCACATCTGAGCCCTGGATCAGAATTAAGTGGGAAAATGTGTTATGAGGTCAGGTTTATTGCCTTGAGCTCTAAATTTTTTCAGTGCAAAATGTTGGATCTGTGTCAGGTTTTAGGATACATAGCTAAAGATTCAGTGGAATTCTGAAACAGACTACCTAACAAATTAATATATAACATGACATTTGACCATTCCATTACTACATGAAAATAAAAACAATGTGATAATAAAAAAATAAAGACATAATCTAATGAGCATATTAATAGTGTGATGTTTCACTAATTTCCATAAAAGAATGTGAATACAAACCTTTGGCAGATTTTGTGTGACTTTTAATAAGAAATGACCTTTTACGTGCCTTACTGATACCTGGACATAACTTGTGACTGTATGAGACTAGTCTAGACAATGATACTAATGGTTTCAGCTAACATGAGGTGCAGACTGAGATATAGACAGGAGCTGTCTGGTTTACACTCATTCTAAAGAAAAGAGAGCATAGCAGCTTGGAGGAAGTAATTGAAGCTGAAAATGAAACCTCTGAGATTTATTAGAAGTTGCTTACTTAGAATTATTAGCATAGTTCTGGAATTTTAGCCATTACTGGTTGATCATTTAACAGTGATCAGGAGTGCTTTCTGTTTCCCTTATGTACTTAGAAAATAGCAACCTTTTTCTGCCAGATATATGTGTTATAGCTATGCATTCCTTTATCATCTCTTCAATGGACTATGGAGAAGAGTAGTATGACCAGCAGAACTAGGGAAGACATTGTCTGTCTCTGCTCAGTACTGGTGAGACCACACCGTGAGTACTGTGTTCAGTTTTAGGCCCCCCACTTCAAAAACGACATTGAGGTGCTGGAGCGTGTCCAGAGAAGGGCAAGAAAGGAAGAGTCTGCAGCACAGCTTTTATGAGGAGTGGCAGAGGGAGCTGGGGTTTAGTCTGGAGAAGAGGATCAGTGGGACCTCATTGCTTTCTACAATCACCTGAAAGGAGGCTATAATGAAATGGGGATCAGTCTCTTCTGCCATGTGTCAAGTGAAAGGAGGGGAAGAAATTACCTTAATTTGAGTTAGGAAAGGTTTAGATTAGATATTGTATTTTTTTTTCACTGAAAGAATGGTCAAGGATGTGATGGAGTCACCATTTCTGGAAGTGGTGTCTGGATGTGGCACTTGGGGATATGGTACAGGGGTGATTAGAGAATGAGGCTGGAGTTGGATGTGCTGCTCTCATGACATCTCTGACAGGTTAAAATGTTTTGTGCCTATCTTACTCATCTCTTATCTGTTGATTATCTTTCCCTCCCTTCAGATAGTCCCCCTTTGTGTGACATTTCAATCAAGTTCTAACAAACGAGGAAAAACTCATTATTATTAAATATGCAACACTATTTGTATTTTCTAGACAGAATCTTTTTAGAGAGCTATGATACATACACATCTGCCAGCAAAGCAGAGGAGGTCTAGGAAGAGGTGAGCCTCTTTGTGTGACCTGAGAAAGATAACCTCTTTGCAGAACTCCTTTGCAAACTGCAGAGCAGTTTGCCTGACCATGCTGATGTGGTCTACATCAAGCTTCAGTACGTTGGGTACTTTGCAGAGCACTGACTAAGTCTGCTTTTCCAGATGGTGCTTAGTATGTGTATTTTGACTTTAATATACAAATTGAGCTACAGTTTTCTTCACCTGAAAGGTTTCCTCACTTTTTCACAAATTAAATGGGAATAAATTTATCTACCCTTTTTTTTTGTATTTTAAGAATCCAGAGGTAAAAGTGCTCTACATTTTTCTGAAGATTTATTTGTTAATATATCAACAGAAAGCATTCTCTGATATCCAGCTTGAACTTTTTCATTCTTACTTTAATCCTATTACAGCTGTTCAAATCCCTGTTTATCATCCTGAGTGATTCTTCTGCCTTGGATTTACACTCCCAAGTTATTCAGAGACTGTTATCAAGTCCTCTCATTTCAGCCAAGAGGAAGCAATGGTATATACTTTGTATATGTACATATATATTTATATATTATATTAGTTCTATTTCTGTATTGTTCTACCTGCCCTACAATTTTCTGATAGTTTTTGTTGTCCAAAAGGTCCTTAGTTTCTGGGTAGGATTATGATAATAAGAAACCTGTCAAATAGTGTGCATTTCAGCTCTGCTGTTTCTTGAGTGACACTAAACTGAAAGTAAGTTAAACAACTGGTTTTATACCAGAGAAGGACTGTGATTCTATTCCATATAAATCTCTCTTTTAAAAAAAAAAGAAAAAAAAAAAAACCAGAACCAATGATGCATTTATAATTTGTGTCAGTAATGTTAATTAAGTTCTATTAAAAATGCTTGTCCAATTCAGTACTATGATCAGTCCAATAATTGTTATCTTTTAATGTCTGCATTGTGATAGTTACGTAGAAACTCAACTCTGCAACTGAGATCCATTCATGCCAGGAACTAGAGGAACAGGAGAAGAAGATAGTCATTTCAGCAAGGGGCTCACAATCTTATAAGCCCAAACAATGAAGAC